>CM059584.1:119470000-119817500 GCA_030407085.1 Trichopria drosophilae
TTTTTAATACGACATGCGTAGGGCCCGAAGATTTCACTACCGGGCGCAAAATCGCGTTCTACTCCCGGAGAGTTAAACAAGTTATTATAGAGGTAGGTTACATGAAATCAAATACTGATTTCGTAACAAAACGTGACTTACAGTGACAATTAATAAATTGCAATAACTAATCAACCTATAGCGTGGAATTTTAGCCTTTTTATAATAAATTATCAATATTATAAGACGACGGTTAAATCTAAAACTGTTTTCGGTCGATTTTGTTAGTATAAAAACTATCGATCTGTATCTATGAACATTCCAAGTGTTAAGCAAAAATAGTTTGCAAAGAGAAAACACTTTATTTAATTCATATACTAAAATATCTTTTTATTTAAAAAAACTGCAATTTATGTTTTAATTTTTTAGAGTTGTACTGATGGTACGTCGCTAAATACTTTCTATTTTTTAACGTCTCGTTATTGATCAAGTCTTGTATGTAACGTGTAAAACCACAGATTGATTTTCTACTTCTTTCCAGCGACCTTTTACCTTTCATCCAGTCATATTGGCTTTACACCATGAACTTATATTATTCGGTGAATGTCTTCACTGGAATGCGGGAAGTATGTTGCAATCGATATCGCGTAAAAATATCGCAGGAAAAATCCATTCGCAAACGCTTAATATAGAAACGTAATATTTTTAAAAGTTTGTACTTATTTTACTTACATTATCGGAACAGTAAAAATATATATATTTCCACGTGACTTACTAAAAATGCCGTGGCGACTCCATCTACAACGAAAATCGCACTTAGTACTTTTACCGGTACCCATTGTATCCTTCGACGTTTTGTATTTTCTTGGAATTATTACGATGTCGTTGTGGCACCGAGACTTCCGTTATTAATGGGTGAATTCCTTCGAAAGAGATCAACGACAGAAAAATAAAAAACAGAAAGACAGGTTAAACGTTTCATTTTACAAAGCAATGTAAAGCAGCTTTCACTTAAAGTCCGAACGGAAGAACAAAAATTACGGTTCATGGATTTTTATGTAAGCCGGGGCATTAATAATTGAGATCTTCATAAAAGAGAAAATGATATTTATCAGGGTATTGTTTTGTTTTAAAATTATATAAATTTAATATTGGCATGATGCATCGAAATTCGGCCTAGGAATTTTTTAAAAGAAATTTTGTTTTAAATTTTGTTCGAAAAAAAACAACGAAAAGAAACGAAATTTAGTTCTCCTCTAAATACGAAAAAAATGGGAAAATCGGTGGACTTATTAGTTCCGCATTGCTTCGGCAAAGCGTCGGTCGAGTAGAATTGCAATTATTGCATTACTGAATTTATTATTTAAATAGAAAAGAGAAAATTAAGACACTTTTTTATGATTGCTTACTATTTAAAGATGTCTATTTTTTAAATTCTTGCTGCTACGAATGTTAATAAGATTGCTATAAATAGAAGTAAGAAGTCAGTTTGCAAACAATTTGATCTAAATACCCAAACAAAGTTTGCATTTTGAAAAAGAATTTGCACTTTTGAAGTGACGTTATTGACAGAAAAATAGTAAAAGCATTACGTCATTGGTTATTTGTTTGTGTTCATTTTTGGGTATTTTTTAGGTTCATTGTTTTGAAATACATTATTCCGTGACAACAGGATCACCAAATTTTTACTCACTACTAAGTAATGATTTTTTAATATAATTAAAAGACTGGAGAATCGCATTGCAAAATAATATTTGAACACGTTTTATTTTCAAATGGTCTTTTACAAAGTCCTTAATCGATAAAAGGTTCAAAAAGATTTTAAAACGTGTTCATATTCTGATAATATTGATCAAAACAATTCTTGAATGAAGAAGGCCCCTGAGTTAGACACTACTATATGCAACTCGAGGGCCAATTGAAATGTGGCCCCTGGTAATAGATGCTACAGCGCTCAATTCAGAGGCCAACATTTTCTGTATTTCTGCAAACATCACTAGGTTAAAAAAATGTATTTTTCTCACCTTTGGGGGAAATTTTATAAACAACCGGAAGTGTAACAAACAATTAATCCTAAAACTTTTAATTAAAATTTTGTAACACTTATAATAATAGTAGTTATGTACTGTAATTTTCGAAAAGTGAAATTTTTGTAAAACAGTAATGAATTTGGGAATCATCTAAAAAAATTTACTCTCTAAGAAAAAAACGACAGGCAATGGGCGTATGTTTATTATCTTATGTATAGAGGAACTGAAGTACTATTTAATAGGCGAATCTTTGTTCCCTTTCACACTGAATTCCCTTTCATGAATTATATCTTTCTTAATTTTTTGTATTCTCTAAGCCGAGAGTCTATTCTCTCCTCAGTATTTCCCACCATACTAAACAGCCAGATTCACAGTAGAAAACAATGGAACGTTCTCCTGGGGTCTCCTGATTGTGCATTATGTGTATACGAGATTCAGATTTATCTTAGTAAATTAATATTTTATTAATAAAAGAAATGAAAACGAGAGAAACAACTGGGAGTTAATTTTGCTGTAAATAATCACAAAGATAGGTCAGTTCAGAAAATATTTATTTTGTTTTTTATTAAAAGGGAATTTACCTTAAAACATTTTGAAATTTGTTGAAGAAGCAAAACTATTAGAAATCAATAAGAATAAAATTATCGGTATCATTTTTTGGAAGTATTCTATTTTTTATTCCGAATAAATTAGTCAAAACGTGTGAGGCTGATACGTAAACATTCCGTGGTTAAATTTTCTGCACTTGCGTAAAACACGCCATCTACTGAGAGAACCGCAAAATAACACTCCGGAAAATAAAAACAATTAAAATTGACTAAAGAAAAACTCTTTTCTTTATTTTCTTGATTTTAATTTCGTTTTCGATCATATAAGAAAAATATTCTTTTTAGTTTTTAACTAAACTATAGTTAATTATAAAGTTCTTTTAAACAATTTAGAGATATAAATAAAAATACTTTACAGGTAAAATAAACTCGATTAAAGCTTTCATGAAATTAATTCCCAAAATTTCAATATGTTCACATTTTTTTTAAATAAATTGTAAAAATGCAATTCTTCTCAGTATTATTTGCTTCATGAACAATTTTTATATATCTCACGCACATAATTGCAGCTTGTCAATATTTCTTAATCGTGTATTATTCTATCAAGGTAACTTCAACCTTTAACACGTGACTAAATAAAATAAAATGCGGTTGAAGATAATGTTTTTGACGCCATGTTCGTTATATAATATTCTACAGTTTCTTTGTTCGTAGGAGGGTAAAAGGTGTGAATGTCATTTAGTAATTTCAAAGAAGTTCCGGTGTTCTGTTCGAGAAACGGAAATTTCCTGCGGCCGTTTTTTTTTCGAGAATTTACACAGGCTTTAAATGTGCTTAAATAATTACGGATTGTACACAATTTTATACGCGTCCAAAATTCCGGGGTCTAAAGATCGTTTGCGATTTTTATTGTTCCTTGAATGTAACCTACTAGTTTTAATTTTAGAACAATATTAAAAAATAAGGGAAGGAACATTTTTTAGAAATTAAAGTTGTTTAAAAAAGAATTAAATTGATTAAAAAATTAACAAATTAAGAAAAATTTTAAACATGTTATATTTGTAAACGATAAATAACATTTTTAATGCAAAAAGAAATTTTAAACTTTTAAGAGGTGCATTATTCTGTTAAGCATATTTTTTAATCATAGTCTGCTTTTTAAAATGGCTGATCACGATCAGTTTTTAAAAAATGAAAATGATAGATCCAATAAATAAATGTAATTTTTAAAATATCGATAGATTTTTGTGAAATTTGTTTCATTACTGTGCAATGGTTTCATTTGTTCCAACTTTCTAATATGAAGTTCAATATTTTTAATTAATGGTGGATCAACATGAAACTTTTTGTCCATTAAAATTTAATTTTTTAAGATTTCTTAAACTTCAGTACAGAAAATCATTTTTACTAGATTTAGTAAAAAAAATTTAAGTTTTGATTTATCTGCTATTTTTCATTGTCAAATTTCTTATATACGACTGTACATTCATAAGTCCCTTAGATTATTTAACGTATCTTTGATTGAAATTCGATGAAATCGAAGTGTTGTATACTTAATGAACTATCCTGATTCATAAGATTCTTCGTAGTGTTTGATAACTAGTTCACTGGAATGACATCCGAACCTAAAGATATAAATCGTCTACAATAATTGTTATCAAAATTACCGAATGCCAAATTTAATTACATAAATAATTATGTCGTGTGACAAAAAATAGGACAAAAATATTAATTATGAAATACAATGATTTACTAATTAGCAATTTCATAATGATAGTTTTGTTGTTTTTATTGATTTGTTGTGGTGTCGATCCAACGCTACAAACAAATAAAAGTGTATTGCTATTCATGATAAATAATTGCTCTCAGTAGTTTTTTATTACAGATTGGTTCATAAAAAAATAATTATGTCGTTTAAATGAGAACACACTTTTAATTATGAATACGTGAATTTGAAAGTGATTTCAAATTAGAAAAAGGTTAATAAAGTGCTCTGTAAGAAAGTTATATAAACTTTATTAAATTTGAAAGAATTGAATTAAACTTTAGCAAAATTCAAACTAAAATTTGTAAATTTGTAAAGATATTATCAATCAAGTTACTTTTTGTACAGTCAAAAAATGACATTTATGAGATAAATCATCATTAGAAAATAACCCAGTCGCATCTTAGAAGAATAATATTTATAAAAAATATCTGAAAAAGAATCGATGACAGAAAAAAAAACGTTTTATTTCCTATTAAACTTTAATAAATAACTTAGAACTAAAAATGACTCAGGTAAAATTATTTTCAGAGATCATAAAAATTATTTCAAATCCACAACATTTTTTGGTAAAAGATTAATTTAATATCGCAGACCAACATGAGGCCTGAAAGTCATTCTGATACGATTATTTTTCATTGAGTTATCGAACTTTTTGTCAAGGCACTCTGATTTTTGTTTTTTGCACTTTTAGGTTAGGATATCTCAAAATCTTGATGTGGAAGAACAATTCTACACAGATAGGTCGGACTCATTTTGTTAGTTATTTTCATACAATTTCACGTTTAGTAAATAAAAACATTCAATAACTCGATAAAAAAAATTGTATTGGAATGATTAAAATAGCATTTTAAAGCTGATGAATAGCATTTTACTTTAAATTGGTTTTTGCCAAATTGCGAACAAAAATATTGTTCCGCCACACAAACTTATTGAAAGTAATAAAAAAACGGAGTTTTTATTTTACTTTTAGGTTAGGATATCTCTAATTCTTCATATAATAGAGCAATTCCGTTGCCAGGTTTAGGTGAAACAACGAAAACCTTCGGAAATATAAGCCGATTTTGGGTACAACGAGCTATTCTAATAGTAGCAAAAAATAGTCCTAAAAAATGTTTTTTAGACCTGAAATTTGTACGGGAAAGAAAAGTGTCTGATGTTAGGTTACTCGTGACAAATTTTCAAATTGAGTATGCATCATAGTCTTGAGATATGGGATTTCAAAAGTGGTATTTTACTGCAAAAATTGACGTTTTTGAAAATTTGAAATTTATTTCTGCGAAAATATATATTTTACGAAAAATTTACCAGGGATATTTTTTTTTCAGAAGTGTCCAAAGAATTTAAACAAATTTTCTTCAGATTGAAAAAATTAAATTTCCAAATTGTTAACAAAATTTTGTCTTTGTATTGAAAATGTTGAAAATTTGATTGTCTTCGGTAAGGAAAAAATTTATTTAGATTTTTTCGGCGATTCTAAATAAAAAATATCATTTGAGAATTGGACGTAAAATGTATATTTTCGGAGATAAAATATGTTAAATTTTCCAGTAAATTCCCCCCTTTGAGCTCCGACTATCGTCATAAACTTCTATTTGTTATACATTCTGATTCCAAATTTGAATCCCAGAAAACAGGCGAAGTTTGAATGGCTCTTTGTTGTCCTGTGTATTCGACTAAATATGATAAAATAATTAAATTTTGTTGTTAAATAGTTTTGATGAAAGTCTCAAAATCATATTTTTCAAGTCAGATACGAATCTTTTTTGAAAATCCTTGAAGCCATAGACGATTTAATAAAAAACGCTGAATTCGAGATACGACTTGTTGAACTAAACGTCACATCGATTCCAACGATAACACAATATACACGATAATGCCATGTAGAACACCGAAGACAATGGGATTCTGTTTATCTGGAATTATTTTTACATTGCATTCTTTTCTTACGAGAAATAGTAAAATAAATATGCAGTTTCGCGTCAAGTGCAAAAACAAAAACATATTATCTGAACACTCACCAAGCCTGTAACCGAGCTTCATTATTTGTAGTTTATTGAATAATCATTTTGGTAAATATTTTATTGTCAAGATCAGTAAATAAAACAATAACAAAAGAATCATTCGAATTAAATCATAAATTATATATTCCGCAATATTTTATAATATGTACTTTGTTTATAAATTTAATATAATTGATCAACAACAAAATGTCTTCCTGTAAAATAAATCTTGAAAAGTATCACAGAATCATTTTGGTTGATGCGGAATAGTCCAGCTATATTTAATATGGTAGTTTTCACCTGAGAGGGCGTAAAGTACGATTCTGCGCCCACATCTTCGGATGTAAAATTATATTTTATGCTTGCAAAAATTAGTTTGAGAAAATGAAATTTATTTCGACTTTTCTGTTCTACCAAATACTTTTCATTCTTCAATATGATAAATTTGTTATTTTTCGAAGTTGTGATTTCTTTTTAATCAAGTTATTACATTTTTTATCATTTTGTGTCAAGATAATGTTGATTATATAAAAATTCACAAATTCGATAGTAACATCAGTCCAAAATGCAAGCAATTCAATCTGAAATTCTTTCATTAAAACAAAGTAAATAACAAGGTTGCGTTGTCGTATTTAACCTTAGTTTCCTTAAAATCGTTCAAGATAACAAAATTTTGAGGTCATTTTATTTCACAGTGCCGAAAATACTGCAGATATATTATCATATTACGAGCATGGAATGAATGATTATGAGACTAGTTACTGAATTGTTTCGTTTTTAATTTATTAGCAATCCTTTTATGAGTTAACTTACAATTAAGAAGGGAATTAGTTTATTTTACCAATTGGAGTACTTTATGCGTACATATTGATTTCTATTTCAATGCAAAAATAGTATGAGAGTTAAATAGTATGGAAACAATTGAAGAACAAAATATTGATTAACAGAAACTCTATTGTCTACTAAAATTCACATGCACCTTTTTTAGTTGAATTTAGAATTATTTCAAAGAAAAATGCTATTCAAAATAATAACATTTTTTACATTTATTTTTAATATTCTGAAATTTGAGACTGACGTCAGTATTTTTTTAGCTGGATAAGCGTAAAATGTTAAAAAAATATTCGAGGACAGCAGTTAGTATTATTCTTTGGTCAAGATGCGTCCTGACGCGCAAACAAAAGTGAAAATAATGCCTTGAAATTGCGCACGCAAAGCATTTTGCGTCATGCACGTATATATGCATGAATGCTGTGTTTGCACTCGTTTTAGACTCTAGTCGTGTAAAAAAAATGTGCGGCTTAGGTAATGATATTAAAACACGTGCTTTTGCTAAACTGATTCTAACGTAAGCAGCAAAAAAGCTATTTGTTTATAATAACACTTCTTAATTGTGCCTTCTTTCATAACATTTTGAAAAATGGTGTTGGGTACTGGACACTAGTAGTACATTAGTAGCTGATTTTTATAGAATATTTAATTTTCACGCCATGGATTTAGCAATTAAATTAACCCAATAACGTCCAAGATGACGAGATTTCTACCTGATTTTCAAAACTCTCTAGCAAATCGAAAAATCAAAATATCATAACGAAATTAACTTACTTTACTACTTTTGTATGGGGTCTAAATTGCGATTCCTTGCCGCAGAAAAAAATGGCGGATTTTATCTGAAAAAGTACCGAAAAATCGACATTTTTTTACAAATCGATAGTGGATGGCGATCCATTCCAAACTATGGACAAACGTGGACTAATAAGTTGTAGTTTAAGGGGACATTTTGTTTTGCTGAGCTCCATTCAGTTTATCCTATTAAAATGGTGGAAACGTATAAAAATGTTGAAAAAGTGTGTTTTTCCTAAATATTTCTGAAATAAATCGACAATAATCTAAATTGTTGTCTTAAAATGTAAAATTTCAGTTAATAGAATATTCATGGCCACTTTTTAATATATTTTACGATGTTACTAATGGCGGATTCATTCACAAAACAAGCAAAAATACTTTTTTACGCAAATAATGTAATTTCCAATATTCAATCCGACATTTTGGATTTTGAAAATTCATCGTTATATTTCGATTCAATATAATTCTAAACGTAAAGAAATGCAATAAAATAAAGCACCGAATTATTTACCGACGAGGCACGTGAAAAATTCCATTATTTTTTCCATTTCCGACGCTACGACATTGAATCCGCCATTACTATCATCGTCAAATATATTAAAAAGTTACCATGAATATTTAATAAACAGAAATTTTACATCTTAAGGCAAAAATTCAGATTGATGACGATTTATTTCAGAAACATTTAGGAAAAACACGCAGTTTTAGACAATTTTACTCTTTTTCGCCATTTTTAATAGGATAAACTGAATGGAGCTCAATAAACAAATTTTACTCTTAAACTGCAACCTATTTTTCCACGTTTGTCCATAGTTTGGAATGGAGCGCCAACCATTTTCCATTTGTAAAAAATTGTCGAAACAAATTTTTCTGATTTTTCGATACTTTTTCAGATTAAGTTACTTCGACCCAGACCTTAGGTTTTTTTGTATTGATTTTATCGACTTTAGGATTATGTTCCACTAATGAAAATCAGTTCAGGATTTAATAAAATATGCAGAATTGAGTAGTCAAATTTATTAAAAACTTGAAGAGTTCGTTTTATGAGAAAATTTGTGTGTAAAGTTAAGTAAAGCTACAAATATTAGCTGAAACCTCAACCTCAAAAAAATTTGTTAATTTTCTAAGAAAATATCTTTTGCGTATAAAATAGCTATTCAGAACGTCTAAAGATTGTTTTCTAATAATTAGTATGTACCGATATCAAAAAAATATATACGACACTGATTTCCGGGCTATTTTCAAAGCCCCTTACTTCCGGTTTCACTCGATAGGATCGCGCGGTCCATTTCCTCTTAAACGAAATACCCCCTTGCTATTGAGGTATCGCTACTTTTATAAATAGACGGATACGAAGATGAAAAACCACACGTTCAAAAATGCATCCAAATATGAAAATTAATATTACACGGGGAACCACGATTAATAAAATATCAGTATTGGTTTTGGACAAAATACATGTTTTTATGAGTATTTTGAATGTATCCAACGAATTTTTAAGAAATGGTCTTATTTGAATATTACAAAATACCTGCATTTTTCTGAAAATTTATGAAATTCATAAAATATAATATTTATTTTATAGTATACATACTTCAGTAATATTTCAAGAAAAACTCAGTTTCCTGTTTTTGGAAAAAATCAGTTCAAAAGTTGTTTTTTTTTTCAAAAAATTACATATTCCATTTGTGTATTAATTGACACAAATACCAATGCAAATTCGATATGTATATTACACACAATACATTTCGTGTACCTAAACTTTTTCAAGGTTTACATCAATTATGCTAGAGCCTAGAAAACAGAACACTGCGGGGGGTTATGTAACGAAATGGGTTATATCGAAATTACGTCATTTCCCAGGGGGAATGGAATCGTGCGTGTAATTCCTGTTTAAATCAGTTTTATAATCTTTAAAAATAACAGTTGTTTAATTAGAAACGTTATTTATTGCCTTGTTTACTTTCCTACAGAACTTCCTTCCATTTTTACTAAATTTCATTCAATGGCTCACGAAATTACTGAATGATAGTTATTACCACAGTTTTCCAAATGTATAGCAAGTTTTTGTTTTAGAAATGTTAACATTTATGACTAAACATAAAAGGATCGAATGCTTACTTGTTTAAAAATAAGAAAATAGTTTTTTAATTATAGGAATGGATGGATGGATAGTTGCATTCAATTACTTTTTTCGATGGACTCGATTAGGAAATGAAAATAAAATAGTACTTATAAAATATATACTTTTTAAATAGTCTGACAATATTTTATGTTTTGGATTATAAGTTCATTTAATACTTGTTGCAACTTACTTCGTATCTGCAAAAAGATTAATTTATTATTAACTAGTATAGAAACCTTGGACAAAATTAAATTAATTGAATTTCTTAAAAAAAAAAAAAAACATTAGTATCGTTATATATTATCGTTATCATTATATAATCTCGTAATAAAATTCATTATCACAGAGAGTCATAAAATGCGATTTTGCGCCCTTCCGGACACAAAATTACGAGGAGAGGAATGACCGTTGTAAACTTATTGAATGTTCAACGACTTTGTATTTTGAACCTCGAAACCAATGCTCTTCATCGTATTTACCCCCCTACGTGACAAAAATCGTACTACTACCAAAACGGTGAATTTTGCGCCCTAGGGACAGAAATACTATTTCTCTTCTGTTTGCGTAAGATAGTGATTTTCCGACTTATCTTCAGGGAGCAACACGAATTCATTTTGAAAACGTTCATTTGCCATCCTCTTAATTATAAATAATATTTGCACCATGGATTAAATAGCTACATTTTACGCTCTTGTGTCAAAATGTACTATTCTCATAAAAATTACGTCATAAATACAGAAATAGTTGTTAATTGAATGAATTTTCTGCACCTCTCAAGTTACTGGTATATTGATTGGTTACATTTTGAATTTTCGTCAGTTTATAACCTCAAAAATGATTTCATTTTTTATGTAAGTTTCGATCCCAAGTCTACACGATCTTTGTAATTTATGCACACAATGTTTTTAACGATAAATATTTGTCATGAAGATTTATGTAATCAACAATATAAAACAAACTTTTGCTGAACATTAAAAAAAGAAAAAAATTAATGTTTTAATAATGACAGTTAAGTAATAAGAACCCAGACATTGTTTTGATAACAGAAAAATATTCGGAATATAGTTTATCATATTCTTTCATAGCAAAGTAACAAGTCGTAGATAAAATTTATTAATTAATACAGTTCATATATTTATGACCGTGTCAAAGATAAGAAAAACTATATAAATATGAAAAAAAAGTTTTGATGTTCGTTTTTTAACCATTTATTTATTTCTGATTTTCTTTTGACATTCCATCGTTGTTTGAAACTATAAATTAATACTCTTAAAATTGCGGAGCATTAACATTAATCCATAGTTACAATGAACGAAGAAAATAAAATAAACCGTAGTATAAACCTGAAACGTCAGTTTTAAATTAACATCCGTGCACTTTCTATCACGACTAAAGCGAACGTGCTTTATAAGTAAACATTAATGTACTCGTTATCGATAAGTATCCAATAATAAGATACCATAACTGAAGTATATCAATTTCTTCATAAAAAGCTACGAGTAAGAACAAATATTATACGAATGGTGAAATGTGTTAGATGCTAAGAAAGGAACGCTACGTAATCAATTATTTACAGGCTCTGGAAGTTTTATGCCAAATCATCCTTATACGTTAAATATTTTGTAATGAAAAATTAATTTTATTTCGTAACAAAACATTTTTTTACGACGTTTACACGAACAAAAGTGACAATTTGATTTTTTAAAGAATGTTTGTGAAGACTAATAAATAATTAATTAATGTACGTGCAAATCACGATATTTTTTTATGCATACTTTTAATTTTTCTAGTTAATTTTTTCTGATGATGGAAATTTGTCTGATCGATTAGAAGTAATGCAAATTTTACTATAAAAATTCATAATTTTTTGTATAATGGTAAAGATCAAAAAGTTGGATTATTTTAAGATTTTTTAACAAAAAAAAAAATGAGGACCATTATGTGAAAAATTTTGATGCGCCGGGAGTGGAACCCGCGACCTTTCGTAGTCGTTCGAATGTTCGAGCAACTAAGCTCGCATTGGTCTTTAATGGTCATCATTTTTGCGAAAATCTTGGAATACTGAAACCTTCACATGTTTACCATCATAAAAAAAGTAGTGAATTTTTATACAAAATTTTTATTTTTCCGCTTTTAATTTTTACTTCAGAACTGGAAAAGTCCAAAAGTTTAAATTAAAGGAAATTAACAAATGTAAATCAATCTGTTCAAATAATTTTTAATTTTGAAATTCAACCATTAACATTTCATTTTATATTTTGCAATGTTTATTTAAACTCATTAAAACCTGTCACAAAATGTCAGTTAATACAGTGTCAACAGGAAACTAATTAAAATTTGTTTGCAAAATTCAACCTGAATAGGTGTTAAAACATAATAAAAACATGGCGCAAAGTTTAATATCCAATAATGAAAATAATAACAAAGGAAATTCAAGTTTTACTTCGTTTGACTCCAGCGAATGTACGAAAAATTTCTTTTATTTTTAGTCTCTTTTAAGCTTTTTTATTTCTGCCTGTTTCATTTATGTTTTTGATATGATAGATCAGTATATATTGTTATTAAATTATTTTAATTTAATTACTACTTCAACGACGCAAATTTCAAGTACGTGAAATGATGACAACAATTATTACTAATCTATCTCAAATAAATAATTATACTCAAAATGAACTAAAAAGATTGGTCAATATTGCCGTTAAAAACTAAGCATCCGTGATAAATCTATTTACTTGACGTGCATTTAACTACTAAATACTAACTAATTATCGCTCCACAAGTCTTCGTGGCCTACATTGGTCAGAACGAGTGCCGCGTGTACTAGAAACTTAGTTCAAAATTTGGGACACTTCTAGTACTCATATCACTTTTCGACGTTTTGCACCAATTACGCGAGAAAATATCCATTTTCCTTTGTTCCTGACTACAAAAATACTAAAGTGCCACGAAAGTTCGATATCGAAAATTGAAAAACAATTGGAAGTACTTGACATCATTACCATCGGGTGTTAGTTTCGCATATTTTTCACCTTATTCTTGATCCTAACCGGGATTTAATTAACCTCATGGACCAAATACCTGACGAAAATGCTTCAGCGTCATAGACGAAGTCTTGTTATCGCTTAAAGTACATAATGATTGTAGTAATGCACTGCTTCTAATTATAACCGCGACACGGTTGCGTTCTTACCATGTGCATGTTTGTGTTTGTGTTTTTGGAAACGTGTAACATGCCGGTTGGACAGTTTCATAATTGTGATGGTTAAAAAAAAAGATCAACCACTAATGAATCGTTCGTTTAAGTCACGTGCTCTTCTTCGCTCGGATTTCACGACAAATCAAATAATACATCCCAACCGTTAATGCCGCAATCTCGGCTTGTATTTCATTTGATCGTTCGATGTGAGAATAATGCCGGTAAATCTTCCGATAACAATGACGTCAAAATAGCAAGAATATTGTGTGCCATTTTTTTTTAACATCAATTACTAAAAAAAAGTTGTTAAAAAATGTTAAACAATGGAATACAACATTTTTGACTATCTATCTGTCATTATTAGTGTACATAACCTTTAACACATTTGGTGGACCAGTCGTAGTACGAAATTCAAAATGGCTGATTCAATATGGAGGATGAAATATGAAAATAATGTTTTCAAACGTTTGATATTGGTTAAAAATACATTTCCGTAAGGCTTTTGGGTCGTTGGAAACAAATATCGAACAAAATATAAATAAAAATTACAATATTCAAAATGGCGGACATTACGAAGTCAACTTTTACATTGTCACTTGACCATATAAACTTTGAGGTTGCTAATTTTTTTAAATTTTCGACTAAGAATCTTAAAGTTATTGCTTCTTGGTGTCTGCCATTTTAAATATTATTAATTTCAACTAAACTTTCAAATTTATTTCGTTCTTTGTTAGTACTTTGGACCTTTTCCAACGTCTAATTGTCATAATTTCGACCAATTTTACTCCTGGATACTGGATTAATTTAATAAAATTAACCTTACTCCTCGTAGAACTGCATAATTTACGCGAATTACTTTAGTGTAAAGACGGATACTTAGATAACAAACTGCGTTTAATTAGTCATTAACTAACGATTGCGTTAATTTTTTTTTTCAAGAGAACTGAATTCGGAGTTACGGTATTAGCATTTAAATCGTCGCCAATTATATACGGTAACATTTTCAATTTCACATTCCGCAGCCGCTTTCACATCCTGACGGTGGTCACAGTTTTAAATGTTTAATGCTGGCGACTTGTCTATATTGACTCCGTTTACGGTGCGACGAAAACGTATACGAGAAAGGTTTCTTACGCGAATCAGATCGAATTAAAGATATTGTCAAAGCGAGTTTAATAAGTATGTCTGAAATAATTGTATTTGGGAAAACATTTCATAAATTATGTTGTAGTAAATAAAGCCATAGTGTATGTTTGAAAAAAGCATTTTTTTAAATTTTCTTAGTAAGAATTACTGTGCTTATCATTAAAATATCACAAATTGTCGAAGAATCATGGTTTTCGTATATCTACTCAATATATTATGTATCTATAAATTATATACATAATATAATATAAATGTAAATAATATAATATATCTACTAAACAAATTATGACAATTTTTAGATACATTATCAAAAGTTGGCTCGCTTGTATGTAAAATGAAAACTCATTTCATTAGCGGGTAAGAAATGTTGAGTTACGAGTCGCGAGCTTCTAGCGGCAGCCGGCGCAACTACATTAAAAATGCTGTTTGCGCAGGCTTTTTCTTTCCAGTCCTCTTATGGTCAATTCGAATAGACGAATTCTCTTCTACTATTTAAAAATATGCCGTTTTAAACAATTAAATTAATTGTTCCACTTAGATAATTAATAAATTGCGAATCAAGTATCCATTCGGCTCTCAAGTTAATTTTAATTTAGAAACATTATGTTTTTTATTATAAATTTTAAATTGAAATGAATTGATTAAATTTTGACCTTAATAATTCCCGTAATAGGAATCCCTTGAAAATTACATATATTTTGACAGAATTTACTGAAATTCGCAAACATTCGATTGTAATCGTCAGAAAAGAGTTAAAAAACCCTTCCTAAATATTATGAAATGATTAAAAAATAGCTATTGAATCTATTAGAAAAAGATGTTTAATATTTTCTGACTTACTTAAACGATACTAAAAATTGTATTGGTTACATTGTTAAGTCTTTCATTCATTGCAAATTTGCAAAATGTAGCAATAAGTAAAGAATTTTTTTAATCAATAAATAAAATATTAAGTTTACCTTAGCAGTTGAATGTACTAACATATTTGTTTGACACAAAAAAAAATTTTTTTATTTGAACTCGAGAATAAAACAATATTTTCAATTACTTTCTTCCTTAAATGACTTAAAATTATAAGCTGTTATAATATTTTAATAAAATCTTAATTTTTTAAAGTAAATTTTACTTTCTGTAACAAAATATTTCTTTTATTTAAGTATACAATTTGAATCTATGTTGATTTTCAATAATGCATTTTGAAATATATAAAAAAGTAATAATAAATCGACTCTAAGTTTTATAAAACCCACACCAAAAATGTCTCTTCATGGGGTTAAATTGATTTTTTTTTGTCAAGAAGTATTATAGGCACTCCCTTTTATTATTCTGAAACGAAATACGCGGTACCTCGAAAATCCTTCTCACAAATCCGATTAAGAAGGATTAAAACTTTATTGCGTAACAATAACCGTGAATAAAATCTATTTTAAAACACAAAAATCGAAGAGCTTATAGGATTATAAGTTAAGAAAAAAATATACATCTCTGAAAGGCGTAAACATTCACTCTTAAAGAATGACAATTCATGTTTTCCCTTCAGAATAACTCAATTTTCACTCCATAAAAAGTAAATTCTCAATCCAATTTGTATAGAAATCTGCTGACTATAATAGCAATATTATTTACGAAAATGTAGAAACTGGACGAACTATTTTTTTCATATTAAAAATTGTCCACTTTTTTAATTGTCAATGAAGTTACAAAAAATGTCAGATTTTTAAACAAACTTTCAACAAATTTCTTGAAGAATAACCCAGTTTTTAAATCAAACGACATTCTGATAAGTATAAATGTACAAAAATTGTTTGCGGTGTAATATATTTTTAAACATTGTATTTAGTAAAAATTATTCCTAAATAAATAATGTTTTAACGACGCTTAGAGAAAAAATCTTTTTTTTTTTTGACATGACTGTAGTCCAGTAAAGGCGTTGTGAAATCTACTAACCGTAAAAAATGACCTGGCATATTTTTTATAATTTAGTCAATAACCAGCTGCTAAGTGGAGAGAAATTCGTAAGAGAGTATCTTTTTCCATACGTAAACTTCAAAAAGGACATAAAAGGTGAATATTAATTTTTCAGTACGTTTTCCGGTGGAAAGTTTTTTTTATTCAGCCCATGATAAAATGCAGAATTCACTTTCTATATTTAAAAGAGTCACGATATTAAAATCTATTAAAATCTATTAATAACTAGAAAATATTGAATAATTTTGAAATGTTTGCTGAAGATGAGGCGAAAATTACTTCATTCTATGACAAGTAGAAAATCTCCGCCTCGTCTAATTAATATAATTATTTAAGTGAATAATTATTTTCTTAAAATATTTGATAATATTATTTAGAAAAATTAACATTCAATAAATAACACAAGTAAAACTGAGTATTAAATAAAAATTGTTCAACGTACATTACAATATTTAACAATGTAAAAGGTCTAATAGAAATTTAAAACTCGTACATAAATAAATAAAATTACTTAATCTCATGAAAAAATATTATTACAAGGCAAAACATGAATTGGTGATGTATCTATTACAAAAATAGTTAATCATTAAATATTTAGTAGAATCATTTACTTTGTAAAGAAAGCAATTCTACTGTCATATCCATTGTTTGAAATATGTGAAGCATTAAATTAAAAAAAAATATTAAACGAGGAAAAATAGTACTAAATATCTTTATAACTATTTTTATAATTTATTATATGTTTATTACATTTCCTGCAATGTTGCTTGAATATATGACAGTTAGCAGAGAAAATCATCTACCTTCTAAAAAAATTACACTAATTAATGAAATTAATGTATATTTTGTCATGTTTTCGGAATTCAAATTTCGAGAGTAAAACTGTTATTATTTTCCGCTAGAGGGCTACATTTTAGTTCTTAATTGTTGCAAGTGGTTGATCCATAAATCTGTAGACTGTATAGAATTATCTATTTCAAACTTTTGAAAGCATGCACCTTTAAGAGATGCGTCATACAGGAATTTATATAAAATTCTTTTCTAAAAATAAATTCACAAGCACCATGCCACTGCCTCGTGATAAGAAACTCGAGCAGTCTAAAACGTTCAGTTTAAATTTCATTCAATTTAAAAATAAGTAGATAACAAGTAGCGTTATATTTTTTTTTTTAAATTTAATATTTGAATGTTTCTACACTCACATTTTAGTTATGTAAAATTTCATGCACCTTCAGTAGAAAACTGATTTAGGATGTTTTTTTGAGGATTTCTATTACATGAACTAAATCGAATATTAGAACAAATTAAATGTGCCGAAATTTAATAGCTATTTGCAAAGTCTATAACATGAACTCTGCTGTATTAAGTGAAGTAGTATGACGAAATACATTTGCAACTTTAATAAAGCCTGAGTATTAGTAAAGATTACTTAAATACATTAATTTCGATTTCGAATTAAGTGAAGAAGACGATTAAACATTTTCCGCATAGTTAGTAAGTAATTAATAAAATTGCTTCATTTAGTATCGAACAAATACCGTGATGATATTGGCGAAAAGACCGATAATCGATTACTAATAACAAGGTAAGAGGAACGGTCATTACATAATGGTTGATGTGAAAAACATTGCAGTGTAAAAAAATATCGATTGGTTTATTTTAAAAATAAGGTATTAATTAATTATCTCATTACGATCAATTAAAATTGCCGCACAAAAAGAAATTCAAGTAATTTGTCAAGAAAATCTTGAATCTATCTTTTATAAATGATGTATGAACCCTAATTATGTTTTGCAACTAATTCAACTAAAACTGATGAATTTTTGCAATTAACGGATTTTGTAACAAAAGGAAAGTTTTAAAATTGTTCATCAAGACGTAAAATCGACTGCATAGAAAATATGTTTTTATTTTTAATAAATGTTTCTTCATTTTAGCAAGTCAGACACTACTTTGACATAATATTTTTTTATATTAAAATTTCAGAATTCTTATTTAAATTAACGAAATTGAATCGTCATCCAGACTTGAACTTTTAAATCTGCATCTTATGAAAATGGAAAGCATCCAACATGTCAACATTTGAGAAAATCCACGAAATTTGACGAAAAAAAGTTCCAAGAATATTCATCAATGAATATTCAAAAAAAATTTTTATTTTTCAAATTTTTCGATTTTTAAAATGTTTTAACCTAACTTTAGAGTATTCCTTACAGTACACTTTTTATGTGCAACAATTGTTCTTGAAACTCCCAAAGGATGACAAATAAGCTGGTCAATAGGCAATTAATTAACGTTTAATTAATAGCTTCGTCTAGTTCACCATCGCAAATATTACTGTTCAAGTAATAATCTACACTCGAAGAAACATTTGGTATTGTTTACTGAACTAAAAATTGGAGTTACTAAAGTGATTGCTATTTTTTATATCAATCTTTAGTAATACTATTATATTATACTTGATTATTTAATTTATATCTTTTCATGTAATTATTTGTATTATTAGTTATAAAGTTTACAAATTGCTCTTTAAAAAATTTAGTCATTTTAAATAATGTATGACTTGGAAAAATTATGTTTCGGTATAAGAATTTAATAAATTTCAATACTCAAATTAACGGAAATACAAATTATTGTTTGTCAATCCTCCTAAACAGTACATCCCTCTTAAAGAAGTCTTCTGGAGCTTTTTAAGACATCTCCAAAAGGTCAGCTTGAAGATACCTTGGTTATGATAGTTCTTTTTAGTTAAAAATGTGCTCTTAGAGTCTGACTTACGACTTCTTAGAAAATTAATTTCGAAGAGGTCTTAATATTTAGATCATAAATTTATTTAATTTCAGATCATTTTTTTGGGCCACGGTTTTAAATTTGCTTTCTAGTTTCTTTGGGAGACACCAGATGGCTTTCGAATACACAAATGAAGTCATTTATATACCGACTGTCGGTACAAATAATATTATAATTTTATATTGTTCTTGTTATATCCCTTCTATTCGTAATAAATGCTGTTCAAGTTAGTATAAATAAAAACAACAATACGTACATAAAAAAATTAATTACAAAATATTAACTAATTGCAATAATTACAGGAAAAATAGAATATATTATATTTCTATGGAAGCTTATTTTTAGTTAAATTATTTATTTTGAAAAGTGTAAGCTCTTATATAAGAGTTCTTTACTGAGATATAATTTATAGGTCTTATAGACCTCTTTATCAGTATCCAAGACATCTGAACACCTTAAGGAGCTCTTAATGTCTTTTTGGTGTTTGGATCCCCCCCTCCCTTTATTAACCCTTTAATGCACCAATTGCATTCCTCGAATGCTAAAATGCAGACAAGTTACAAAAATTATGAATCCTTTCGGTTTCATTAAACAAACAATTTTTTATCAACTATCGAGCAGTACGGTACATTTAGATTGCGATTGAAGACACTTCAAGAGTCCAAAAAAAGGCATTTGTAACGTCTTTCTATAAGACACCCAAAAACGTGTTAAGGTAGTTAGACCCCGGGATATAATATGTTCGGAAAGAATATTTAATACAGTTTCAAAAAAATTAATTTTCATTATTAATGGTATTGTTGATGAAACAAACAATTACTGTTCTTATACAAAAAAATGAAACTTGCACAAATAATTTGTTAAATAACTTTTGTTAATTACTCCAATTTTCTTCTTTTCGTCCGTTAACAACTTTTTAAAAATAAATGGATTTTTTTTAATGAGCGATGGCTTATTTATTCGACCAAATGATTCTTTACAATTTTACCGTACAATTTTTGAAAATTTCTGAAGCTAACGTCAAAGATTTCTACTTATTTACGAAAAAAATAATTACTTTTCACAATTTCCGGACAAGTTTAGTGATCAGGTGATAAATTTGGAAAAATTCTTTCGGTAAAGTTGTAGAGAATCTTTTTCTCGAAAAAATCAGCCATCATTCATTAAAATCCAGTCAGTTTTAAAAAATGCTTAAGGTAGCTAGACCCCAAGATATCATATGTTAGCGAAAATAATTTAATAACACTTTCAGGAATTGAAGTTTTATTATACATGATATTGTTACAGAGTTCAAGCATTATTATTCTTGAAAAAAAATTGAAACTTGCAAAAATAATTTGTTAACCAACTTTTCTTAGCGACTCAAATTTTCTTCTTATTTTCATTCAAAACTTTTCTAAAAATGAATGGATTTCAATGAATGACGGCTTATTTTTTCGAGAAAAACATTCTCTACAACTTCACCGAATAAATTTCACAATTTTTTTTGCCTGATCACTAAAATTATTCAGTAAAGTTCAAAAATAATATATATTTTTTTTTAATAATTCGAGATATTTGACCCTAGTTTTAGAAATTCAAGAAATTCATTCGGTAAAGTTGTAGAGAATCTTTTTCTTGAAAAAATAAGCCGTCATTCATTGAAATCCAGTCATTTTTAGAAAAGTTTTGAATGAAAATAAGAAGAAAATTTGAGTCGCTAAGAAAAGTTGGTTATCAAATTATTTTTGCAAGTTTCAATTTTTTTTCAAGAAAAATAACGCTCGAACTCTGTCACAATATCATGCATAATAAAAATTTTATTCCTCGAAGTGTTATTAAAATATTTTCGCTAACATATTATATCCTGGGGTCTAACTACCTTAACTGACGAAAAAAAGAAAATTGGAGTCATTAATAAAAGTTGTTTAACAAATTATTTTTGTATGTTTCCATTTTTTGTCATAAAAAATAATACTTTCTCGCTTCAATAATGTAATTACTAGTAAAAATTAAATTTTTGGAAACATTATTAAATATTTTTCTTAAAATACTATATCCTGGGGTCTAGCTACATTAAAAATGAGGATGAAAATGTCACAAAATAAGACAACCATTTTTTCAGTGCAAGTTTTGCCTCTTTCCCTCCGAAAACTGTTTACGGCACAAACCTAATTCACTTGACTGCCACACAAAATGAACCTGTGTGAATAATCATCATGATACGTTAGAGCCCATTAAGAATCGCTATCATCCATCTGACACCGGCAACAATTAGATAATCGGTCTACGCTAAGTTTCATTACCACGGAAAGATCTTTTTTTACGATGATAAAAATCGCTGGAAGCAATTCACTCCACAGGTACTTAATGTCGTAGAGTGCCATATGGGTGTATTACGCATTTGCAGGAAGTGATGACTGGCGAACAAGGTATGACGTACCGTACGGTACGGCGTTTTTGACAGTGAGTTGATCAATGTCACATACGTACGCGTGCACTAGAATAAATCTCGGTCGGTAACCCCGATGCACAATAGGTGGCTGTCTTCGAAATCCGTATATTTACGATATATTTATAAACCGGCATGCAGTGATGGAACAGGTGCATTTCCTGACGGCTGGCATAAATGATCGCTGACTTGTGAGCACGTGCTCGATTGTGAATTACGTCGGTGATAATTCTTTCATCACGCGACGGCTCGAACGATTTTACATAACACGTGCTTGTTGCTTCGCGAGTAAATTGAGAACATAGTCGTTTAAAAGCTAACCTATATGATTTACAACAAAATTTTCAAAATTTTTTATTTTAAATATTTATTATATTTCGTAATTTTCTTAACCCCTTGACTGCCACCAGAATTTCACAAAAAATTATCAAAATTGCAAAAAAAAAGGGTATTTTTGGACACTGATTACGAATTTGAAGTCAGATTTTGAATATTCAAAATGGCGGATTCAATATGGCGGACAAATTTTCCAAATTCCAACCATTTCGCTTGATATTTGTTGTTCTGGGGTTTCCGGAACCGCTGATTACGAAGTTGAAGTTGGATTTTGACAATTTTTCATAAAAAATGGTTCCATTTTTGGAAAAATTTCTCCACCATATTGTAGCCGTCATTTTAAATTTTCAAAATATATCATTAGATTTATAGTCAGCGACCTCGAAAAGCCCCGAGTAACAAGTTTCGAGCAGAATGGTTAGACTTTTCAAAAAATTGTCCGCCATATTGGATCCGTCATTTTGAATTCCCAAAATCAGACCTCAGATTCTTAATCAGCGACCTCGAAAACCTCCGAGTAACAATTTTCAAGCGGTTTTATAAACTTCTTATGCATATTGAACTCAATGTTGTACCTCATGACTAAGATTTTGCAAAAATTGTGAAAACTACCATCTTTGTGGATTTATATATTTTTTTTTGGCACAGCGATTATGAAAATGGACAACGCCTTCAAATTAGTACACCTTAGACTGTCTAGAAATGGATTTGGTTTTATTTTACAAAAATTCCAGAATTTGTTAGTGTATTTTATATCATGACAAAGATTTGTCTTTTTCTGGCAGTCTGGGAAAAGTTCAAAATGACACAGATCTTAGTCATTGGCAGTGAAGGGGTTAATATACATTTACTGCTAACGTAAATATTGATAAAACTCCATGAAAGTATGAATAAATAAATTACTTCTTCCTTGGAACACTAGATGGCGCTCCGACACAAATGTAAAACACGCAAGCAGTCTTTCAAGGATCAATTTAAATTACGTTCTAAAAGAACGTCTGACATTTTTTGTCCTATTGACAAATTTATAGAAAGCCTTCTCTCATTGTCACCACTCGTTAGATCCGTACTATAACTGAATCGTTGCACGATCTTATTATTGGATTTGGACGCCACGTAGCGGGAAATTCCGGCAACTTTTTTTTCAAAAGTTGGCGCAACGCGCAAGGTACTTAATGCTATCGAATCTGGATATTTGTTATATGAATATTTAATCATTTTCTTAATATACATTTGCTGTTAACATATACAGTGAAAAAAAAACTGCTTGAAAGATCGATAAATAAAATACTTCTTCTTTGGTACCCTAGATGGCACTCCGATACAAATGTAAAACACGCAAACGATTTCAAGGATCGATTTGATTTACATTCTAAAAGAACATCTGGCCTATTGAAAAATTTATAGAAAGCCTTCTCTCATTTTATTCACTACTCGTTAGATCCATACTATAACGGAATCGTTGCACGATCTTATGATTGGATTTGAACGCCACGTAGCGAAGAATTCCGGCAACTTTTTTTCAACAGTCGGCCCAAGGGGTTTAATGCTATCGAATCTGGATATTTTTTTTGTAAATACTCGTGATAAAATGTACTTCAACGTATTGTTTCGGAAAATAATAAATAAACAATCGTAAATAGGAAAATTCTACAAATATACTAAGAGTTATTACTATAAGCTGTAATGAGTAATACATTATTTACATTAGTTACCAACGCTCACACTTGATAGAATATTAAGAATCTTTAAACTTTTGAAAAAAAAGTCGCCGATATTTCCAATTGTGCGCCACCTAGCGCTCTTTAAACAAACTTCGCTGCTTTCTGGAATTCCCTTACACTAATTTAATTTTTTGTTCACTTTATTATGGACAAAATTCCTCACCATTATTAGAAAATTTCAGTAAAAGTATGGTCTTTTTTTTAAACACGGTACATTTCTCATACAGTAATGAAATTATTTTTACGCCTTCATATATTTATAATAGTTAACATATGACGCGTTATGATCTACTAAGACGTTTAGTCTACTTTAAACAAATTGTTAATTTTGACATTTTGTATTTCGGTAAAATTTCTCCTATTTTTTGTAGTTTCACAAACAATTCTTCCTCCAAACATCTTCCGGACATTGAATAAATCAGTAAATTATAGTGGACTTGACGAAACATTATTATCGCACGAAATACTTCGTAATTGCAGAGCTGTAACTGAACAGTTATTGAAACACACATTTTTAATGGGCTATAAAGCGCGAAATCAAGTGGAAATTGCAACAGTCACGACATGATTTAGCATGCATAACGTGACTATTATTGAAGCGATCTGTCACGTGGAAAAATAACGGTAAATTTTTTTTTATCTCGCTGAAAAGGCAGTAATTATTTTTAGAAAAATGTTTAACGAGTTTATAAAACGTAATTTCAAAGTTACACCGAGCACAAAAAAGTACGATTAAATAAGAAGACTTAAACTTAAAAATAAATCACTAAATAAGCCGTAAAAAGTATTTATATAAAAATTATTTGAAAATAGGTTATAATAATATGAGACCCCTCGATCGAACGTTAAAATATCTATTGAAGGGGCCTTCTTCTTTTGCTTACTCTTATCGGTCGAAATTTCACAAAAAATGACCGACTTCGAATCTCAATGATCGAGAATAGTTTTTAGCAACAATATTAGTGACAATTTAGCCGCACAATTTAACATATAAAAGGCTACTATTATTGTCGAAATTAAAAAAAAACAATGAGAATGAAATTAAATCCGAATAATTATCTTTCGATTAGTGAGATACTACTACGATATTTAGCAACACTGAAAAGAATATTACATACTGAACATATATTTTAAATTGAAATATTTGCACAAATAACCCGTTTATAGAACATAATTTCGTAAGCATGATGTGGCGCACGCTTATACGTAAACGATATTTGAAAGTTAACGATTTGCATATATGAAATTCGCATATACTAGTTTTCTACTATCGTACTGTTAAAGATGGGGATTGATGAACGTTCGAAATATTTACGGGAGTGTGACGAAATTGCTCGTTTTTTACATTACATAACCTCAAAGAAACTTATTAATAAATTCTTCCTGTTATGTCTGAATTGTTTCATAAAAAATAGCTTTGATTTTGTAAGAAACTTTAGTAATTACTACGTATTTATGCTCGTATATTATTCCAACATTACATATGTTTTACGACTGTGCACAAAAAATTATGTTCGAACGGAGATTACACTTTTTCTTTTCACTTTTTATGAGACAATAACGATAATATTCAAAACTAGAAAGTATTATTCTTTATGAAATTTCAAAAACGCCTTGATACAAACTTCCCTCCGTAATTGTCTTCTGAATTCAATGGTAGTCCTATAATATTCCGTAATTGTTGTCCAGGTCCCCCCTCCAAGTGTATCGTAAGAGGCACAATCGCCCATGCGCACTGGTGTTCTATTAATTGTTTAATAAATGGAGAAGGGGAAGTAGCAGTGGGAATGGACAGACAAGCAATTATGGGGGAATGAGGGGAAATTCCGACCGTATCGGACACCAATTACGGAGGGAGAACTGTACCCTAGAATATTCTTGTCGATTTGAGAAAAAGTCGGTTAATAATTCGAATAACAACAATTTTATTTTATGTATGAGTAAGAACGCAAAACACCTATCAATGATCTGGAGCCTACTCTCCGACATTTTTTAATAATAAAAATAAATTATTTCGTACTCGAAATAAGTGAATTTTCCTGGAATTAGAGCCTTCTAACTCTATACTCTTTCAAGATGTATCAGATTTCATTATTTTGAAAAAAAATTGAAATTCGCTCTTAAATAAATAGAAAAATGTTTTTGAATTATCAATATAATATATTTCGATAGAAAAAGTCTCACTTTAAAGAAGAGTAATTAGTTTTAAACAATTTTTGTCGGATAAAAGCCAATATTTCTATTTCAAAATGGATTTTTTTACTGAAAATTAAATATTTTTCGAGATTCTTCAACCTAAAAAATTAGAAGCATGGGGGAGGGGGATTTAATTAAAATCATTATGCCATATTTTGTTTCAGAAATTCACAATTGAAGAAACAAAAAACTTTCGGTTAAAAAGTTTTTCAAAAATTAGTTTTCCCAAATTTTTTGTGTTTTATCTACTTAAATAACGATTAAGGGGAAAGGAAATAAAAAAATCGATATATCAGTTAAAAAAATAATTATTGCAATTGTTAGTGATTTTACTGTAAAAAATCAATGGTATTTGTGTAAATTTTATCTTTTTACCACTCCAACGACATCTTTCTGCCATCAACTTTTTTTAGGTCTTTAATTGCCATTATAGAGCACAAATAATATAAAAAATAATAAACATTTTTAAATTTCAATATGAATTTCCACTCTCCAATAAATAATAAAGAAAAAAAGTTCGACCCTGACGGAGATTCGAACTCGTGACCTACTAGTCCAGGAAAATTAGTCAGATATGTAACTAGATTTGACAAAAAAGTTCTTAAAAGTTCTTAAAAGTTAAAAAGTAACCAAAAGTCTTTTGGTTTCGAATGTTCAATTAATGAATATGTCAAAAAAATGACATTTTTTATTTTTCTTTTTTATATTATTTTTCGTCGACTTTTCTGAACCCATGTGTTTTTGATTCCTTCTGAAAAAACTGTTAACGAAAAAGTGGTTCTCTACCAAAATGATCTGTTTGATGTTGTCGAAAAATTAATTTTTAAAAATCATTTTTATCGTTTGGAGTGTAAAATTTTATGAAAATGTAGCTTAAGTGACGTAGAATATCGTGTAATTTTTTTTTTATTGCGATTGCATTTTAATTTGACGAGAAATTTGCATTTCAAATTTTTTTTTTACTTTTTTTGGATCCTAATTATATTATAGCTCCTACAGCAGTCGTAGAGCAATAAATGAAATCGCACTTTGTTCGCGAAATCTTGTACTAAAAAACGTACATTTCAGATTTTTCGATGCTCGATTAAAACATTCTCAAAAACGTTCGACATCAGTCACTGGAAAATAGTGAATTTCGTAGATTTTTAGAATTATTATTTTGCGCGTGATGACCCTCCTGAAAGAAACACTACGATTATTTCAATTAAATGATAAAATACAAATTAAATGTTAGGGCTTACTTACGTAATTTAAGAAAAGGTTAGTGAGGCAGGACCTCATGAAATTGAAAAATTATATATTCTAATATTTGCAGAGGCTTTCAACGATACCTAATCATGGTTTCGGCAAAAAAAAACTGAACCACAAATTTGGTCGTATAAAGATGTGAATGCATCTTTAGAAATATCCATTTATGATTATAAAACAATCGAAAACGATGCAAAATGGGACACAAAATGTCCACTTCATTTTGTACTTTGACATCATTTACTTCAAACCTGATAATAAATCACATGATTACATCACCAAATAGTTGTTATGAGCCATAAATTTGTTGTACATCTGTATACTAAAATATTATGATAAATTACATTCATTCTTTAGTATATTTTGGTATTTACTAGTAACTTTATTTTGCAGAATTCCTTTGGTCGTCCGGATGACATCGTTGCAGAGGAAACGCTGGCCAATCACGTGCGCTGCAACAGCTCCTTCATACATGCGGTTTTCCAAGCTCAATTCAGGTCGAGCCTGACTTGCCCCAGGTGTAATCAGCAGTCGAATACCTTCGACCCTTTTTTATGCGTTTCGATACCGGTGCCCCACAATTATCAGATCAACGTCTTCGTGAACGTTTTGTATACGTCCCAGCAACCTCGGCAGGTCAGGATTGGAGTAACCGCGAATCAAACTGACACTGTCAGGGAACTGAGAGAGATTTTGGCAAGTGATACAAGGATCGATGAAAATCATCTGTTGCTCACCGAAGTCCACGATGAAGGATTTCACAGGTAAACATTTTTTTCAGAGAATATCCATCATTTTTAGGAATTTGAATGCGCCTGAATTTGGTTTTAAAAACAATTTTTTTGTGCAGGACTTTCTCGGACTGTCAACCTCTATCTGTGATTACCGAAAATGACCCACTGTACTGCATCGAGCTGCCACAATTAAAGGAGCCGACGGAACAGGCATACATACTCTTAGTCTGGGTGAACGTCCTAGTGAAGGATGGCTTCAGGGTCCGATTCGGAAGCCCATACACGATGCAAGTGTCCAGGGAGACGTCGTACGAGGACCTTCAGAAGTTGTTGCTCAAGGAGATGCACACGACTTTGTCGGATGATGTATTAACGTCGAGTCAAAGTCCCGGCCTTTTCAACATTCGCGTAGCAGACCCGGCGGCGACTCCCAGACAAGATGAACATCCTTGCATCGACCCCTGCGTAGAGCACCCGCTCTATACGGAACAGATAGAGCAAGCACTAGCCCTCTGTGCCGACGACTCTGGACCGCAACACGTCAAGCTGATTCTGGAGTGGGATGAGGCGACCAAGAGCAACATTATCCAGGATGACAGGGACCAAATAGAAGAGCACGCCAGTGTTAAGCAGCTCAAAAGCAACTCGAAGCAAGGTCCTGCGGTGACCTTGGAGGACTGCTTCGAATTGTACACCCGCGAGGAGACCCTCGGTGCAGAGGATGCGTGGCATTGTCCAAGGTGCAACAGGAAGCAACAAGTCCTGAAGAAGTTGGGCCTGTGGTCGCTACCAGATATTTTGGTAATACATTTGAAGAGATTCCGTCAACAATCGAAACAACGATCGACGTCCAAGTTGACGATGATGGTGACCTTCCCGTTGTACGGTTTCGACATGACTCCCCACAGGGCGCACTGCAACGGGGAGACCCGGAACGGGGAGATTCCGTCGCACAACATGACGTTGGGAGGCCTCGGATGGTCAGCTTGGAAGAAGCCAAGACCCAGGCACCAGCAGAATCTTCCGAAGTACGACGAGAACGTCTACGACCTCTACGCGATCTGCAATCATCATGGACAGGACCTTCAAGGAGGACACTATACAGCCTTCTGCAAGAATCCTTACGACTCCCAGTGGTACTGCTTCGACGACACGAGGGTGGAGGCCATCAACGACACCGACCTCATCACCGACGCGGCGTACATGCTGTTTTATCAAAGGAGGACGAACCATTCGGCAGGAAATTCATCAGCAGCGTCCACGAGTTCCGCCGGCTCGGGATTGGATCACTGGGTACTGAGGATGAAGCCGTTTTATTTCAATAACAAAAATAGCAACAGCTCCAGCAACAATCAGAATAAGTCCCAAGAGGCCCTAAACCAGGAGAAAATCATTGAGGAGAAAAATATGAACAACTTCAACAGAGGATCTAGGAATTATGCTACTCTGCAGCCAACTTCGAAAAGGAATGTGGCAACGGAAACGGACGCTGGCGAACTTGACCATTATTCCGATGACGAAGCGCCGACGAGGATTTCATGGGTATGTTAAAGTTATCCTAACCTAAAATATAGAATTAGACTGGAAAATTATTTACGCAGAAATAAAATTTTCAGAGTTCGCCAATACCAGTGCGTAAAACTTCTTCGATCACGTTGACCCCCCACCGACCACCGACGATCGTACAAAATGGAGACTCGGACGAAACGCCGTTACACGAGTCGACGTTGTAACGCACGATATAAATCGGGGAATCCTGATCAAACCGCCTCGGAACACAGTGCCTGAAGCGTTCTTGCGAAGTCTGACGTGATCGAGAGCCAGGCAGAGACCAACAGTACCGACCGATCTCGCTCTCGTACCGATTTATTAAAAAAGTTAGCTCGACTAGGAAAATCGCATTTTCTAATCGTTTCGCGCAGGATTTTGTATAGAATTCTATACAATCCGCGAATTAAGGATAAAACAAAATACAACGAGGGATCTCAAGAATTTTGCTTATGCCATTTTTGTTTCTTTTTTTTTTTAAACAATTGTGCGGCTTCCTCCTGCGCGCGTATTCTTTCTAACGCGATATAGTATTAAACGAACAGTGTATTTATAGCGTACTTGTATAAAGAACTCGCGTTCAGATGATAAAGCGTAGCTTTTAAGGTATTTTCTGTAAAGAACGCGCGTTGAAAACAAACGTTTATATAAACAGTTTAAGGACACTCCCCTTTTGTTAATTATGTACCCTTCGTATTTAGATATAAAAAAAGAAAAGAAAAACACACGCGCATTTGTAACGAAACGTTCGATACAATTGCTGGCCAGCGGAGTCTCCGAAGTCCCTTTCAATGCCTGTTAATCACGTCGTTTTTTTCGTTTTTGTAAGATATGGACTAGAGACAATAAAATGTTTTTTTTTTTAATCGACGCGAAGCCAAAACTTTCGGACGCGCCGTCGATGCCAGCGATTGATTTGAGGTCTTCGCTTAGAGGTAATATTTATATTGTATTTGTATCACCCACTAGTGGCCTTATCTCAATATCGCATCACCAATTAACATTCTTAGATTTGTTGAGAATTAATTCTCTTATTTTTCTTTTTTAAAGTCATCACGAAGAATCGCCGATTTTTATATCAAGATTTAGGCGTAATTTCTGGAATTTTTCTTATTGTTAATTACTCTTAATCTCTCGGTTTTCAATCATCATTCCAGGCTGAGCGTTCGCGGCGTCCGAAGATGAAAAAAAGTGTGGCTCAGAGAGCGATGAATGCTAGGTACTTTAACGAGCTAAAGTGAGATGAAAAGATTTTTACGAAGAAATATATATTATAAATACAATGACTAGATAGTAAACGACGTTTAAGTTATACGCATGTTGAGGTTATGAATTTTTGCGGATTTTTACTGCTAAATTCGGGAAACCTGGAAGAATTTTAACTTATTTTAAATGATTTTTACAACTAGTCACTTGGAAAAAACGTCATGTGAGCATGGATACCGATTGCACAGGACATTAAGAGTAGCGACTAAGGAATTTATAATGTAAAGGTTTACTATCGAGAGTTTGAAAGGTGTTCGAACGTCAGCTGAAAAGTTTTTATTTTTTAACGATAGGTGTCGCATTGTATTCACTTAAGCAAACCAAAAGGGACGAATATTCGATCGATCACCATTATACGCTAATGATTTCTGGACCCTAGCGAACGTCTACAGGTTGTCATTAAAGTCGAATTTTGATATTGCAATAGGTCCTTTTAAGGGACTTTTTTCATGACAAACACAATGCTCATTATTTTGAGAAATATTGACATTTCCAGGTTATGTACGTCGATTGTCCGGGTATAAGGGACCATTTTTGTTCGGATCAACCAGCTTTTCAGTTTTCGCTTTCGTAACTGGGTCTTTTTGCTTCCATTTTTCAGCGTTTTTCGGAGGTTCCTTCTTCCGCGTTTCTTTTATACGTGATTGTCTGAAAAAATGTTGACCATGTGTCGAAAAATTATAAGTGAGGAAGAATGAAGGATTTGGTTAAAAATGGTAGCTTTTGGACCCAGTGTATTAAAACATGCAAAAAGACCAAAAGGGACGAATATTCGAATTATTATTACTATTATTACTATTATTATCATTCATATTATTATTGCTGATTTTGTTGAAATAAATAGAGGCATATAACACGTGTAATAAGAGTATATTGTTTTATTACCTTACCTATAATTTACACAACCTACCCTCTACAACCGTAGTATAATAATCACGGTAATCTGGAAGAAGATTCAGCCCTAAAGTTGCTTGGACGATTTCGGTTGGAACATATTTTGGGTACCTTACCGGTCATTTTCTTGAAAAATAATTTTTTATAATAAAACTTTTATGAATTGAACTGTAAATTTAAAAAAAAAAACGGGTTTTTTATGATTACATACAATAAAATTTCACTCCAAATCATCAAATTTTCAAATAGACAAGGTTCGAATTCTTAGAAGGTCCATTTTAACTCTTCAGGTTACATATTTACAATTTTATTATTGAATTTAAATTATATTTTAATGTTAGAATGAATTAATTGTTTTTTAAGTTTTATTTACGATAAAATACGATCATTTCAAAGTAGCTACAAAAATTTGAATATCAGTGTCACTCCGAAGGCTCACGCAGTACTCTATCTAAAAACATAATATTTATTGTATTTTATTCAACGATATAATTCTAAATATTTATAAAACATTACTATTTACTAAAAAAGTTTATCAAGGTACAGTTATTTGTTTTGCATGATAGTTGATTAAAAAACCAAAAGAAACACGAAAGCTCATAAAATTTGAATAAACTGCTGCATGCAAATCGTATTTTTTTTAATATTTTGTTCTGTAACTTTTGGAACGTGTATTCTTTTCATTTGAAAATCATGTCGTTGATTAATGGCACTTTATAAAAGCCAAAGATACTAGAAAAATACGTGTGCCTATCGCTTAATAAGAATGACACGTGTCCAAAGTCGCGTGCAGAAGATTTATGGAAAATGGAATTTTCGTTAATTTCTAACAATAACTTTTGGAACAAACAATATTATGGCTCCATACTTTCGGAATTTTTAATTGATGATATAATGAGTGACGTATTCCATGGAATAAGGTGTGTCTTGTCTCATCTCAATTCTGTGCCTATTACAACCTATAACCTTCGTGCGTAATTGTTGTGGAAAAACGACACTTTTGTCAGGCACACGAACTATACACAATTAAATGCCTCGATTATTGGCGTAATTTATTGTTTTAGGTGTCATAATAATACTCTGAACTTGTTCCAGAAATACAATACGATGTTCAGAGGTAAAACAAGGCATGAAATTATCTCTTTGACACAAACTCCTTTCTTTACACGGAAAAATGCTGAAATTTGTTACGCGCAGGTTTTATTGGTAACTGATCATAAATACGTTGACAAATATTAAAAATTGAAGATGGTAGATACAATATGGCGGACCAAATTCCTAAAAAATTGCTTGAACCAGCAGAAACTGTGTATTGGGGGTCGCTCATCGGTCGAGGTTCGCTATAGCTTTGCTCCAGAAATAATGAAAATGTATCTTTGGGTAACTTTGTTTTTCATCTCCCTTGCTTCATCTTTTCTGGTCAAAAATGAATAAATATGGTACTAATGACAACTTACGTTATACCTATTTAAATTTTTGTTTCAAGATTGCCGGGATTGTAATGCCTTAAATCGACTTAAATAAATGTTTGCTGCTAAATTTTGTATATTATGAACCTAAAAGCAAAAAGAAAGAAAACCCCCGAATACCCAATTTGAGCTTGTTTGAGTAACTTGTTACAAATTCGGTCTTCCATATTGAATTCGCCATCTTGAATTCTGAATATCTGTTGACGGATTCGTGACCTATAACTTGAAAAACCCCGAGTAACAAATTTCATCTGTTTTCCGCGTACAGAAATATGTTTGGTTCGAAGATAGAATTTTAGGTCTCCTTTTACCTGACTGCGCTGGAACAATCCTTTAAAAGTCCTAACGTGTCCTTTTTTCTACATTTTATATGTTTAGGAGTGGCCTCAGGTTGATTTTAAATGTGTGCCACCGAAAAAAAAAAATGTTTTTCTTAAAGCCTAAAGTTAAAAGTTCTGTGGAATTACCCATATCTGTAAATAAATGGTGTTATGTAGAAGTACATGTAATAAAAGTACAAAAGGTCGGCTTTGTCCTACACATTGGTTTGATGAGAGTTTTCCTCGATGTTTCGAACAAACTTGTGTTCATTTTCAAGAGGTTACAAGAAGTAACATCGAAGTTTTTTACAGTATATAGTACTATACAATGCAATCGGGCAAGATGAAAAACAATTTGGTTACCCACAAAAAAATTTCGAAAAATTACCATTATTGGGCCATTTAAGCCAATATTACGAGAAATCCTGACGTGATGGGCCATTTTAAAGGTCGGATTCGTTTTCTACGTAAAAATTCCTATCAGAATCACCTTCCCTTTTTTTGTTACAGAACTAAGCCAAAATTTGAAGGCCTGTGTAATCGGTAGTAGCCATTAACTAATTATATTAATAAAAATTGTTAATCCTGCTGGTTTTTTAGGACATTTTTGAGGTTATGTCAAACGATTGATCTGTCATCGAATGGACTACGAATTCAATGTCAGCAGCCCCAAAAACATAATGAAAATATGGCAAGACTTCCAGAATTTTTCTTTATTTTCATATTTTAGGGTAGATTTTTGAATTTCTTTTTGAGGTTATGTCAAAAACCTGATGTGATAGGGCTGAATAGGGTTCTAATATGGCTTTAAGGTTCCCAAATAAATAACGGAAACATGGCATAGACTTATAAGTGTAACTTATTGTTTATTTTAACGTTTTAAGGTCTAATTACAGGATTTTTGAGTTTTTTTAGGTTATGTCACAAAAACCTGACGTAATGAAGTTAAACGGACTTCGGATTCGAATTAAGCAACCCCAAAAAGATATTATAGACAAAGTCTGACCTGCATATCCAGACTTAAACTTTCAAATGTTGTTTTTTCTTTTATAATGTCCTTTTTAGAATAATTTGACTGGACAAATGATCAAACATCAATTCCCTTTCAAAGACTATAAGTCTCGAAAGCATTACACGGTGGTCTGGAAAAAGATTCAACGCTAATATTGTTTCCCGATTTCGGTTGGAACATTTTTTCGGTACCTCACCGGTCATTTTCTTGAAAAAAAAAGCAAAATCCCCCGGGACTTTTTTTTTAAATCAAATTTTTATTAATTGAACTGTAAATTTCAAAAAACAGGTTTTTGATGATTACCTACAATAAAATTTCACTCCAAATCATCATATTTTCAAATAAAACAAGGTTCGAATTCTTTGAAGGTCCGTTTTAGAAGGTCATATTTTAACAATAAACAAAAGCTGATTTTCGATTTGTTTTTTTTTGTTTAAGGAATTTTGTTAACCATGTTGTCGGTACTTCAGAACATTCTAACCTATCAGGATGCGGGACCCGAATGTTGTACTTCCAAAATATATTTTTAAATACTTTGATTTTTATAGTTAACCGATCCAAAATGGCGTCCGAGTGCCCGATATTATCGAAAAATGACAGTAATTTACACTTTTGAAGTCTAATCTAAGTTTTAGCTGAAAAAATAACTTTTATCAGTTCTGTCGCAACAGATTGAATGCACATTGAATTGATTTTTGATCATTTGTCGAGTCAAATTATTCCAAAAAGGACATTATAAAAGAAAAAACAAAATTTGTAAGTTTAAGTCCGGATTTGGAGGTCAGACTATGTCTATAATATATTTTTTTGGTTTGCTAAATTCGAATCCGAAGTCCATTTAACTTCATTACGTCAGGTTTTTCACATAACCTAAATAAAACTCAAAAATCCTATAATTAGACTTTAAAATGTTAAAATGAAGAATAAGTTACACTGAGAAGTCCATGCCATGTTTCCGTTATGTTTTTGGGATCGCGAAAACCATATTCGAAATCTATTCAGCCCCATCACGTCAGGTTTTTGACATCACCGCAAAAAGAAATCGAAAAAATTACCCTAAAATATGAAAATAAAGAAAAATTCTGTTCTGGAAGTCCATATTTCCATTATGTTTTTGGGGCTGCTGAAATTGAATTCGTAGTCCATTCGATCTCGTCAGGTCAATCTTTTGACATAACCTCGAAAATAACCTAAAAATCCAGTAGGCTTAACTATTTTTGTTAACATAATTTGTTAATGGCTTCTACCGATTACACAGGCCTTCAAATTTTGGCTCAGTTCTGTAACAAAAAAAAGGAAGGTGATTCTGATAGGATTTTTGACGTAGAAAAAAAATCCGACCTTCAAAATGGCCCATCACGTCAGGATTTCTTGTAATATTGGCTTAAGCCATTAATGCCTGAATGTCCTAAAATCGTACAGTAACTTTGAGCTAAAATCTTTTAATGAAATCACGGAAATTTCTATTTGGCATAAGTTGTTCTAGACGTTGTCGGGTGTGCTTTACACGATGCGACCATTTAGAAAAGTGAAAAATTTCATTTTGTATTGTTTTTTGATAAATTGATATAAAAAATAGTGTTCTTTACAGGATTTTTTCGTAGAAAATCAAAATTTTTTATCAGAAAATATATGTTTATCATATTAAAATTAATTAAAAACGAGTCATTAGTGTTTGTACTAACAAACTATGGATGTAGATTTTTTCAAAATTTTGTTTCCAAAAATGGGAAGCTTTGGAATGCAAAAAATTTTGCCATTTTTAATTTTCCATTTCTGACAGATGAATTGTAATCAGCATCTTCCAAAACCCGGAATAGACACTTGTGAATAATCGGGTATTATAATAGTGAAAAAAACTGAACAACTTTGATAATGCCCGCGATAGTAATATTTTTTGCATTCCAAAGCTTCCTATTTTTGGAAAAAAATTTTGAAAACAATTTTGAAAAAAATTTTGAAAAAAATCTACATCCATAGTTTGTGGGTACTAACAGTAATGACACGTTTTTAATTAATTTTAATATGACAAACATATTTTCTGTTAAAAAATGGTGATTTTTTGAAATTTTTTGTGGGTAACCAATTTTGTTTTCATCTTGTTCAATTGCATCGTATAGTACTATATGTACACTGTAAAAATGTTCAATGTAATTTTACTACGTATCACGTTGGAAATAAATCGATTCACGTGTAACGTAGTAAAAGTACAAGCCGTGCGTAAAATAACATGGTGTTACATTGCAGGTATACAAGTAGGATGCAAACAGCAATTATAAAAATTCGGCCATTTTTTTACTGTTTTCATGTTTATTTCAGAAAACTATGTGTTTTCTTGTTCTGCATGATCTGAACTAAAAAATTACGTTGATTACACACCGATTGCAATATATCACCACGTAATTTTACATGCGGCTTGTATTTTTACTACGTTACACGTAAATTGATTTATTTCCAACGTGATACGTAAGTAAAATTAAGTCAACTTTTTTTACAGTGTATGCTTTAAAACCCATTTTTGAAAATAGCTTTACGATTTTTTTTAACAAACTTATGTAGATTTGAATTTTTTTCATTTAAATGTATAGGTATATAAAACTGTGAAGCCTGAGGTAAGTACGTATTTAAGAAACGGGCTAGTAGTAAAATATTAACACAATTCGTAGCAAAAATACATCTAATTTTTTATATTGTACATTAATTACAAAGAAAATTGTTTAACAATTTTGTTATAAACAATGTGAAAAATGTAATTTTTTTTTAAGAAACATTCATTACATTCAAAAATTTTCTTTGTAATTAATGTACAATATAAAAAATTAGACGTGTTTTTGCTAAAAACCGTGTTAATATTTTACTACTAGTCCGTTTCTTATGTATGAACTTAACTCAGGCTTCACAGTTTTATATGTATACCTACATTGATTCGTTTTCTACGTCAAAATTCCTATCAGAACCACCTTCCCTTTTCTTTATTACAGAGAACTAAGCCAAAATTTGCAGGCCTGTGTTATTTGATTCCATATCAATAATTCCTTCTTATCAAACTTTGAATGGTATCGCTAACCTAACCTGAAATTCTCAATTTTTTAAATGTAATGAATAAATTTATACATACAAGGGGATGTTATCAACTGCCCCTCGCTAATTGATATTGCTAGGACTGAAATATATTATTCTATTTAGACACGTATTTTGTTGTTACCAATGGGTATTTGTTTACTAACTTTACCACTAATTTCTACCAAAAAAGTTAATATTTGTAAAAATAAATCGTTGAACAATGGTATTAACTGAACTTACTATTTTTTAGTTGAATTGTGTAAAGACCTAAGAATAATTCAACTGACTAGATAATATTACTAAAATATCAAAAAAGATTGTCAATTCTATAATTTTGTATTGTCGCTATAAATAAAGGAATGTCATCCCATGCATTAAAACATCATGCGATAGTAAAAAAATCTTGTCCGATTACAATACACTCATCACATCGTGTTCAACGACCCTAAAAACCCCCGAATAACAAGTATGAAGTTAATCAGACTTATTTTTGGATTGAATTATGGCATACTGAATTAAATTATGTATTTCGAAAATTTGAATAATGAGTCCAAACTTGTTCAACCAATATGGAAGCAAATAATCGGTAGTAGCCCTCGAATTAAATTTATCAACCCAAATAACCGACGCATAATCTCAAAGTATTCCTTTTTGTGTTTGTCAGTGTTCTCGCACGAGTAATGTATTAACAACAAAAAATAGTTAAGCCTACAAAAATAGTTATTTTAATTAATTGGAATTGTGATTAATACTGCAAATTGGGTTAAATGGAGATGGAGATGTTGCCGCTTAACTGATTGAAATAGTTGATTTAAGGAATTAAAGTAGGCATTTCAACTATTTCTTCTGGTTATAGAATAATAAAATGGAAATAGTTGCAGCAACTAAAAAGCCAATATTTCTAGATAAATTTGATCCGCCATTTTAATTTACATTAGCCATATTGAGTTATCCAATTGTGAAGCTAGTAATATGACGCTGAAGCTAGCAGCAGATTCGCAGCAGCAGATTCAAGAAAAATGTAAAAAATGGATAATTTCTTATTAAAAATTACTTGCATTTAAACATCTTTAGACAAATTTTATACAAATAATCTGTTTTTGGCAATTTTAATGCCTGAAAACCATAGTTTTTTCGAATCCGCTGCTGCGAATCTGCTGCTAGCTTCAGTGTCATCTAGTAATTTCGTTATCAGCGACCCCTAGACTCTTGACAAACGAATTTCAGATGTTTATATTACTTACATAAAATTACCTATTGGTGTAAATCGACGTTTATAAATGTTCATGCATCCGCCCAGACTCTGTCCGATACTAAAAATAATACAGAAAATGTTTATAATATACTAGAGCCTATATATTATAATGCCCGTATTTGCATATTTATTACTCTTGACCTTTATTTATTGTAATATTTGGACCTGTTTCGTCTTGTAAGGTCATTGTTATTTATGTTGTTTACTCTTATTATGTGTTTGTCTCAAATCAAATTGTAATTGAGATTTAATTTGCGTCTTTTTTGTGGATTGAAGAAAAATTGACCCAGAAAGCTTAAAACAATCGTCATGTTTATTTCATTTTAAGATGTTAATAAAGACTACTTTGGGATCATCACGAAGAGTGCTGGATGTAATCCTTCTCTAGTCTTAAAATGTGAAATGATAACGTCATTTTTAAGAGAGAAAGAATTTGTTTTAAAATCATGTTTTAACTTAATGGCTAAATTTAAGCTAATTTTTAAAAGCAGTCGGTCCTGATTGTAAGGCCTATTTTTTGTGTTCCGAATGAAATAACGATTTTTTTTAAATAAAAAACTATTCATATCGAATTATTATTACTTACGCATATTAAGACTTCAGTATACTGAAATGCATTATTTACTAATAGTTGATGTAAGCTAATTTCAAGGCACTTACATTAACGGTAAAGTTATAACATTAAGTGTAAAGTAAAAAACGATAGGTAACTTTCGGATGAAAACAGTAGAAGTTTCCTGTATGTCAGCAAAGTTATTGTAGGTATATTAACTCGCATATTTTAACATTCAATGAGCGTTCATTAACTGTTAATAAATCTTACATTAAATTTTGTCGTTTGAACTGCGCATGTCAACAATGCGTCGAAAAATTCGAAGAAAATGTGTATGTTTGTTTATCTCTGTTTCAGTGAAACTATAAGCCTGTAAATATTCAACATCTCTTGTAATGAACCTAACATTAATATTTAAAATTCTTGTGTTAACTAACAAATTTAACCGAATCTTAGATTACGGTAACTTCAGGATAAAGTACCTTACCTTGTGATCAAAATCTAAATTCTGTTAGCTTTACTATGAAGCTTACATTAACTGTACACAAACATTTCTCTCAGTGTATGTTTTTAATTGTGCATTGCGAGTTTATACAAAAATATGGGAAATATGAGAAGCCGACGAAAATTTCAACTTTTGTGGAACGACCCATAACTTAACAGTCTCCCAGAATTTGCAAACAAAGAACACAAGTGGAAGTCTGAGGAGAGATGCAAGTATAAATACAAATTTAGAAATATAACAATGAAAACGAAAATAAAATGACAACGCGAACGTCTTTTGTTGCCTATATATAGTTCGTTAGTTGTAAAGACACAGAGACTGAGAAACGGTTTGTACACATTTTTGTAAAAATAAATTCAAAATGTTTATTATTTGGCAAAATAACAATGTGCAGACAAATTCAATTTTGTACTCCTATGGTTAGCGATGTTATAAATGTCATTTCGTTTGTATTGATGGAATGTTTATTTTATTAAATTGAAACATTAAAAATTGGTATATGAATACATTTTTAGCTAGAAAATTGTAAGAAATAAAAGTTTACAATATATCAGATATATTTGTGAATGATTGCCATTTCGATTAATGAAATTCTGAAAAATTGTTTGTCCTGTTTGTTTTCGGTTGTTTGTGGTAGTGTGAATATGACACAATGATGTGTTAAGCGCAAATGAAGAACAAAATTATACACGAAGAATAAAAACATTTATACTTATAATATTGATGAATGTAACGAGCTCAAATACTTCAGAAAATTTTTTAATTAATTTGTACACTTCTAGTATATTATTTTGGACATAATTCGTTAATATTGCAGACAATTTGATGAGAATTCGATTAATCATACACCCGCTAGTTTCGCGACATGATTACCGGTTTAATTGGTAGAAGTTTACAATAGTTTGTAAGGAGAAACTTTAGACGTTGCGTTACTCATCACCCTTGATACCAATGATCGATAAGGGAAGCATTGTTGAAGTATTCGCATTAGTGCAAGAAAATTTATAAATGAAACTAAATGAAATTGAATGAAATTTAACAAACTTTAAAATGTGTATGATTGTTTTATATTATAAAAATAATAAAACCTGAAATCTTCGATTATGACGAAGAATTCATTTGGTGGAAAAAACTGTGGTAAAACAAAGAAAACGTCCTAGGGAGCCAAATTACTTTTTTTTTACCTCTTCCCTCATGGTGATCGATTTTCTCGAACACATCTTGTTCACTTAATAATGTACAAGTCCAATATGAAAATAAAAGTGAACGTAATTTTATTTTTGTTCCATTTTGTAAAATAAACTTGTGCTTTTTGTGTAAATGTATGTAATTTTTATCTTAACATTTTATAAAAAAAAAAAAAACAATTAATGAAATAAAAGTACAGATGACTTTGGTTGTTTATTAATGAAATGTTTTATGACAATTAGTTTAACGCATTAAAAATAAACTCGTCGTGAAAGAAGCACCTTACGTGAAAATAATAAATAGCATAAATTACCCTGAAGTAATGTATTTTTTAATTTAAATAGAAAACGCGATCAAAATAAATATTATTTAAACAAAAAGAATAATAAAACGATTGCATTGCATTAAATAGTAAATGACGAATTTACAGGTTATGTTATCAGTTGATGACGGAAATGAAATTTGGGTTCTGGCTTTAGACCTAAGCGTAAAATATTCGACCTGTATGTTATATTTGTGCATTATGTTACCGACTCGGTGTTTTAATCAAATTCACTTTTACGGACGCCAAATTTTTATTAAAAAGCATATGTTTAAGGGGAAATTCACAATGAATTATTATATTAAAGTTATTTTATCAACGTTTTATGGATGCACGATAAATTTCAGCGAAATCGTGTAAGAAATGCGCCCAAATTCACGGGAATAAATTTTGTATCTAAGAAAGCGAACTGTATCTGTAATACAGAAATGTATTCTTTCAAATTCTCGCTCGTTTCTAAACCGATTACGCTGAAATTTGTCGTACATTCATAAAAATCGCGTAAAATAGCTTTAAACTAGATCTGGACTTGAAAATATATTTAGTTGCTCTTTAATCTGTAAATTTTAAGTTTTCAACCCCCTTGCTATTAACCTGTTAGTCAAAACAAGGCTTTACATAAAGCAAACTGACTAATTAATACAATGGCGTAAGGTCATGTTAACTTAAAAGTGCAAGAAAAGAATTAAATAATTGGCACTACTAACTAAATAGTAGGATCACAGTCATCGTTTTGAGGTAATTTTACAATCTAAATAGTGACTTCGACATATTAGGTACAGCCAAATCCATTATTTAAATAGTAAAACCAACCAAAAAAGTAAGTGTGCCACATTCTAGTATTAAGATAGTCAAAACAACTATTTATTTTTGTCCGTATGGGAATGGTGTCGACTGAAAAGTTTATTAGAGTAAGAACAAATTTTGTTGGTCTAAATTTGGTCATTTTTACCATATTCCTAACTTTGAAGTCAAGAAACATTAAAGGCAATTTTTGATTATATTAATGTAATCTCGACTAAAAAGAACATTTGACTTGCAGGACAATTTTTTAGACGAAAAGTGGTTTGTACTTGATTAGGGCATTTTAACTTTGGCTTGGTCTGTGGGTATTTTGCTGACTTTAAGAATATATCACTTAATATAACTTTTGCAGTAGTAAGAGTTATTTGATATTCAATTAAAGCTTATGATGACTTAATTAAGGGGAGTCGCCTCACTGAAAATCAACTCAAAGAAATACACCTTTAACAATTTTGAAAACTGTATTTATTTTTAGTAATTTTGATGAGAAATTCAATGATGTTCAAATAAAAAGTGTAAAAACGTTTGTTGACCAATAAATTTCAGTTCTAAACATAATTTGACTTTTTGAAATAATGCTGAAACATTTTTCTACATTAATTTAAAAATTAAAAAAAATTGGGATGCATGTAAAAACATATTTTCTAAATAATTACGCATGGATTTTAAAAAATTCCATTTTTTTCGAAGAACAGCATATTTTTTAGATAAAAATAATTATTTAAGCTTTTTATTCTAGCACCAGTGAATACCACGTTAACAATTACTACAAAACATATTTGTTATATTTCATTTGACTTAATAGTACTCAATTATGCTTCAATTATTATGCAAAAACTTCAATTACCTAGTGCATACAATCGATTTACGTTATTTAAAAGAATTGACAAGAGATGTATTTTAATGAAATTTTTTCAGAGCTTAACTAAATTATTAAAAGAGCAATGCAACTTAAGTTCGAAAATTTCTAAAATGACTTCGCACTGATAATATAGTATTGACAAACAATTTGCTAGGTGTACTAGTCGGTTTTTATTTTTTTTTTTAGTTCTCGCGGGGTTTTCTTTAATTCTCAATGATCTGTACGCGATGTTTTTTAAACACAGTAATCAGTCAATTGTACTTTTCATCTGCATTAAAAAAAGGAAGATTTCATCTTCCTAAAGATGATTTTCCTGCTGTATTGTTGGTAATATAGTTTTTTTTACACAAGGCACACTCATAATTTCAAAATTATATGAAAGCATAGTTGTGGAACATGTCTCCATAGGATTTTGAGAATAATAGAAACAGATTTGTTTTTTATATAGCTGAAACGTAAAAGTTTCTGTACTAGTACCCACGACCATATAAATAAAATGTTGACATATTTTAGGTAATTTTAGAAAATATTGTATTGATAATGCGTAGCCTACGCCTGAAATCATTAGTATATGAAAAAAATCTGTGGAATTCCTCATAAATGATACTACAGTCTTCATTACTACAATGGTGGATCTAAAGTGTCATAAAAAAATTGAAACATTCGGAAACGATATTCTAAAACGCAATATTCTTTTGGGTAGAATGAAGTTCAATATATATTTTGAAATCATATATTTATAATTGGTAAGTAGAAAATATTTGGTACGATAACCATTCAGCTCACAATATGCAATTATATTTAATAATGGTAACGGGTCTAATCAACATTGAGAAATGTTGACATTTGCAATTTCAATATTCAAACTCGACATTTGCAATCTCAACATTTGACATACTCAACATTTAAGAAATTGAACATTATTTTTAGTTTATTGAATTATATTGTATTTTGAATATCAAGTGTAATAACATTAATCGTAGCATAAATTAAATCTTAAATCTGTGTTAGTAATGGTCAATAATACAAATGTATTAAGGAATTTCATGGACATTGTGCGCTTGTCCAAGGAGATATTCCATTAAATTAGTATTTCAGTTAGGTTATGTTATATTAAGTAATGTTAGGATAGGTTAGGTCATGATAGATATGATGTTGAATGGTATGTTTTAGTGTAGCATGATTGTGTTGAATGCACATGACATTTTAATAATTGTTGTAATTTATATTTATTCTTGTTATTAAATATTTAAAATAATTACAAAAAATATTAAAAATATTATTTGTCGAGTTTGTTAAATGTTGAGTTTGCAAATGTTGAATTTGTATGTTGAGTTTGTTTTTTGTTGATTAGACAAACTCACAATGTACAATTATATTTAATAATAATTGCAATTTTAGATTTTAAATAGTGTTTCTTTTGGCATCTTATTCATCATTTTTAATTACTACTCAATTAGAGAGATGTGTAGAGTGAAAAATATATGACAGTGATTAATGAATGAAAAACACTTTATATAAATTTAGTTCATTGACTCTGGTATTGCCGCATCAGATGTATGAATGAAATTCCAGTTCGTATGTCTTTTAAATATGCGCGTACTATATATATAATATTACAAGGTCGTATAGCCTTTCATTTTTTCAAGGTTATGGAAATTGAACTTGATATTGCATAAAATTGAGCATTTTTAAAATTCTTCGTAACATTTTCAGACTGTACGCGTGTAATAAAATTGCATATTTGCATCTTGAAAAGTCGAACAAATATATCAACAAATTAATGTATTTTAGCTTTAAAATATTTTGAATTAACTAAAATATAATCGTTGTTGCAAAATCTCAAGTATTCAATTAAATTGGATTTATCAATAATCAAAACTAACTTAATTAACTATATTTCAGGTACACACTCACCCGTAATTACTTTTGTATAATTTTGCAGAAATGGAGTGCAGGTTGAAAAACCAAGAAATAAAAAAAAAAAGCCGACAGGCCAAAAAACCGCCAGTCTTAAAGCCGACAGTGAAAAAATAGACACATCCACGAGCGGACAGTCATTTTTTTGAAGTGTCGGTTTATTGACTGTTGGTATTTTGATTTGTCGGTTTTTCGACCCTCATCCCAGAAATTCATTAAACGTCAAATAAAAACGAACAAAGACAAATACGATTCAGTCTGAAAACTTCTGGCTGAGCATTAAATTCATTGAATTAGTCTAAATCAGGTAATGAAGACTATTATTTTTGTTTATCTTTAATTAATTAGTTGCCAACTGGAAAATAATAATAAAAGAATAATTCAACTAAAAGACATTCGAATGTATAATTTTATCATTAAAATTACTGCCTACCCACTTTTATGCGACGTTTTCTACTATTGTTATGCATATATTTTGTAAAAATAGATTTTTTCTTCATTTTCAAGAAATATGTGTTATTTCGAATTTTAGCCAGTGTAATTATTATTTATTAATTAATGTAAAATACAAGTATAAGGATTTTGGTTGTTTCTATTTGATCAAATGAGCAGTTACAAAAATTAGTTTCCGAGAAAATAATAAAATAAACATTATATATGTTTAAAGAAATATTTAGATTTCAGAAAATAAAATCGAGAAAAATGGGCGGTAGACGTTTTCAATCTAAAAGTTATACCTTTCGAACCCTATTAGTTAAATATTTCTGCGATTAATAATTTCCAATCATCATCCATTAACTAAAGATAAAAAATACCGTATTTTTCATTATTCCTTTTCTGTCTATAAAAAAACATCTTTCAGACTTTTTTTTCCCGTATAGTTACTTGTGTAACAACGCGGTTCAATAATTTTATTATATTTGATTAGCAAACTTTTGTATATAATCAGTTGTTTATGTGTATTTGCGCCACTGATAATTTCAGATGAACAGTATTTTACAAAAATTATTATTATGCCAACGTTTTCGGAGTCGCCGATTAGAAATTTGAAGTCGGTTTTCAAAAATTAAAATTGGCTGATTCAATATCGAGGACGAGGTAAATCGATCGGATTCGCTTGAAACTCGTTAAACGGGGATTTTTGGGTTCGTTGATTATGAATCTGAAATTAGTTTTACTAAATTCAAAATGGTTGATTCAGTATGACCGACATAAATTCGAATAAAATTTGTTAATACCGGGTTTTCGAGACCATTGATGATGTCCACTTACTATATTAAAAATAACGAATCCATCATGGCAGACAAGAATTTTGAATTCGACTTCATTTTACCAATATTCTTACCATGTAGTAAAACTGACGAATCAAATGCCAGACAAATATTTTACAAATGACTGCATTTGAAGAAAATTTTATACTCCAGTCAATTTAGACATTCGATGTGGAAAATGAAGTGGACTTTACGAAACCTTTTGAGACATGTTTAGGATGTTGAAAAAAGCTTATTTCTCAGTTTTCGGGGAACTTCGCCTGGTGGGTTTTTTAAAGGGGAAGGGGAGGTTTTTTTCTGTTTTTTTCGCCATAACTCGGTCAATTTTAAACGAGGTTTGACGTACAACCTCTCATTTTCTGTATTTTCAAGAACTACAATTCATACCGGACGACCCTAACCTACAATCAATACTTTTCGAGTTATAACCCTAAAACTCGAAAAAAATTTTTTTGCAATATTTTGCATTTATCTCATTCCCAATGATACAATGGAGAAAAACCGTGCATAGCTCTTGAAAATACCTATAACATGAGAGGTTGTACGTCAAATTTCGTTTAAAATTGGCCGAGTTATGGCCAAATTACGAAACCCCCACCCCTCTTTAAAAAAAAAACACCTTGCGAAAACTGAAAAATTAGTGTTTCTCAACACTCCAAACATGTCTCAAAAGCTTTCGTAAAGTCCGCTTTACTTTCCCCAAATCGCCCTTTTTTGTCCAATTTGATTGGACAATTATTATTCCAGGGCTTTCAAGGATACAAATTTGAGGCTAATGTTCTCAAATTTAATACTGCGGACTCAATTTGTATTTGGAAATATTAACAGCTTCATATTAACGAATTCAACAACTAACCCTAAAAATCCCTTATCGGGTAAAAAATATTTTTAAAATGGAGGACATTTTCAAATGTTTGTACACCACATTTGATCTTCCAATTTGAATTTGATGAAACTAACAACGGATTCGTAATCAATGAGACAAAAACCCTTACAAATAAATGTATAGTAAACAAAATTGTATAGTTTGCACAAAAATGAATTTATTCGATAAAAGCTCATTTTTTCATTTTATTTGTTAATAATAATTATATTAATAATATTAGATAAGAAAAATAATTTGTTTAGTTATTTAGGTTCTACATAAGATAAGATCCGATATTTCAGGACTTGAATCTGGGACTTTTCGATTGCCGGTCGAGTATGGGATTTTCAATGCAGTTTTCTGCAGATTGAAGTATATTCCATTTGAACTAGACAGTATTTGGCTTTTTCCCCTAAAAATTCTCAAAGTGTAAGCTGCGCACCTTCCTACAATGTCGCTTCATTTATTTCTATAAATTAATTTATAATTGATCCAAATATAAACAATTAAAAAATTTCGGCATGAGACGTAATTATTAATTATTATTGCTTGTTAAGTTCACTAAATATTAATTACTATTATTTAGATTTACCTCAATAATATTGTTGAAAGATATTTTTTTACTAATGAAATCAACTTTGATATTACGCATCTGCTGATTGATAAATAAAATTACACATTTTGCAAGCTCTACAAACCAATATGTAAAAATCAATATTTTTTTGTATGATATTTAGACACTGTCGTAGTCACAGATTTGATGACAATCAGTTAAGAATCTCATTGTTTCGATAATATAGTCTCACATAGATCATATTTCCAGCATCTCACCCTGCGATCATTCCCGCATGCGTAATTCCCCTTTCTGTCGTAGCTGCGATGGCCCCATAACGACAATGTACATAAAATGTGATATAAATCTAAAGAAAAGAATTCGATACGTGTTTGAGCACGTGTGCGTAATTTGCATGCAGGCTTGTTTAATCATACTTGTATAATGTTACAGTTGAGTACTTACCTCGCCATTGTCTAAAACGGGTATATCCGTTCAAGTTTAATAATCCAATTTCTGAATATTTTAACAACTTTATCTTAAGTTTGTATATCGACATGCATAAATTCAATCTTTTGTATTGAAAATCCTGTTTTTATTGTGAGAAAAGGTGAATTTTGGATCCTCATTATAAATAACAAACATTACTTTCTTCGAATCACTACTACTCGATATTAACTATTTGTATTCACATTCACAGTCGTATAAAAGGCTATCATAATAAAATTTTAACTTAAGTGACAATTAACAACTACTTAAATGGCCAGAAGAAATTCACAAAAAGTTACTGAAATGAATTCATAAAAAGTTAAACTGAGTACCTGGGGGATTTCGCGGTTGCTTATTAAGGTGGCTCTATCATGCAGAACCGGAAATTCATGGGTGACGTGGTTGGGCACCTAACCTGTACATTTAATATGTGTTTATATTTCTATATTTTTCCAAGTAAATTTACACTGTTAAAAATGTTCGGAAAATTCTGATACTTTTATGTTACCGTAGTAACAGAATATTACTAAAACCTGTAACAGACAGACAAATTATATAATATTATCCAAAAATTACAAAATAGAAATATGAATATGAATGAGGGAGCGAAGTTGAAGTTAGTTTAGCTTGTCGTCGATAGGGGCAGACGCGACGTTATCATCTATCAAAGGGGCTCCCGTGTTTCCTGTTGTAGAAGTTGAATTTTCATCCCGTCATAAGGGATCCATGTCCTCGCTTCAGTGCATAAAGCATTTCATGCCCGAAAAACATAAAATCATAGTACAATGACAATATATGAATAATATTTTGTTATATACGGGAAATTTGTTATGACAGTGTTATTTCATTAAATTTGATATCTTTTATATAATTTATTTATATAAACGACAACAAATCAATTGAAATTACTAACAACTTACATACGTAAACTATACGTAACTATATAAACATGTTGATAAATTTAATGAAGTAACAAATTTTTTTTTATTCACCTTACGTATTTCTGTCACTGTAACTAAAAATTACTAAATTTTATTTCAAAAAATCATGAAATGGTAAAAAGCTTCCGTTGCATGTTTCAGAAAATTCCTGTAGAAATTTTTAAAAAGTCTGTACTTGTAACGCATCTAATACAGAAGCGCAGTTACTAGTAGCGAAATTCAAACAATTGACGGTGATGAAACATTAAATTAATAACAATTAATAATGATAACGTCATATTTTCGATGCATTTTTTCGAATCCTTATAACATCATCAACTAAAATCGTAAATGAGGTACAACGTGCACGTCATGTTATACATTAAATTACAAACTTATTTATCGACTAAGAACGCAACTTGAATACAATATCAAATACATTATTGCTAACAAATTGGGAATATACAAACCGTCAGTCGTTCTATAACTTGCGAGTAGCATCTGCCACTTATGCGACATCTTTGTGGAACGTGGTCAATTAGACGGATATTACGATTTCCAAGGGAAGGAAGGACAATAATAATAAGCATTTTTATATAAAAACTAGTAAAACATACAACCTTAACTTGTGAATCATGGTCCTATTTACAACAGTAGGTGGCGCGTGTGGATATTTTCCTACATTGGAGTAGTAAAATTTAATGTAATTTTGTTTTAAAACTTACCATTAAAGTAGTAATCTACGTTAAATGGATTTTTATGTGACTTACTGTTAGTGAAATGTACCATGTAAGCAGTGAATATTATTAAATACTATCCATATGTGAATTATTTAAAAAATATAGTCCAATCTCTTGGATGATTATTCCATTTTAGTATTAAAATAATAATTGTTACAATAATTTTAGCATTTTTAATTTTTAATTTATGAATTTAATTTTTTAAATGATGGCATTTATTGTAATATTTACTATTGAAGAATTCTCAGTCTATATTTACGATTATGTGATAAGTGCAATCATTTTCCCAAGCTACCTGTTACAATTGACTTGTTACATTTTTTTCGGCAAAGTTAAGTCAATGATCCATGTTCAAATTTCGCCTAACCGAAAAAATGGTTTAAATCTAACATATTTCAATTTGAAACGATTCTGATGGATTTCGATTTTCGATCGTCCCCTTTAACCGGATAACTGGTGCCGTATCGTATATGTCCAAAAAATGTGACATAACTGGTACTGTATCATATATGTAAATATTTGAATAACTTTTGAAGATTTCAACCGATTTGAACCAAAATTGGTATGTAACTGTTTTTCGGCATGGTCTATCTGAATAATTGGTTGTTTTTTTTTAAATTCTGAATCCTAACCTCAAAATGACAATCTTGTATATAGCATATATTTCGACACTGAGGTTTTCGGGTTCGCCTGTTTGTGAATTCATTGTCAGTTGAGCATAATTTGTGATAACAGACATAAAATAACGCATGCAGTACACTAGAACCTCGATTTAAAGACCTAAATCGAGAATGACGACACAACGTCATCTCATTGGCGCAAGGTACCAAAACTCCTGGATCTAAGTTATTGGAAAAAATGAAAATTTGACACTCAACCCTTATTTTTTCACTTCTGTCCTTCACTTCAACCCTTATTTTGCAAGACTTTTTTTTCAACCCTTTAGACTGTTATAAAATAGAAACTGAGCTTGGAAACGGAATTAGCTGTATCAAAACGTCTTCATCAAAATTTCTGGAAAAAATGATCCTTCAATCCTTATTTCTCATCCCATTAGAATGTTATAAAATAAAAACTGAACTTGGAAATGGAATCAGCTGTATCAAAAACCTCTAGATATAAGTTTCTAGAAAAACTAAAAGTTCCACCCACAACTCTTATCTTTCCACTTCTCTACTCTACTTCAACCCTTCTTTTTCAACCCTTTAGGATGTTTTAAAATGAAAACTGAGCTCAGAAATCGAATTAGCAATATCAAAAACCGCTAGATCTAAGTTTATAAAAAAACAGAAAATTTCAGTCTCAACCGTTATTTTTCACCCCTTTAGGATGTTGCAAAATGGAAACTGAGCTTGGAAATGGAATCAGGAGCACAAAAAAAAACTTATAGAAATAGTTTTCACGTATTTTAGTAGATGATTCGCCTCCTCCAAAATTAGGACGAAAAGTGGAAAATGCTGCACCAGTTAACCGGTTAAGAACATGATTTACGAGATTCCAATTTGAATCAAACACAAAAGCCAAAAAAAGGTTCTGTGTGATATTATTACTATTAATATATAGGTGTCTTATGATTGACAGAATGAATGTCATGCAGCAGATTTAACTGGTTATAAAACATCAGAATATGAATATATGGCATACACCATAACTCTTGTAGATTCATCTCCAATCAAAAGTCAAAAAGATTGATAGTTACATCTTCTGTCAATATTATTATTTTAAGAATGTGAATTTCTCATGCCACTTTGTCTAATAGGAAAGTCTATAAGAACATTCATTCTCCCTTATGTATTTTACAGATTATGTATTACCATCGAATATTCTTGAAAAACTTCTCTTAAAAAAAGGGATTATTTATTATCTTATTGTACACCAATTAGATTTACATTTTTATTTGTCAATATTATTAACAAAATTAATTTCAATTAAAACTGTAAAATTACTTAATAATAGATATTACTACATGATGAAAAATTATTTCTGGTTATTAATTAGGCTAAATTATTTTTCCAATAATTAATAATGAAACTGATGACAGAAATTAAGTGCATGACCTTGATAAGCAACTAAAACATTACGAATTTTTCCAGCAATTTGTAATATCCAATGGATCGTGAATTCCACGCAATTTTCCAAATACTTTCAGTACTTGATTACAACAATCGATACTGAACATAGAAAAATACTCGTATCAATGTTTCTTTTAAGTTTCTTTAGATGTGTTTTTTATTACAAATGAGATACAAAATCTAATCAATATCATTTTGAAACTAGATAAATATTTTCTGCAATGATTTTTGTAATAGTAACTCAAAAAGAGCACATGTTTTAAGTAGATTGCTTTTCTGTGCATAATTTATTTGATTTCCGACATAGTCGACTTTCAGTTGTATCGAAGGAATATTAAAAATTGTTAAAATATCAAGTTATGTTGTCGCATTTAAAAACTTCAGTCGTTTTATGTTAAATAGAATACATCATATTTTCAATAAATGAACCTTTAAGATCTATAATATATATAATATATATGAGTAAAAGTTTTGATATGTTTACTTTTAATATTTGGCATTTTTAAAAAAAATTTTTTTTTTTATAGTGTGGGTAATATGCTATTTTATACTTTTCTTTAGCATTTGATACACACTTGCAACATAACATACGTTTGAAAATGTTTTCTGTATCAACTTAAAATTCTAATTGCAACCATAAACGAAACAAGTAATATTTCATAGCACAATTAATCTTTGTTTGTTAAACTTATTTTTCTTATTTGTTAATTCTTCTTTTGGCTTTATTATTTTGATTTTTAATATTTAGAAATTTATCTGCATTTTTATGAAAATTGGTATTACCGGTTTTTGGGGTCTCTGATAACAAATCGGGTATCAAAATTTGCAAATTCAAAATGACAGACACAATATGGCGACTGTTTTACGTTATGATTTCGGGTTTCCTAAAAAAATGTGCAGATTTGGAATGCCGTGGCAACCATATTGAACCTACCATCTTGAGTTTCACTATTTCGAAGTGATATTCGTAATCTGTGACATCAACAACTAACGTATTCTCTTCCCAAGTGGATTCCTAAAAAAAAATCACGATTCTAACCTAAAATAGTTGCAATATTTCATCCGCCATTTTGAATTGTCAAATTCTGATACCGGATTCGTGATCATCGATACCTAAAACATATAGACACCCATAGCAAGCTAGCATAAAAATATGCTCCTTAAAGGGCTGTACTGTAAGAAACACGTTTTCCTGTATAACGTATTTCAATTTTGTTCATTCGAAACTAATTATTCTCCGTTAATCAAAACTATTGGATGGTATTTTCCTACAGTTTTAACATATAAAAAAATATTGCTTGATTACAATGATATTAAATATTCTAAACAGTTTCCTGAATATTAAAAGTGACGCGGAATTACTCTCGTATACGGAAATTAATATTTTTGATTCGCTAACTATAATATTAGAGAACATAAAAGTGCGCTTTGTTAGGTTGAAGTATATTTAGTTACACATATTTACTTTTATATCGCAATTGTTTTTAAAAATTTCTTTGTTAAAATAAAAATTACCTTATTTTGTATCTGATACTGAAATAAAGAATAATGTCTGGGCGTTAAACCTTTACATTCTTTGAGGTTAAAGTAAAAATGTTAGGGACAATTTAATATTGTTAGTAAATTAACAGATCATGAAATTTTACGATCCCAGTTTACGAACCGTTTTGAGTCCGTGACGTGTGCTATTTTGAGAACTTTATATTACACTGGTTGTGTGGCATAAACTCAAAACAGACCAAATAAAACGAGTACTTTCAGAACTCGTTACTCTAGACGGTATTGGGGTGAATTTCTGTGCGGTCCTTCTACGTTAGTTTCAGATCGAAAGAGAACCAGTACTGCACATAGTTCGAAATTTACTTAATTAAAGGTTGACTCTTTTAACCTTAATGGACATTCGTTGATATTTTCTGCTTTCGAAGAAGTTATTATGTTTTATCCATTATCGACAACACAAAATACTGAAGCATAAGCGGGAATATATATTTTGTTATTATACAAATTTGTAATCTTTTTACACCTTAAGGAGTATAGTTGCCACACCTTTTAAGTACGAAAATATTCTGCTAATATAAAGCAATGTAAATTTTAAATTAACAATTTACGTTCAACATAGATCTACATGTAACTAAAATTCTTGAAGGACACTTTCTCGTTGTCGTTGTTGAAATTCATTTTTTCGCTCTAAATTGCTAAAACTGTATTTTGTGCGCCATATGTATGATTATGTTTGTTTATAAGCTTTAAGGCCTCCGAAAATTTCTTATCGTTATTTCCTAGTTATTAATTACTACAACAAATTATTCATCGTAATAACAACGCTTAAGCTTATGGACCATTCTTCTCAATCATTTAAACCATATAATTGCATGAACCATCAAGTTTTATGCAATAAAAAGTTAGTTACCTGTCGCAAGTTATTTTCCCCACTGACACTTCGGTAACAGGCCAGGGACCAGTAACAACATCCCAAGCGATTAGAAGTACAAAGGTGATGGAAGCTTATAAGAGTTGAAAGGAGAATGTACATGATATGCGGAACTCAATACTTAAGCAAGGGTACAGTATATATTATCCAAAAGTTGAATTAGACATAATATTATAACAAGCAATTTTCACTCCATATCAGGGAAGGTTGAAAAACGAATACTTACAAAGGATGTATGTTTCCGACTAGTTTCACTTGTTATCGCAAAATTTAGTATATCGCAAACTTGATATTTTATAGATATTCCATCTTTATTATAAAGGATATCTCATAGAATGCGAAGAAACGTGTCTGAATCAAAGGTTCGCTGAAAAAAATAATTTCTTTGATAATTATCAACATTTTAATGAATTTTTATCAATGTCCACAAAAGACTTCTGCAGAAGAAGAAAATTCGCAATTGATTCTTGACGAATTTCTGTGATATATTGTAGGATATAATGTGCAATGGTTAACACTGCAGTTACAGAGTTCAAATTTTGAAAAACAGATTCATTAATTTTTAATTAAGATTTTTCTACATAGAGTATCACCTTCTTGATTTACAACTTTACCCTAGCAGAAATCTGTCCAGGCTGACTGAAAACTGATCAGGCCCTGTTCAGGCGGCAATCAGGCGCGCCTGATAAGGAATGCCTTATCGGTCCAGGATCAGGCCCTGACCAGGCCGCAACAGGGGCACTTGATAAGGTGGGTCTTAATACTGCCGGATCAAAATATCTACTCGGGTTAATAACACACGCACGCAAATATTGGCGCTAAATAAACAATGGCTTTGTCGAATAGAGCCAAAGGACACCTTCAATAATACCCGGTGTTATCAGCTTTCAGATGCGCCATCCTATGAGAAAATCGAATAACGGATCTGTCAGTATTTCGGACTCACCACATGCAACAAAGCTACCTGAGTAGGCCCATGCCTAGTAGTATGTATAACCTCTTAAAAATGGACACGCGTTGTTCGAAACGTCGTGTCGAGGGAAAATTTCAAAAAATTAAATTGTAGGACAAATTACATAGTAACCCCTCGAAAATGTACTCGCGTTGTTCGAAACGTCGAGGAAAAATTTCAACAAATTCAATTGTAGGATAATGCCGACCCTTTTTATTTATTTTTTTAAGTAGAATGACCCGAGCGAAAAATTATTCAAGCTGGAATAAGGTCCTGATCATGAAGCCTGTGAACAAAATCAGGTCTTGACATTTCCCCTGATCAGGACCTGGCATATCGTGAAACGCTTTTTCTGATAAGGCCCTGATCAGTCAAATGTACAGGACCTGATCAGGACCTTACAATGTCCAATATTTCGCATGTTTTCCAAATTTCATGGTGAAAATATTTACAATAGTATTACGAAACAAATTAATTTTTAATGCTTTATTATTTACACACACACATATATATATATGTATATATATATATATATATATATATATCGCATCCATATCCATCACATACAATCTGTTAAATATGATGCGCCGAAATATACCTACCAGTAGGTTAATATACAAAATAGAAATACATTTCCTTAACAGGAATTAAGTAGATGCGCGATCACGCCTAGTGGCGACTGAATGAATGACAAAAAATTTAGAATTTAAAAAATTCAGGCGTCCTTATTAGGCTCTGAACAGGTCCTCTGATCTGCCCCTGATTTGAAATTTCTAAAGCAGATAGCGATTTCCGGAAATTGAAAATAAGGCAAGTGTTACAGATACTTAATTATTTATTATTTGAACATGTTTGTAATTGTTAATAATAAAGTTACAATGTTGTAGGTGTTAATCGAGGTTTGCTATTTACAATATGATATTTTCTCTGTTGTTTTTTAATACTCTTTATCATAATTTCAGTATTGTTTATTGTACAAAGTATTGAAGATTTCAATATAAAATGGAATTAAAGAAGAGATTTATAATTGGAAAATGACGAAGAGTTCTGCTCAGATGAAGACAGATGGTCATTGGAATATCTTTGCAGAACATACAATATTTCTGGTTCGGATGAAGACAGTTGTCAATGGAATATCCTTGAATAGACATTAAATCGAATGGTGTGATATCAGTGATAAATTAACATGATTCAGATTGAATTTGAATTCGAATCACCGATTTGCAATTGTTGTTTGATGGGTTTTCGTTTTTTGTCTGTCTGTCACTCTTGACTTTTTGGTTAACAAATTTTTCAGCTCTGACTAAAATAAAACAACAAAATTAATCGAATTGTTATTTATTAGCAGAGACAATCATTATTGACAACAGCAAGCCTTATCAATTCATGGTATTGGTCTTGATATCAAAATTCACAGGGTTCCCTGTATCAGTTATGCTTTATTTTAACATAATCAGGGTTTAATCAGGGCATATTCAGGGGAACCTGATCAGGATAACTTACTGGAACCTGATCATGTCCTGATCCGAGTACATTCAGAAGTACCTGATCAAGAATGCCTTACTGGAGACTGGTTAGGTCCTGTTACATATTTAGGCTGCCTGAATAAATTTCCGCTCGGGGAGTTGTTAAAAGTCATACAATTGTTGTTAAAAATATTAAAGAAATAATATGGTCGAAAACCCGCTTTCGTCCATGCCAATCCCATCGCAGATATTGTCAAACTAACGACTGGAAATCGGATATTTGATAAAAATGAAATACGTGTGTTTTCTTGTTTATAAAAAATAATTATTTATATTAATATGTTATAAACAATTTCCTCAAACGTGGTTTTAGACAAAATCCTATTGCGGAGTCCATATTACGGAGAAAATTATGTATGAAATCTATCATTGTTACTTATTCTATATAAAAGTAACAATTATAGAAAATTGTTTTCGACATAATTTACTACGTAGAACCAAATGTGGCGTTCATATTTCTTCTGAAACTACTTTTGATGATGTTTATAATAAATTCATATATGCTGCTACATCCGTACGCTTTTGTCCTGCAATTCCTTGGTCAGCACATGGTCAGGAAATAACAACAACGTTTGCCTGATAAGGTACAGGTTGTAGTACGCTGATGAGGGTCTGGTCCGGCAGTATTAAGGCCCACCTTATCAGGTGCGCCTGAACAGGGCCTGATCAGTTTTCAGACAGCCTGGAAGGATTTCTGCTCGGGAATGTGTAAAAACTTTGGTTGTAAAGCTAAATAAATGCATACCGAAAATCTGAAACAGTGAAAATTCTGTTTATGCTTTTCCAACGTATTCGAAAGTAAATTATGTTTTATGCTGTTCTTTTCTTTGGGGACACCTTTAGCTTGTTTGATATACATTCCTGTATGAAAGAGAAGATTCGTACTCCGATGGAAACCTTGAAAACATTGTGTTTTTTCCTCATTTGTTTAAAAATAAAATGGAATATGTTGATATATACAAAAAAAATATTTTTCCCTATGAAAATATCTTTGTCTTTTGACACCACATGTTTTTAAATAGAAAAAAATTGTACATTTACGTAATAAAGCAAAAAATCGCGAAAAAATGCACAAAAACAATTGCACGAATGTAAAACTCTACCATACATCAAATGCATTTTTTGTAATTGTGTGCGTAAAGTTAGTGCGTAAAGTACTTTTGATGCCTGTCTTTCGTGCGTAAAGTAATGAACTGTGCAAAGTGCCCAAACTTATTAAATTTTTGTTTCAATGCAAGCAGAAGTATTACAGTTTTATCACAAAATAAATGGCACAGTTTGTCAACAAAAATTTTGAGGGCATAAATTGCATCCTACTGTAAAATTTCTAATGATAAATTCATTCATTAATCTAGTAAATAACTAGGACTGCATATTGTGCTCTTACTGCACGTCTTCGCGTTAAATTATTGAAGTTACTGAGTAGCTACCAACGCTACATTTATAATTGCTTCTAATAAATTATACATAATGATTATTTATAATAAAAAGTTGAACACGAGAAGAACAATGCACCATACCACAAGAAGGCTAATTGGCTCAGCAGTGCATCACGTAAGAATTATTTCCTTGGCTGTCTACTCTGCCCCATTTTTCAAACCATCGTACTATCCTAACCGTTTGATTTTTTTTGTTACTTTCGTGAAGTAATTGTTACGAAAATAGAAAAAATAAAAAATGCTACATATTTCGATCAAAATTTATTCATATCTCGAAATTTCTGTATAGTTCATCATTTTTCTTTTTTTTCCTCGCCGTGCAAGATTTTTTATCAGTTTCCTTCCTTCGGGAGAGTTGCTATGTGGCTTAAATTAATTTAAAAAAATTATGACACTAAACAAACTAATTTATGAGGATTATTCTGCAGAGTGTCGTTAATTTTGTAAAAAAAAGGATACTCATACATATATGTAGGGGAAATTGCCCTAAGATGGCATTGCTAAGTTGACAGCCATTATTGGCATTTTGCTATCACAGTTCAATTGGAACGTTAGTCAATTTTTGTCCACGCATTGATGAACAAAATTGAAAAGGTAAGTTTCGATAGTGACAGTGCGTGTCGCAGTTTTCGCCTAAAAAATGCTATTGTAAACGTTGGATTACAATAACTACGAATTGAACTTGGTTTTTAATTAACTTTTTATTGATCGTGAGCCTTTTTCATAAAATTGTCGGGGGAAAAAGTTATGAGCTCTTTGTCAAAAATTATATCGTTGCCCTAAATTGACAGTAGTAAAGACCCCTAAGATGGCCGGAATATTTTCTTTATATTTACCGTTTATGAGTATTTTACAAACGCATTTAATAATAGTAGTTTTCGATACAAGTGCGTAAGAGTTTTTTCTACGAATGTGAGGGTTGCAGGCCGAGCTGAAAGTGAGTTCCGCATTCACATTAGTACAAAAAACATTTTCGCACATGCGTCGAACAATATTTTTTGATGCAAGTGTGCGTAAAGTGCACCTAAAAAATGTAAAAAATGCGTAAAGCCGCACTTTACGCACACTGTATCAAAAAATGTATAATATTAATAATGATGAATAAAAATAAATAGCATACTACACATATATACAGATGATATATGTTATATATTAAGTAACACATCAAATAATAAATTATGTTTGTTGCATATTTGCCGCTTTTTTTATTTCTGCCTTTTACTGCCAATTTCGGGTAACGTCTGCCAACTTACGAAAAATTATGTTGCTTAAATTGCTTGTAACTTTTTTGTTTATTAAGCTACTTAAAAATTTCCATAGCGAAAAACTACTTCTTCTTAGGTCTTTCGAATTTCGCCTACAATTTAAAAATTCAGAACTGGCGAGTCCTTTTGAATGTTGGTGTTTTTAATTAACCCCTTGTGCACCATGACGAAAATATTCGTCCAAACTACATTGTTTCCCTATGGGAAAAAAAAAGAAAAAAGATGTGGATTGATTTTAAGTTGAATCTTGTACTGTAATTAGCCTCTTTAGTGAGGATTTCTGTATTCTTCAAATCTTGGTCAATTAGCTTGTCGGACGTAAACGAAAAAAAGACACGATTTTTTTTTGTTAATTAATAAGGGAAGGCGGGGCAAAGCGGCGAGGATTTTTTTCGTGTGTCGTATCTCTCCTTGAATTTCGTACTTAGGATGATGCAAAGTATCATTTGATAGGTAATTTCATAGTCAATGTTTACATACGTCTTACTTATGGTATATGTTTTACAGATGGCCAGCAATGGGCAATTTCAAAAATTTTAAAAACACGGGGCGAAGCGGCGATATCGGGGTGAAGTGGCGAATCCTTATTTTTAGAGGTCTCTGAGACGACTAACAAAATTAAAAACAAGTCATAATCTTTTAAGTTTTTATTGTTTGTTTTAATGAAAAAAAAATTCCACAATGGCGGAATGAACCTCTTAAGATATATCAAAGTTTTCAACAGCAGCAAGAAAAGAAATTGTATTTTCGGAAGCTTTGAATACCTGTATTATATCAGGATCACCCTATTTTAACTTCATCTTTAATTACTCAATGCATTCATCAAAAGGGAATTCCACATTAAACCATAATCACGGAATAGAGACATCCGGGAAAAAATTTCGCCGCTTGACCCCAAAGTATTATGTAGACTTCCAGGTACGATATCTCATTATAAACACACAAAAAAGAAACAATTCACGTTTTATAAATAAGTCCAAACAATATACTTTTAGAATAATAAGTGCGAAATGATTTAAAAATCATTCTGTTTGATTTTTTCTTGACCGCTTATTAAATAAAGTGCGAAACCCTTAAGGAGTTCTAGGAGGTTCTTAGAGAGACGGCCCAAAAATAATAATATAAAAAAACAATTTAAACGTTTCGGCTCTCGATGTGAGCCTTCTTCAGTATAATTTAAGACTTATAAATGAAATTGAAATTTGGTTATATATCAAAAAATCCGTTGATGGAAATGTGTAAATTGACCCCAGAGATGTAAACGACTGGATTTTGTTCGTCGCTTAGATGCGAGGTTGCATCTTGGGTAATTTTCACTCACACTTTTTTTACGTGTACCGGATTGTAGGTTTCGATATGTCAGAACTAAACGAAGTAGCATAATGACTTTTAGAATAAATATATAAATAGTGATTATTAAACTGCCAAAATGAAAATATTGACCAATCTGAGCACAAAGTACAGGAAAATGACTTAAAAATTACATATTATTCCTCGAAATGTGTAAAATGGTGTCACATATGGTATTTTACAATCAGTATGGTCATAATGGAAATATTTGAGATTCGTCGCTTCGCCCTGTCTTCCCCTATATATTTTTAAAATTAATAACAATGAATATTATTTAATATATTTTGATCACACCATCTCTCGCATCATTTAGATATTTTTCCGACTAAAAGTCTTTCCATGTAGCCAATTTTTCCGTATGATCTCCGACAAGTTACTCGATAATAAACGCAAATTCCGCTACACTTCGATCATCAATCCTTTGTGTTGATCCGTTATTCGTCGATACCCAAACATATTACCGATCGAACCTCTTGAAACTTCCTAGAATTCGTCCTACTTCTTTTCAATTCGCTTTCTTCCGAGCAAACAAACCAAACAAACCCTATGTCTATATTCCTGTTCTGAGAGAATCGCGTGCTCGGTTCGAGGAACCCGGCTGCTTTCGAACACACTGCCGAGCTGTATCTACTATACAGCCTAAGCTCGCATTTGTACATCCATCCCCCAGTGTCGCTGCTATCTGCGGCTGCTGATTGGTCGGAGCGACGAGACCTCCCACTCCGCGGCCCCCACCGCGCGTGACCCGTCAGTCGAGCTCGGCTCCTCGTCGAACGAAGAGTGTGTCGAGTGTTCGAGATCGCGAGTGTTTGGATCTGTCGTCCGAAATCAAGGTAAGACTTTGATCCCGTCCTCGAAAATCACCTTTCCAACAACCCAACAACCGAGTCGCCGTCGTCAACAATGAAAACAGCCGTCGCCCTATAATACGGCCAACAATCACCCCGACGTCCGCCTCGTTCCCTGGAACCAAAAAGTTTTTTCGAATTTTCAAAAACATTATTTGGTCTGGTATTCAACCAAAAAAAAAACTTGAAATTCGTAACAACTTTTAGGTTATGCGATCGAAGTCGCGAGTCTCAGCGTCCCGGGGTCGACGACAACAAGGCAGCGTCTCGGGAAAATTGGAAGGAGGTGGAGGCGGCAACGGCGGCGCTCGGATATGTGCGCTCGCGGATCGATACGCGACCGACTCACACAAACCTCCCTCTTCACGTACACAAACACACACGGAGGTGGTTGCGCTTTTTCGCGAGGCGCCGCGTGTGTAAGTGCGTGTACACGTACTTTTTTCGCGAGAGAAACCGCGAATTGGCGCGCGTTTTCCGCGCTTGTGTACGTTGATGGGTGGTGGATTTCTCGTCGGAGGCCCGATTGGAATTTATTGAAAAGACCGGACGTAATGCGCGATCGCGAGATGAGCGATGCGGGCGACACGGGCGTGGAGGAAAAACGAGCAGGATTTACGCCAGTTCCGCAATTTTTTCCAGGGTTCTTACACGTTTCGAACTTTTGTGGATGGTTCTTCCTGTGATAACTAGTGATTTATAAGGGTGCCGACTATTTCGTTCGAATTGTGTTTGGATCAAGTAACGTATTGATTTTCTACTTAAAGGAAAAACATTGAAAATAAACAAAAATACCTTTGGGTTGATGATACCTTCGATTTGGGGTGGTGTCATGTCTCATTTCCTACAACTAGTCTGCAAAGTGGTCAGGTTTTTCTGACCCAAGCAGTAATAGGCTTTCCAACCGGTTATAGCTGACGGTAAAAAACGTCAATTATAGCGGTTCGAGGTGCGAAATGACAACCAATTGAGTGTAAACATTAAGAAGGTTCATCCCACCTGAGATAGATTTGGGATCCTTTGTGGTACTTTCTAAACCATATTTGGGAAACAGTGATGAGTGGACTGACTTGTTTCTGTTTTATTTGAAACAAAGGCGTGTGCTAATCATACATAATTTTCTTCTTACCGGAAGTAGTCTTCTTCCTTTACCCGTTAGCTGTCCGGTAATCTGAAATGCATAGCCGTGAATTCGGTTCATTACTGAATTAGTGCTGTAACTGTTCTTCATGGATCTTCATGCCAACAATCTTCAGAATTCTTGTTAATACATAAATTAGAATCAGGTGTGATGACTTCTAATCTAAGCGAAATATTAGCTGGACAACGAAAAAGAATTGAATAAAATACAAAATTTCAGTTTCTGGACCAAAAGATCTGAAAAGAATTGATTTATTCTTTTTTCGTTTTATGGAAACTCATTATGTATCTTTTGATATCCTTTAACACATATTCGATATATTTGATATCAATATACATGAATTAATGTATGATTAATGACAACAAATATGAAAGTAAGGAATGCACTTGGATATAGAATGTGCAATTCCTTGTAATACAATAGAATCCATTAAGACCGCAAATACTGAAAAGAATGAATGCATTGTTTTGATAAACTTTCATGAGATCGATCTGATTAAAGTGCAGACTTGTCATTGTTAAACTTTAGTAAAAGTTCTACAATTGTAAACACAGCTGAAGAAACCAGAAACACACGATTTAATTAATTTCAATATGCTGTTCTCGGAACATTCTGAGCTTCAAATTGGGGATTCAAATGTACTGTAGTTTTAGATGCACTTCCCGTGTAGAAAATTGTCACGGGAGGGTAGATAGGCTTAGTGACTTCATAGTTAACGATACGGTAGTCGATTCGTAAAACTATGCACTATACGTCTATTTAGTAAAACTATGTTTTCCTGTGTCTAGTTAAACTGTGATAAATCTATACAGAGTTTGTATAGAATTACGATATTTTTAGTTAAGATTGTTACAGCCATGTCACGATCACTCAGAGAAAAAAGAATTGTTGTGGTTACTAAACATTTGTTCTTCTAACAACTAAAATTGTTAATATAGAACTCACATTTCGATTTATTAGACCAACATTTCGGTTTGTGATGGAGACAAGAACAGAATTTACTGATGTAGAACAAAACATATTTGTATTGGTAGCAAACAGAAATGTAAATTTCACAAACTAAACTGTAAGGGGGACTAATCTGGCTTTGTTGATTGCGGATTTGTTAATATAGCAAATTTTCTCCGTGCACATGAGCTCTATTTTTCGCATTATCGAAGTGGATTTTCATCTGTTTATACACGGAGAAAAGTGTTTTTTACCCAGTATTAGAATTCTTATGCCCCGTAAAAGATAGTATTTTACGCATAGGAATTGCCATCTTTCTATTACCTGTTAAAAGACAAAGATTTTAAATTATTATAACTAATATGTCAGTTTATTTTAGCCTTTTCTCTTGAACTAAAAGCAATTTTTGTTTATGGAAATTTATCTAGCAAATTAAAATATTAAAAATGCCTTCTTTTAGTCATAATAAAACATTCTTTTAAAATGGGAGAGTTTAATACAGTTTCGTATAACCTGTCAAAAACAAATGATGAAAGGCGGAGGATTTTACTAGTTATAATATTTCTTTTAAGGGCTATAATACACTTTTTAAAAGCCAAGGGATAGTAACTGATAAAATACACTTTTCTCAGTGTAGACTACCAGTCGCCAACTGATGATATTGCATAAAGTATGACATATGCTAGGGCTATCTGCATAAATATGATTTTGATATTTGTGTCTATGTAATGACATTGCCATCCTTATTTTAGAAACCAAAATTTATCTTAAATTAGGGAAATTCTTCCTGAAATAAAAGAAGACTTCTTATTCTGAAATGGATTAAACTATATAATTTGCTCAGTGCAGTTCTCCTAGTTTAATGGACACATCTATAATATCATCCAAAATATCCGAAAGTGTATGAAAGTATAAACTTAGTTTGAAAATAAAATATATTAAATCGGAAAATAAATTTATTTTTTTGATTATATTTATTTTCCTGAGAGTGAAGAGTTATTCATTTATTTGTATTCTTTTAGATAAGAAAGACATCTAGTATCGTTTTCTCTGGGATACTTTAAAAATGGTAAATCCCGATTTCGAGATGATTTGAGATGGTTTCGGCAAAGCCTAGCATTTTGGGAATTCGAGTGATTACGACGAAGGGTGTTTGAGATGATTTAAAGAATTTCAAACTAAAAGGCAATTTCATGTAATGCATATCGCAGGCTTTTGCCCTTAACTTTATTATTTGTTAGTTAAATACCACGGAGCTTACGTAAAACTTTATTTTTGTTTTTTTAAATCCCGAATGTTTTCATATTTTTTAGTTGAAGAGAAAATTATAAGTAAAAGATATATATTTAAAAGCTATTATTCTCTAATTTAAATTTGAGGGAAAAGAAAATGATACTACTATAGTTTATTGTAAATTTACTGAGAACTATATAATTTAACGTCTTAAGAACATACAATATAAGATTTTAAAAAGCAGGGCTAAATTGAACTGGAAATATATTCCGTGGAATCGTATATTTTTAACGATGTACTATTCTACGTTTTTTGAAGAAAGTTTCGTTTTTGACACCTTTTCGAAAAATATGAACTGTACGTAGTTAGGAAACCGCGTATTATAATTTGTTACATAAGATTTCAACACTTCATGTAAATAAGCAGATACTGTTGTCCGTTGGGAATGCATTGTCCTCGTGTGACTTGGTGAGCAAAATATATAACAAAAGAATTTTCGCACTCGGATCTCTTATAACGGTGAAGTTTCTGAAATGCTGCATTTTTCTCTGTTCCTTTTCATTTTATAAGACGGTTAGGTTTTTGAAATTTATCAAAAAGTAACCAAACAGAGATGTAATAATTTGTGTCCTAAAAACGATGAAACTTGTAAAGAATCTGATTAGATTTCTTTGTAACCATGAACATCTGATTAAACTACCATATTTTCAGAAGCTGAATTGAAATAAATCAGTGCAGCCTATTTGATCTAAATTGACTTTATCGAGGTCTATTTAAATGTTGCCATGAGTAATGCTTCATCCTTTAACATCAACTAAGGTCAATTTAGATCTGATTAAAATTCCTTCGTGCATTGTTGGATGGAACTTTTCATTTTACTGTGGGTATGTAAAAGTGTATTGTTGACGTGGTTATAGCGTACCCCAACTACTATTTACGACTATTTATACTCATATTAAAATATGGTTAACGGCTTCATACCTACAAATTACATTAGATGTTAACTATATTTTGAAATTGTCTAAATATTTCAAACACTTTGCGTCGTGATCGTGGTTCGCCTGGGTTCTCCATAAATATCATGCATGGGTGTATCAGAATTCAGTATTAGTTCGTAGTTAGGGCTTCTGAGACTGATTCCTTCCGCCTAGCCTCACTAAAGAGTTCAGGTGCGGAGAAGATTGAACGAAATACCATGGACGTATCTTTTTTATTTTTTATTTTTTGTTTATTTCTTACTTTCTATTAATAATTTGTTTGCATGTCTTTTTTGTTTTTTTTCTTGGTTATTTTTTTACGTATTATTTGCCTTTTTCTTTCTTTTTGGATTTATTGTAATTTTTCTTTAAGTTATATTTACATGCTAACAAATCATATTCATATGCCAGTCCGTCCCAAGTAACTGTCAAATCGAAATTTATATTTATACTTATATTACATACGTTTACTATTAAATCTCCTAAATTATGCGCTTGATATGTTAATAACAGATTTTAATCATTTTTTAACCGATACTGTAAAGAACGCTTTGTTCAATCACATATGCTATTTTGTTTTACTAACGACTTAAAGACGTAACAACAAAATAAATAAAGTTTATTGTATATGTTGTATTTCAAAATTTCAAAATGCACGAAATATGATTAAACGTAGAACAGTGAAATCTGGAAGCTTAATGTTATTTCCAACGAAGCACTGCAAATGAGGACATGTACAAAATAACAGAGGAACGCAATCAAAACGAAAGAGCACTTTGCCCTTCAGAACTAGAAAGCATATTTTCGTGTAATTAAAGCAATAACTGGAAAACAAACAAGTAATATATGCATGATACATTTCATACTTGCAGTGCATTGCAAAATGTTTCAAAATCCTTTGACTCTTTGCTGATGTTGTATTAATATTCCTCGTATTTAATGCGGAGTGTAGTACTGTACATTTTCAAAGCTTCTAAGCGTATTTTAATATTTTGTATGTTCAGAAGACTAACATTCATTTTGTGGGATATTTTCCTTACCATTATAACTTTCGTTATTAACTTATCACTCTGTATTTGAACAAGTAATTTCTACGTCAACAAAGAAATATATTCTTTATTTTGCTCGATGGATTTTAACAAAATTTCAACCTCCGTCGTAGGATCACGTTGTAATACCCATTTTTCAGTTTTTATCAGAACCGTAAACTACCCAGTGATGGTAGTTGTATAACTCACACAGGTTACGTTCTCTAGGAAAAAAGTATTAAGCAACCAAAAATAAATACATAATTATCTGCGAATGCGGGTCTATATGTACACCTACGTATTGGAAGTTTTGCACGTGTATGAGTTATCTACGTATGAGGATTAGTGAACCTTGGAGACACAATACTGATAACAGAATAGTCGCAGAATAGCATTAAACATTTTTAGGAATATCGCTCATTGTATTTTAAAACATCTTCGAGATAAGCGAAAGCAATAAAATGTCGTGTTCCCTCGAGATGCATCTATTTGTACGTGAGTAATTAATAACACAATTTTTTGTGTCGCAGCGATTTAAGATCAGTTTCTTCTTTTGAGAAGGTAAACAGCAATAGGAAACAAAAATAAGTGATTTATCTATTCAAGGTGGCAGATCACCTGTAGTTGATTCAACTATTTTCAGTTTATTGACAGTTTTTCACTTGTTTCAGTCAATTTGAAGACATCACATTAAAATAAGCGGCTACTTCTATTACTCTGAAAAAGTCTCAGTCATAATAGTTTAAAGAAGAATTCTCGAGGAAGTCTTATTCATGACTTCTTAAAATGTTACTTTAGTTCTTGAATATTATATAACAAATTATGTGAAGTTTAATTTATATAAATAAGGTATGAAAATATTACATATAACATTTTTCGATTTTACACGTGTTTTATTGCAATAGTTGGCTAGTAGAATTGCAGACTAAAAATTAGATCTAATCTAAATTTACCAATAGAATATAGAATTAAAATAGTAAAGTATTTTTAGTGCCGTCAGGGATACTGATTTTATCAAAATTGAAAACATGATGTCATATATAATAAATATTTATGTTCTTGATTGCATATTCGTTGAGATCACCTGATTTCATCTGGCGCTGGCAATTAAATCTAACGGCATTTTGTCGTTCCAGTTTCAATTCATATAATGTATAATTTTATGTGATTCGGAAAGATTTACTTCACATGATAACATGTAAATGACAGCAAAATTAATTAAGTTAAGTATTTTTACGCCAATTATTGTAGAATCTTAATATTCGAAAAATGATTGTAAATAGAAAACATTTTAACAATTATTTTTAATTATTGAATATAAAAATTACTTTTTAAAAAAACGACAAATATTTTTCTTTTCATGAAAATTAGCAACGTATTTCACATATATAATAGATCCACTTAGTGAGAATGACATAGTGAAGAATGCATTTAGTTTTGAATAATTATAAAATTTGCATTTTCTGACATATTTGAAGAATGTGTTATTGTTGCGTGAAAACAGCGGGAAAATACTACATAGAAATGATCTTACGATATATCTCGCTAACAATGACGATCGGAGATAATGACTCAATCTAATGAATAGGTATGCAAAAAGCTATCATTAAAGTAAGTTTCCTATCGCTATTAGTAAACTTTTATCATAAATCTTCTGACGTTTAAACATGAAAAGTATATAATTAAACTACCGTTACTATGAAAAATTTCGAGAAACAGATTTTTTAATTAAGATGAATAGATTTGTTATGAAAATTTGTATAAATATAAAGTCAATATGGCAGACAAAGCAGTTCTGAACACGAATTTATGTTAGATATTGAAAATTACAAACAAAGGGTCCAATATTGCAAACCAATTTTTTTGAAAAATTAAATCTTAACGCTATACCCATACCAGCTGACGTCTTAAAGTTCTCAGTGTAGGCAAAATTTTACTGAAGACAACCAGTCAATTGCGAGAGACCAGAAGATTGAGGAATACTTTAAGGAAGATGACATTTGCACATTCAAAATGATGTGCTCGTTAATATTTTTACGCAATGCAAACGCTGCAGCAAGTGACAAATCCATCAACTGAAAAATAATTTGTGAAAGTAGTTTAGTGATTTTCGAACAGTTTCCGATAAATATAAATGTCTGTCAATGTCGGCAACTCCACCAACTTTCTTATTGAGCTTGATAATCTATGTTAGTTTCATAGTATTGATAAGATTCTCCATTTTGGATGTTTAAAATATGATATCAGATTCATTAACAATGACCCCTGAACCCTTGAGGAATATGTTTCATCTTTTTTTTTGTAAAAACATTATATTTCGACGGTATTGCTCGTGTTTATTTCTGGTAATCTCATATCCTTTCAGAATTTATTATAAAAAATGTATAAAAGAAATATTATTATTTATTAATTTAAGTATCCTCACATTTTTATTAAAGAAACAAGAATGTTGCCGCTCTATTTAAAATTAAATTAATACCTCCATCTGTCTGGGAAATGGATATTGCAGAATTTTTTATAACGGTGTTCTTTAATAAAACTTTAATTAAACGAAATCATTTTGAGCATATCTATATAGCGCAGAAAATTTAACGATGCTCTCCTATCGCGTTACTAACGCCATTCGGGTAGTTTTTCTTCTCTCCAAAGTATGTCTGGAAATTATTTTCTTGCAGCGATGGATTTCGTGAAAAATGCTTTTAAGGACTTGCACTTTCTTCGCTTTTAATGGGCATTTACGCATGAGCTTGCAAAAAATGCTCCACAACGATGTCGTGCGATGTATAATATTATGCATATCACGACTGCAATTTCGCGGACCATTTTCCTGATAAAGTATAAAGTACGTGTATTATCGTCCATTTGCTTTTTTTCGAAAACATTTCCCGTGCGATTTCATTATATTTCCTTGGTATAAGAAGTCGATAAATGCCGCACATTGCCTTTTTTAATGCTAGCAAATATTGATACGTGGATCAAAGCTGTTAAAAGTCCATGCAGAGAAGTGACTATCATAGTGGTGACTTATTCTGAATTGTTTGTAATGTTATTGAAAAGTTGAAATATTATTTCCATATACCTTATAGTACAGTATCAGAAAATTATGAAACTTGTAACAGAAGTATGATTATGAATCAGCGATCGAAGCGGAAGTTAGTTTGGTTTGTGGTCGCCAGGAGCAGATGCAACGTTAGCATCCTCACAAGAGGCATCCGTGATTCTTGTTGTAGAAGGGATTCCACAGTCGAGCTGCAGTGTATAAAGCATGTCATATCCGAATAGCATAAAATCATTATGACATTGACACGTCTGAGTACATTGACAATATATAAATAATATTTTATTATATGCTGAATAGAAATCGACAAGGTGAAGTTAGTTAATCGCGATACTAACATCTTTATAAGAGGCGCCCATGATTCCTGTTGTGTGAAGTTCGATTTTGAGACCGTATTAAAGGACTCCACGGTGAAGCTTAAGTCACGTTTCTAGACATTTCTAAAGAAATGTTTAATAGTACACCAATTTCATAACGATGTTAAGTGTCGTTTAGCCTTAATTATGCACAACACTAATAAAAATTGAAATGACCGTGGCACGACGCAATTTACAAACGTTATAACATAGTTAGGGTCATCGCCGCCAGGAGCCGCAAGTCTGCGTAGGGTTCCAGTTATAAGATTTTAACCTATAAAAAAACATACATACACTTTGTCCCGGGTACATGACGATCATCGCGTGCCATTATCTGGCTGCTACACCATCACCATCATCATTCGTCATGAATCGTGACGATGATACCGGATGACGATAACAGGTAATCACTTCCTACATACCGTGAGTCCCACGACTTTAAAGTTGTCAGCAGTTTCAACTAACGACGAGGTAATTAAGTACAAAGATACTCTACTTGATTATGCCCATCCTACGTCCATAAAAGAAAAAAGGTATCGAGAGGAGGTATGAGGGGATGAGAAATCTTCGAGATATTGCATCTTTGTCAACAAGGTCTTGGAGTACAATGCACGAATTGCCGTTTGGTCTTTTTAGAAAGATTTATTTCACACCTTTTACCATTTAAGACCAGGAGATAGTAATAACTGTGGTCGCGTGTAACGAGTCTCAGGTGCGATCGTGGTATTTACATCGAGGTTCGCCATCGTTCTTCTTTATGCTCCTCGTGCAAGGTCGCTTTGTCTCTTCACACGCGAGCCCATCTCCATAACATTTCGCAGTCATTCTCACGTCTATAGCTGCAATTTTGTTTAAGGGTAAAGATGCGGTCGTTGACGCGGTGATTATGTAACTTTTACTGCAGAAGGTACCATTCGTGTACGAAATTATTTAACGAGGCGTGTGATAATTGAAGATTTGCACGTCATAACATTGATGACGTGACGTTTTTACTTTGGTGTAATATCAGGGACAGTAAAACAACTTTTCATCATGGATCTTGATAAGGGCTACAACGAGAAAAAGGAAAAAAAATGATGCAAGAAAATGAATACAAACAGAACCATCTGGCGTCATGTGCCACCAGCTACATCAGGTGTTTTATTTTATCATGATTGATACAACGTTGTGACGAAAAGAAGAAACGGAATCAAGTTTAAACGTTGCAAACCGACCATCAACCATGACAAAAATGGTACCTCTTTTGGCATTCATGGACAAATAATGTTAAATTATTCAATCTTATTGTGGAATACGTAATACTGGAACACACGCCTTGACATTCTTGATAGAAAGTTGTGAAGTACACCGAACCGATAACACGTTTTCTTAATGAGATCGTGTGTTCTCGGAGGTCATCGGACATTGTCGGTTGATGCATACGGTGATATTCTGTCTTTATAAGTGTACTTAATAAGTATGCATAGATGTCAAGATAAAAATGTCAAGACCGGACGTTACTACATCCGGAACTTATCGATAAACTACCTGAGTTACTTACCTGTCCGCTAGGTGGTACTGAAATTCAGGTGATTTAGCCACAAGTGGTTGGTGCCAAAATCATTTCATTAGAATCTTACATTCAGAGTAGGGTAAACGGTACAGTAGTCGGCCACCCGACAGTAGTCGGCCACCTTCCATTTTTGGTCGTTAATGTTAAAATTTTTTGGGTAAATTTATATCTCGTCATAGTACTTACCGCATACTCTGCCGACATATAAATATCACCCAAAAATTTTAACATTAATGACTAAAACTGGAAGGTGGCCGACTACTGTACCGTTTACCCTACCTACATTTTATAAACTTGTCTTAAAGAAGAGCTGTAATCATTCGTCGATCTTCCAGATACTTCACTAAACTGCTCCATAGATATTCAACATTCAATGAAATTACACGGGTCAACAAGTTTCTTTTTTAGAAGTTTTAGACCAGTTCTAATGAATTTTCTGCGTAGAATTCGAATTTGTGGTCAGAATCTGACCATCACGTTATAATTTTGAGATTTTTGAGGTTATGTACTCGAAAAATGTATTTTATGCTATTTTTGAGGTTATGTTTTTATTATTAAGTTACAGTCGTGTTAAATTATGCAATTATCAAGCAAAAACGTTATTGGGACAAATATCATTATTAAAAATGACGAAATTTTGGGGAAAAAAACATTTCATTTAGATGGGTAAGAGTAGTAATAATTTAGCATTATGTACATAACCTCAAATATCACAAAATTTAGATATTGGACTCTACGCAGAAAGTTACACATCTTTCCCACAACATCCACGACCTGCATAATCTAGAATAATCAATTATAGTTTTGGTTTTGATGGATATAACATAAAATTTATTGTACCAGTGCAACATAATTGCCGTGCAAACGGGACAATACGTGATTATGATCTTTGCTGCATTGATGTCGGTTTTACGATTTGGTGATACTCGTAACGTAATTATCACGCAACATGGAGGAGCGTTGACCTGTCTAGTAGGAAATATAAACAAGTTTCGTTAATTAATTAATGAATTCTGAACGAATAAAATATTTTGCGGCTTGTAAAGTTTGAAATATTAAGGTTATATGCATATTTACATTAAATAGGAGTTGGAATATATTACAAAAATAAACACAAATATTGCTCTTTAACCTTTTGAGCCACACAGCTTTTCGCGTTGTTATCTTTTTACTACGTTTATAGATACAAAGAAAGTAAAAACAAATGTCAAATCAGCACATTCTGATCTCAAATTTGTTAAAAATAGCAAGTAAACATAAGAAAATTGAATTATTTTCTTAAAAATTCATCTGTAATTACGAACTCTATATTGGTTTTTAAAAATTGAGAATGGCTCAGCCAATATGGCGCACAAACGCTAAAGTTAATTCAGAATCCCCCATATTTGTCAACATGCAGACCTCGATGTAATAACCCATTTATAGAATTAAAATATACAAATCGTTGGAAATAAAAAAAAAATGATTATAAAAATGAGATTCTTCTTGCCGTTGTAAAGCAGAGACTGCAAATTACTAAAATAAAATTTAAAAATAAAAATGTATTTTTTTCTACTCCTTTGCACATATTTTACAGATCCTTCATTATTTGCTGTATTTTTAGGTCTGACAGTTACTAACTAAAAATGCCTATTACAATCGGGTAAAAACGCATGCATATATATCAAGCATACACATTAACGTCCGCATTTAATATACGATATTTCAAAGAGACTTGCTACGGGCGCCATCATGTCTAGTACCGTCATAATTAGTTTCGTTATTGCTCAACCTGACACAAATATCCAAATCTTTTTCACAGGCATTTTCAGATTGAATGAATAAAAATTGATGATTAGTATAACTAAAAAGTTTTTACTCAAAGTAATTTTAATTCTAGATAAAGCTCTCTGATTATTGTTTTGTATTGCATTCGTTAACAAAACGACATTTTAGGCTTTTAAAATAAGTGGTAGATGGATTTATGTAAAATAATTTAAACCACGAATTTTTTGCAAATTCTGGTTTCAGAAGAGGTTTTGCATTTCAATTTTGTTTTTTATGTTTTAAATATACATTATTTACAATTAGTTTTCATTTTTAGGTCATTAGAAATGGAAGAAAAATGAAACAAAGATATGCTTTGCATTTAAATAGGTAAAGTTTGTATATTAAAATTTTAGGAATTGTTCTCATTTAAATACACTAACAATAAGAGAAATTGTATAGGAAGTTGTCTAAACATTTGAGGACAGAAATAAAATAATTGGAATAAATACTATTAGTCAAATACATTTTGATATTGTTCTGTTATAGAATTTCCTACACCAGAATAGTAAAATATATAAACTTATGAGATTTACAGTACTTTTGTACAAAATATTACTATTCTAACTACAGTGAAAAGAAAATCCATAGTTAAATTGACTATATCACATAGCTGAAAAAATATAGTTAAAACTACTATGAAAATAGTTAAATGTACGAATTTCATAGTCGATTTTACTATAATTTTGTTACACCAACTATGTCCTCGTAGTTAAAAACTCAACTTCGTAGAATGATTTAAATAAATATGACAAATATAGTTAAAATAACAATAATCTAGTGTAGTCCTCACTTCATACTATCTCTCGTAGTAAATCTTTATATTTACTATTATTCATTGATAAAGTTTGTATTTACTATAAATCTGTAGTAAAGACTTCCGCACCTCGTGTGGTCGCAGCTTTTTTCTTCGAGTCTGTGACTCCCGATATTGAAGTGGATTTTCATTTGGTCATAAGAAGGATCGTCGGATGTCAAGATACGATAATACATCATGCATGTAGTATATGCACGTGTATCTATAGACTAATTACACGAGATTGAAATTTGTGTGTATAATGGCATTTCATAATACATTTTTTAACTGGCTAGAGTGTGACATTCACAAACTTAACACAGTATTGAATTTTTGTTTTTCTTTTTGTTTCCTTGTTTATCTTAAAGAAAGAACGAAGGGAGAAAAGTGGTCTTTTCATATGCTATGATATATATAGTTAACAAATATTTTTAAAAAGTAAATATTGATTCCTTTCCATATATTTTATAGCAATTTCTTATTATTTCTCTGAATGTAGTAATTTTCTGAATTGACTATTTCAAAATAGTTTAGTCTATTTGTCTATTATATTAAGTAGCATTTTGAATCATGAAACAATAGTTAAACTTTACTATTTCAGAATAGTTATTTTAACTATTACCATGCCTAGTCCTCATTTCACACTATGATTCATAGTAAAAAATTGTCATTTTAACTACTTTTTTATGTAGTCCAATTTTCTAAAAGATCATAGGAAATTTCATAAAGGTTTACAAGTCCGCACCAAAGGATTTCTAGAATCTAGTTGCGTTTGTCGTCGTCAGGCGCGTACGTGATGCTCGTAGATTTGTTGTGCTCCATTGTTACACCCATTATAGAAATGGGTTTTCATTCCTTCAAATGCAGATGAAAATTGCATGCTTTAAGAATACACGTAGAATGTCTTAGCGGACAACGGACTGTATAATATTATATCAATGGCACTTGTTCCTGTAATGGCATACTATGGTATTTCTTTACCGGCTGGTGTGTAAATAATCTAATGACGAATCGCACTTCCATTTTTTTTGTTATATCTAAATAACTTAGACGAAGAACAAAAATGTAACAAACGTAGAGAAAATGCTATAAGCTGCAAAACAAATTAATAAAATAAACACGAATAAATAAAAATAAAAATTAAAACAATACCATTTTATTATGATAAACATATTACATTTATTATTTTATATATGAATATTTTCCCATTTCTGGAATAGTCAAAATTACTATTCAACGATAATTTTGAGAAAGTGTAGCATTATTTATGATAAAATTACTAGATTAAAGGAAAGTTCACTATTAGCACAGCAAATTTTGTAAATGTGTAGTAATTTTTATGAGAGTTAATGGGAAAATTTGCAATATAATTTTGTCAATGTATAGATTTATGTTGATAAAGAGTTAAAGGCCATGTACAGTAGTAAATCATCACCATTAACAATAATTGTAAATAAAAGTTAGCAGAAATGTTAATTACAAGTAATCGAGAATTAATATAATCGAAGAACTCATCGCTTTAATATATGCTTAATTATTTTATTCTATTTTAAAGTAAAGAATATATTAAAAATTAATCTGATAAATTCCGATCAATGCTATGCATCAATTCCGATGCTAATTGCAAGGTAAACAGAATTTTGTTCGTCTTATTTCATGTTATTACCATATGTATAGACGGTTTTGAATGTGGGGCACTTGATTATCACTCAGTACCAATATTACGATTTAAGAAAAAATAATTTTGAAACAAATTGGTGCAATTGCCTTGACATGCAAGGCTGTCGCGTGCAGTAAATGTATTGTGAAAGTATCCAGGAACAATACGTTGTTTAAAAAAACCATTCGTGGCACACTTTCCAGAAAATAATTATCGAAAAAAATTTTAAAAAAGAACCTTACATTTTAAACTTAAGAAACTGGTCGAAAGTATTGTTGAAAGCATTTTTTTACGCTATTTTTTGGACATGGAGGTTCTTTGTTCTAAAGAGCGAGTTCGGGTTGAAATATTGTCGTCCTGTAGATTCAATACATCATATAAATAATAAATTGAAAGAGGAAGAATTTTTTATTCTAAGAATTTTTAGGAATGCACAAAACATGTCTTTATATGGACTTCGGGACGTGCGTGATGCATCGATACGTGGATTAAACGTATTCTGAAGGAGAGGCGCACGAATTGAGATAGACAGATTAGACAGCACGTTTGCGGCATTTCCTCGACTGCCTGTTTTGGAATCTATAAATGGTTTAAATTTCGTTTGACGTAAAGTTGAATTTATGTACTGAAAAGATTTATGAATGTTATTTTTATGATTCGGATAAAAACCGCAGGGCACGTCGCAGTAAATCAAATAAGCACTCGTACGAAAGTGGTCGACATTCTAGTAATCCTCCAAACACCATTATAATATTAAAAAAGTTTATGTCATACGCCGTAAAAATACAAAACACGTATCGCGGACGGCAACACAGCGAGAAAAAAGTAAAACGACCATTGCATAAAACGAGTTTTGGCCGACTGTAGTTAATTTCATAATTTTTGATGGTAAATCAAACAATAATATTACTGCAATTATTATTTCCTAATAAAATTAAAAATGTAAATCACGACTGTGACACAATTACAGTAAATTTAATTATTGCTCGAATATTGTCCTTGAATGACTGTGGTGAAACCTAACCTAACTTTACGTGACTTATTTGTAATAAACAACAACCCCACTCCTCTTTCTTTTAGATTTGTAAATATACAGCAATTACCAGTGTGTAGGAATAATTGGATTTGTAGGGGCTCGGGTTTTGAAAAGCTTTTGAAGGATTTCTACATAATAAAAACGTTTTCAAGGTTGTTTTGTATTCATCACAATATTTTGCCGACGAAGAAGCAACAGATTTTGATACTTTTCCTGAACTTTTCAAGTTGTATAAATAATCTCAAATGTCAAGTACCGAAGTTCTGAATAGTAAAATAGACGTTGACACGTACATTAACCCCATTCCATGTTAAAAAGTAGGTAACTTAAGAGGATTCTAAAATGGTCTGACGGTAAGGTAGGAATTTTCACTAAAAACCGTAAATAAAGAATGACTGAATCAACTTTTTAAAATTTTGGATCTGTAAGGATGATTCTAATTACTACAGACGGTATTTTAGTAAATACCAAAGATATTAATTGAAAAATGACAGGAAATTTTCCTAAATAAGTGATTTATACATATATCAGAAAATTCTCGGTCAGTTCGTAATTAGTATCTTTGGTACTTTCTATGAAACCGTCTGTGGTAATTAGAATTACCTTTACAGAGTCCGAATTTTGACATTTTGATTCAGTTAGAATCCCCTAACGGTTCGGTTTACAATTTTGAATGATAAAAGTAACATTCTGTCAATTACAATTTTTTTATTTCGTTCATTTTACTATTAGTGAATGTTGCAAACAATTTTACCATTTTTTGGTACCATAAATGTGAATGGGTTTTCAAAATTTGAATTTTCCTATAATAAAATTGCTTCAAAAGAATATAGAATTCCTGAATTTCCCATTGCTTCCAGTGTAGAAGACTGTTAACAGTTCTTTAAAATTACCATCTTTAAACTTTATTACATTTTCTTCTGTGAATTCTATTAATAGTATAACAAAAATCATCATTTTTCATCGTGATGTTGACTGAAAAATGTCTACTGTTTTCTGCGTTTCTAATGTTATTGAAGTGTTTACTTTAATATTAGTTAATTTTAGTATTGCAGAAAAGGTACCACCTGAATTTTATAATTAATACACTTTATAAAAAGTATTTTCAAACTTGTGTTTTTAATGAAAATTATGAACCCTTTGACTTTTGTGATAACATCAAAGTTTAAAAAATATAATTTTTCTTCCAGAAATAACAAATTCATATTAACATTGCGTGTTACATATGTACATAATATGTGTTATAATATTACATCCTTTCATTTACTTTGTCACTATGTAATATTAAATAATTTATGACCATTAGTAACAATTTTATGCTGACTCGAAAATTGCAGTCTGATGCGTGTTGCATATTATTAAGTGTCACACTATTAAGATTAATAAATATTTACTTTTTCAAATGCGTCAATTATATCTCAGGTAACAAAAATAAAACAATAGTACAAGAAAATTGTATTCAAACTCCATCGCAATAATTAAAATTGTTTCTGAAAATGAAAAATCTAATTTATTTTTTAATCAATACTTAAAATCACTCATGGGCAACAAAAATTGAGCAGCACTTAACATCTCCGAAACCAGACCCGTAAATGAATATAATAAAGGAACAAAAAAAACTCCTGAAATAGAAACGTGTAATAAACAGTAATATACATGATTTAAATCTAAATAAATGTTGATTTTTTTAAATTATTCCAAAGTTTCTGTTGTGAAGCCATAAACTCATCTGTACCGATCAGATTAATTTGTAAAAATGAATTTGTAATATGGTGGTAACCAAAGCAATTTTTTTACATTTTTTTAATCTTTTTTTTTTGAAAAAAAAAACATGAGAACTCAAGTAGTTCGATGTGCCAGGACTTGAACCTGGGTCGTTTCGATTGACGGTCTATTATCTCCGGCTATATTCTTCATCATAAAGCGATAATGAAAACATGATTAAAAACAATTTTATTTTAAATTAGTCGACATATAATAATAATAATAAGTTACAAACTTTTAAATTATAAAATTCACGCATTTTGTTGGAGACAGACTTATGCATAAATAAATAATGATTTCTATACTACAGATTGAATAAATTACGAATATGTTGTCAAAATTCAAAATGGCTGATCCAATATGGCAGACGAGAATCCGAAGCTTTATTCCATTTCGATGATACTCTGTACTTGGTGGTTTTCGGGGCCACTGATTAAGAATATGTCGTCAGATTTTCGTAATTCAAAATGGCGGATGAAATATGGCCGGGCCAAAATCTAAAATTTGATTCGAATTACATGAAAATTGATACTGGGGGGTTTTCAATGCCGCTGATTATGTTGAGTACATTGATTTTTGACGTTTCTCTGCTTCTCGTATTGCATTCTGTAATTGTTCCGTTGAATATTTGAACAATCTAGAAGAATCCGCCTTTGTTTTATAAATTCGCTCCATGGCCGACTTTTCCAATAAATGTTACATTTTTAGTGAAACTGATGTTTTGCGATATCTAACGATCTTATTGAGGTAATTTTTAATAGTAAATTAGGTCAGAGATATAGGCTATGCGATACACAGTTTGATTTTACATAAAAAAATTTGTACAATTATTCACAAGTGCTTTTTTCACACTACTTACTTAAAACTTATCGATGAATTTGAGTCAAATAAACTGTAAATGAAAGTATGACATTCCTACTAACTAAAACAATTGCGCATCTTCGACTTTTTTCTCTCGAAAAAGGATAATTAAATATTTTAAAATAGTTTATAGAATGGCCGACTTTTCCTGTCAAGCCGACTTTACCCCAATTTACGGTATGTTTTATTCATTTTTATACATTCACACTCTATTAATTGGCACTAATGAATTACAAATTCAAAAGAACAATTCTATGCACGATATACAGAGAAAAAAAAAGGTTAATGGAACCATGTGGAAAAAGTAGAAGTGATTATAACACATCATAACAGTACAATTAACATCGTGAAAAGTTGTGGTTGACAGTACCTTGTTTTTATAATTTGTAATATTACTACACTGTTACTAAATCTATTATTCTAGTCAAGGATATTTCGAGTGACTATTTAACTATAAAATTACGGTACATTTGAGGTTATGTGCTATGCTGCATGTTTAAACATCGGGAAATAGTAAACGGAAAAATGTTTATGGACATGGTTAATTGAACTAAAAATGGTTTCATTAACCTTTTTCGTTCTCTCTGTGTAGGTTTGTCGTTAGGTTTGTCCATATATATTTAAAATTGTAAAAAATTGCACAGCTGAGTCAAGTATTTTTAAAAACATTTCCGTATACATATATTGAAATATAAAAAACCATGACATGTGTGGCATTAACTTCGTAATTTTTGGTAACAAATTTTAAAGTTTCCGTGGGTTATACTAATATATACATGCACGAATGCAGCATTGCAATCATGTCACAGCAATTTACATAATTGATTTCGTCTACCAGCTAGTGTGTTCTAACTAAAATTTAGTACTCGTCGCCTAGCGAGAATGGGATTATCACACAGATATAGTGAAGATGAAAAACAATGAAACAGAACGAGACCCTGAGCGCCCGTTAGGTAGATGATGCCCACTATAACCCACCCTCTTAAGAAATTTATGGGGAATAGTTATTCACCCTTGTGGTAGAATTAAGTTGTACTAAATACTAAGCACACATAGTACTTCGCGACACGATTATTCCATTTTTATAACTTGTTAAGGACAGCGAAATTCTTTTCATATCAAATTATTGATGTACTTATTTTTACTAGAAAATGTCTGAAATTCGTGTTAATAATCTTTACTTTAATTAATACCGTATTTGCTTAATATAAGTAACTTTTCCCTTTAATTAAATCATTTGAATGTACATATTTTTTTGTTGGTCATGGAATATTTTGTTACCTGAATTTAGGTACTTTCTTTTAAAAATGTATAATCTACATTAGAAACTATATTTTAAACAATTTTGGTAAAATTGTTGAAAGTATGGCAACTGTGTTAATGTTTATAAAGAGGATTTTAACAACTAAAAATGTGAAAATTAGAAGGAATTTTTTGAATATATTTCAAATTAAATTTCTATGATAGTTTAACTTCTGAATTACAAAAATTCACTGAACTGTTGGAAAGAATTGGAAAGATATTAAAAACATGAATGACCGTGATCTTGAAATAGATGGAAATTGTACAAGATTTGTTAATTAAAAAAAAGATATTTGGTACATGGCGAATTGAACCCGGGACCATTCGATTGTCGTGCGAATATTCTACTATAAATAAGAACGTTCCAAAAATCTAATTTGTTCACTAAAAACCTCTGCAATTTTTTTTAATTTCAGAGAAAATAGATTTCAGATTCCTTATCTAGAATTTCGAGAATTTTCACATTTTTTACAATGTACATATGTTGTATATGAACTCGAAATGGTGTTTTCATTTCGTAATCTCCACATTTCAGTAAACTTCACTGGCTGGTATTCAATACTTTTTTTCTAATTATTTATATATCTGTAAAACTAATTAATTTATACAGTGGCATTAAAAACACAAGCGTACTTTAATTAATTACTGAGCGCGCACGCACGCCACAGGTGCATTTTTAGTGCAGATGTAATCGAAATAATTAGCGAAGAGCTGTTTATGCACGGTGGAATTGCTTAGTGATATTCGACGATTTTAACACCAGCGTGGTTTGCCTAATAGAAAATAAATAGGCACATTCCAAAGTGACAGCTGCAACATCCAAATGAGCAATTATTACAACTATAAGAATTAGTAAAATAGGTACTATTTTAGCTAAATAATAAAATATAATAATAAATTAATAAAATTCCTATCACGTCGCGTATTACGTGTAGACTCTTGCAGCACATCTGCCAAAGGATGTTATATAATCCCCTTATTAAGATCCTCAAGGCATCTCATGTCCGGAGGATGTCCTGAGGGATACTCTAAGAGGATCATTAAAGTGGACATTTGGACGTCCTCAGAATTCTTGCTGCAATTAAATATATACAACAAACTTCGGTGTCGCTCACATTTTTGCTTGAAATTGTAAAAATTGAAATTGTAACTATAGTATAGTTGGAGCTACTACTTCGCGGTTGTCTTAACTATCTCTGTTTAACTAAACACATGTTCAACGATTTGTATATAGTTCTCTTCATTCAGCAATATCTCTACGGTTATTGCAATTAAACTATTGTTTTCACGTATTAATAGTTGTCGTATGATATCTAACATTTGTTTTATTCTAAGTGGTTAAACCTGATGCGTCATTTCCGTAAACACATCGATGACATTTATAACTTGATAATAACTTTCAATACTTTTTATATTTTCTTTTACTGGATATTGAAATATGTATGTCCTAACTAAAATATTGCATGTAATACAACTGAAACTTCTACTTGACGTTTTCCGAAATATGCTTTCAAAAATTGAAGCAATTTTTACTAAAGTAGCAGGAACTCAACTTTCGAAATATCCGTGACACTTGATGTGAAAAGTAGTATCGGAAGTTTACATCATTGTAATCTAATTTATTGTTTTGACATATTCACAAATGCCTTTTATCGATTATAAGAAGTATTACATTTCCTACAACGTTCCTATTACGTATATTTCTTTTTGTGAATTAAATATGACATCTTTACAGACATTTTGAGAGGTTTTGTCCAATATCGTTTTTTGTGAAAGATATTTGTTTAAGTAAACGTCACGCCATATTTATAACTTACATAATTATAAACATATTTCCTCTATTAACCAAAAATTGTATCTTCGTCAATTTTTCTCCATTCCATTAAATAATTTCTGAGATATTGACATTTAAAAAGTGAGAAAAATGTGATAAATCATTGAAATCCGTAGAAATCGTTTTGCAATAACATGTTGAATAAAATTATTTTATTTTTATGTTGAAATTTATCTTGTTCAGTGTGTTTGTATCAAGCTGTTTTATTAGTTAGCTCTGACACGGTTAACGTTACTATTGTATATTTACTTCTTTACATTATTTCTTGTAATGGCGACAATATAATGTTTAAAAACACCACATTATACCAGCTCAAATAAATTGCTAAAAATACGTTGAGCGTATAATAAAAATGCTAAGCCACGTTAAATATTGTTAGAAAAGTTGACTTTGAATCAGTTTATATCCCGTATACTGCTAAGAAAACTTTGCAATTCGAAACATTTTCTTCTTGCTTTGGGTTTTAACATTGAGTGTTGAAAAATAGCCATTATCTCACGGATGAAAAGACATTTGGGACACGCGGGCTCGTCTTCTAAAAACCTTGACTCACCTTTTACTTTCGTAAGTCTGGAGTAAGACTTCAGAGTGTACTTAAAATATATTTCCCATTCAGCGATAAAATTATCTTATTTCAGTCCAATGGGTTTGTTCAAACTATTAAAGATCATACGCTATAATTTCTAACTTCCGAGCAACGTTTTGTTATTTACTTTTCTCGCTTTTATGACAACTAGTTTGATCGGGTATCAGCTTCAAGTTATAAATGCGATAATAATCTCTGCAAGAACAAGTTTTTGTACATAGGCTTTTAACTTTATTTACGTTTGCATAGATAAAAGCAGAAAAATACATTAAAAATGGAAGAAACCTGTATTGTATACCACTACACAACAAATTTTATAAATTCAAATGAATTTTTACTAGCATTTAGAACATTTGTTGCAGTGAAATAATTCTTAGAAACCTTTGTGCAAGTTTTTTGCATTCAGTACATTCATGAAACGTATATAAGTAATTAATTATGTTAATAGACAGCAGATGGCGCTACCTTCTGCATTCTTTATGCAATGATGATGAAAGAGTATTCGAATGTACGTAGTTGAAATTATCATAGTTGCAGTCTAACGATTTAAAATAAATTAAAAATATACAGAAATTTTTTGAATGTTTGATGGACTCCAACGATGTAGACATCAAGTGCATATTGATGTTATCTTTTTTACTTTGCAACAAAAATTCGTGTTGTAAACAATGTTGTTACTCAATTCCTGGTGTGTTATTTTATTTTTTGAACTAGTGGTGGTGTTTTTTACAAAATTAAAACTGATATTTTATCAACATCTCTGTTTCTCTCACATTTTACATGGAGATTTACCCATTTTAGTAAAACATTACCAATTTTCATTAGTTTTGATTAAAAGTGTGATTTTAAAAGAGACTTACAATGTTATCATTGCATCTTTTCTTCGCTTGTTTGTCTAGTATTAAGTATATATAACTATAATATACATTTCAGTACAAATTTAAAGAAAATTGAAGAATTTTTTACGAATTTCGTCTAATAAATGATAAATGATGTATACTAATAAATATATCACATATTGTAGATCTATATGAGGACGTTCTCAGGAGTTTCTTCCGTATGACCATTGATACGTTTCTGTAGCTCCCAAACACAATCCGTCCCGAAATGTCCTGAGGAGCTCCTGATGACATCCTGAGACGGGGTTAAGTTGTTACTATCCTCAAAATATCCAGAAGGCGGACAATTTGTCCTGAACAAATCCTGAGTCCAGGACATCTTATTTTGACAACTTCATAGTTTCAAAATCTGTTTTGAATGGAACTTCAGCTGATTGTTCATAGAAAAGTCAGTCTTTTTTTTAGATACTTTGATCCTCACTTTGAAGACGTTTTTGGGTGTCTTATAGAAAAACGTTATAAATGACTCCTTTTGAGACGCTAGAAGTGTCTTCAATCGCAATCTGAACGTACTGGTCGGTAGTTGATTCATAACCTAAAAGTGTTGAATAATTATGTGAAAATGGATGAACATTCGTGTTGTATTTGCAATTTTCGGGCTAATTGCTTTGAAGTCTTAATTAACCATGTGATTATACACCGGATTTACGAATACGATAATGAACTGTTGGAATCACACCAACCAAACGACAGCATATCAACAGAATAGGTTATGTAGCTTTTATCAAGACGTCTCTTCGAGTCGGCAGCTCAATACATAAATATCCTAAATTAGCTAAAACGACATTTTTACCGTCTTCATTCAGTTTTGAAGTGTCTAAAGTCTTCAAATAAAAAGTTTAAAAGTCGTTTTGCAGCCTTTAGAAAAAATTTTTTATCGTTTATTTTTTTGTATTATCCATTTAAACCATGCAGTTACAAATACACTCAAGATGATTAATTAAACTCAGGATCCGTGCAATCAGAGTTATAATATTCTATTTTGTAAAATCAGGTCAATTTCATATAGCAAAAACAAAATATCCAATCAGATTATTTGAATTGAGTTAGAATATTTAGCAGTTTCACATCGAAATAATTTCACATCGAGAACAAATAATTGACACAGGCAGATATCCGTTAATAGTCTTACAAAACAATTATTTTTTCGAATTTCATGCGCATTATATATTAAAATCTACTGCCATTCTGGCGCCAAGTAGATTAAAAAAAAAAACATAAAATATATGAATGATAAAAGAAGAAATTTACTAAAGACAGGAGTAGTCAAATCATGTCTCAACATGTTTATATCAGCAACAAATGGAAAATATTCACGCGAATTTTTTCGCCATATTTCGATTTATTTACAGACAGTGTAATAAAAATACATCACTAAATTATAAAATGTGGTGATAAGTTTTTCAAGACAATATTTTTTTTATAATTTTAAAATTAGAAAATTGCTGTGATTTTTCAATTTTTGTTGTTACACTAGTTTATTTATTGATCCATGTTTTTAACAAAAGTGCATTGTCAAGTAACTTAAGGAAAACATAGCGTCATTGAGTCTTAAATAATGATAAATGATGTGTTCCTTTGTTTAACGGCGATCAAATTAGTGCACAGAAGCTACGAAGCCTTCGGTGAATTCGCAATAAGAGCGAGTGCGTCATTGGAATGCAACGATGCATCGGGCTGCCTTCAGGGCACGATCCGTACGTTACAGGCCGTTGGCATGTGGGATCTGCTAGTCTAATGCAGTTCTGCATATCCGCCGGAACAAACAAAACGAAGCGGTAGCGATTGATCCAACGAGAACGAATGCAAATACATTTTTACTTCTCGGATATATATGATGCTTTTTTTGATATTGCTATTTCCAACAGGAAATGTTCAAATGTCAATTATATTTTGATCTCCACATGAATAGTTTAGCTAAATACCCTTCGAGTTCAGTTTTGAACGAGATATTTTGAATTCAGAAAAGACTTGCCCTACAATGTAGAAATGAAAAAAAATCGGTAAATAGAATTACAAAACTGAGTATTATTGGCGTTCTTTTCAAGTTTACTATTTGTCGACTGTAGAAAATATATGGATAAACCAAAAGTGGATTGAAGTAGTTTTACCTGATTTTTACGAGTTCGTATACAAGGGGAACTCAATGATTAAAGTCAGTTTTTCCAGATTCAAAATGGCGGAGACGATTTTATATATACTACGTCGAGAAGTTTTCGGATAATAGTAAAAGTATCAACTATTCAAATAAAATACAATTTATTGTAAAAGAATATTCACAATTTTTATTCAGGAAACCAAAAATAACTCATAAGAATCACAATATTGTACTCTAAATTTATACGTTAGTCTCCTAAAAATGCCGACATCTTTTTAGTAAATGGTAGCTTATTTACTAATAGCGTCCAAAAGTATTCTTGGCCATTTTTAAAACGGTGAAAATGATTGAAAATATATGTCTTGTTAATGAAAATTCACTCATGAATTAGCCTCAGAAATTGCTCAGTAAGCACTGCATTAGTAAATGAATACAAACAATTTTCAAAATTATTTCCCTACCTTACATATTGAATTTTTAGTTTTGAAAAAGCCGATGTCGGATTTGTAATTTGGTGTCAAAATATCTAAGAAACATTAAGAGAATACATTGGACATTGGTGCTAAAACATCTTGTCAAAATATTTACGCAAGACCGAGACAAAAATCAAAAGCGTACAACTGTGTCAAGACCAAGATCGAGACTGTGATCTGCCGACACCAAACCAATATTTGCAAAATTACTATGTCAGTTCTTGATATTATTTATTTATTTTTGATATTGGCCTTGATTAAGAATAAATTGTAACATATGTAATGTCAGGCGCGGTCTGAATCTTGGTCTTAATCAATATCTTTATATTAGTCAATATTATTATTGCATGTATGGCTTTTTTACCAATATATTTACATTTTCTGTTTGTCTATTGTACATTTCTTGATTTTTGTCATGGTGTGTCAAGATCACGTTAAAAACCGATATCGAAATAAACTTACAATAGTGAACTTTTTTCTAATAAATATTTGTTATTTATTTTAGATCAGTTTAATTAATTATTATGTATGTTTATTTTGTAAAAATTTCATTTAATTCACTAAACTATCATTAGTTTACGAAAACGAAAGCAAAAATTTCATTTCAATAACAATATTTTTGTGCAATTAGACAACGTAACCAGTCGTATTTTTTTAGGTTATGCACCATATCCTAATCTCCCCGAAACTGTTCCAATTTTTGCCAATGTCGTTCTAGTTACGAGTCCGTTCGTCATCTTAATTATACTTAATGAGATTATAAATTAAAAGTGCAAAAATCAGATGCTTCACATTATAAGGTTTTTCTGAACTTTATACGATGATGCGATCTTTGAGAAGAAGAAAGTGACTTATCTGATTTCTTTCAGATAATATTTGGAAATCACTCCGAATTTATTTTTATTTTGTTAACAAGAAAATAAGGTCTCTTATTTCTTATCTAACGTAAGTTAAAGTGAATTGTTAATGTAATATGGTGTTAATCTTATAAAGAATTAAAAATTTGTAGAAATCGATCAACGTAGTTATTTTTATCGCCGCTAGAGGTTATCAAAACTACTGCAGCTCTGTTTGGCTCCCGGTATGGAAATTGGTTTAGTATTGCTATATATATTATGAAGGATGAAGAAACCAGGCATATTTTTGTAGTGTAAGATAAGGTACACTAAGTTATAACATGATTTGTGTGTATAAATTCGTTATAATTAAATAATACTAACTAACAATCTAATTCATCAAATTGTCTATCGGAACTTGTAATTCTGTATCAACACAAACTTTGTTTGTTTGTTTTATTTGTTGAACAAAACAAAACAAAAGTCCAACAAAACAAACAAATAAATACAAAGTGATAGAAATATAATGCGTCCATTACATTGAAAATACAATAATACCATTACATAAATGTCAAACCTTAAACTTAAGAATACAATAATACAGATCACAGGAATTCCAATATGGAACCTGTATTGAAAAAAATTGCCAAAAAATTTGGAAATATTTATACTTAGCAATTTTTGCGAACCATTAGGATAATGGGGTCTGATTAAAAATGTGCACAATGGTGCATGAAATATCTGAATTTTAAGAAAATATTTCTATTTTTGTTCCCACCTCATTTTAACATCATCAAAATGGCGTCCACATTCACAGATTAGTTTAAAACCTAGGTAGTAACAATGAAAAGTTCTTAGTATTCATCGAGAAATATAATACAATTTTTCAGATTTTTGTTATAGTGTATTGAAAAATGTTGTACTAAATTTTTCTTAAAAATATTCTAGTATATTTGATTATAAAGTTTAAGGAATTTTTGTTCTTATTAACTTCAGAAAAAAATTGGCAAGAACAAAAATTGGTTAGAATTTCTCATGGAATTTACTAGAATTGTTTGTAATTTTTTGAAATTTTTAAGAAAAAGTAAGCAAAATTTCTCAAATGCCATCATATTTCTCCATGAATTCTAAGAATTTTCATTCTTACTATTGTTTTTGGAACGCTCATATTTTTCGAGTTACAGCGTCCAGAAATTTTTCCAATAAATTGTAATTGCGGACGCCATTTTGAGGACGTTAAATAAAGCACCGCAAACGAGTAAAATTTTGTCTTAAAATTCAAGTATTCAGTGCAGTATGAAGCATAGTTTCACTCGAATACCAGGGTCCTAATGTTTTGAAAAACCTGCATAAGAGTACAATTTTTTAGCATATTTTTTTCAATATTGGCGCCCTGTTGCAATTCTTTTCTTCTGAATCCCAATTTTGACCTTAGCACGATGAAAAGTGACCTAGAAATCATTAAGATACTGAGTTACACTGAAATTGCCCAAAGTTTTCGTTACTAAAGTAATCACACAAATAACAAAAAATCTTACTGACTCTTGGGCATTAATGGGTTAAGTTTTGTGGATGCTCTGGTGTTAATGTAACTTTAGCGTAAGGTTATGTGAAGGTTTTTTAATCTTCATGTAATGTTGCAATCTTACATTCATAAGGTTATTACAACCTTCCTGCAACATTGATGTTCTGGTAGGAAAGCCACTAATAATTGTACCCAACGCCATCTAGAAAACTTATTTAATATTTAAGTCGCACAAGATAGACTACTAGACCACTAATTATTAATGAGACCGATAATTGTTATAATTTTTCTGGGTATCCATCCAAGTACGAATGAACAAAACTTGGAAAGAGAGATCCTCATTTGCAGGGTAGATTCAGACCAGTCTGGCTTCCATGAACTTGTGACAAAATCACTGCAGGCCAGTGTCCTTATAGGAACTCGGTATTTGAGAAAGTTGGAGGTATGCCAAAAACTTGAACTGGACATGGCAGAACCAATTAGCACGAGGAAGACTTATAGGTTGAACTCTCCACATAGGAATTGCGCTTTTTATAAAACCACTAGTATATGGAAATCATGAATTTGAATTCGTGTAGAATTCACATAGTTAAACCATAGTACCAAACTCGAGTTAGCTACAGACTAGATTTGAATTAGACTGGAGGTTTATTAAAACAGAATCCATTCGAGAGTTCAGATGGGTCAATAGTGACCAGTGTTTGTTGTCTAAACATTCATTTATGGTGACTACCTTTGAATTTGTTCAGTAGTAGAATGCAGAGGATGTATTAAAAAGTAGTACCGAAACGATATTACGTCACTCGGAATTATTTCTTCATCCAGTGCTTAATCAATGCATGGTCTGAGTTTGATTGGAACCAATTTGAATCGTTTCAAAGATGCATTTCAATCTTACATGTCAATCATTTAACAAAATAACCAAACATTAAAGAATATCGTTAAATGGTGATCGTAGGTGACCTTATTTTTGTGTGTTTAAGCATGTAGCCTAAACATAGTCCAATAACAATCCAGTTTATTTGACATATATTGATGAAGTTGATGTGTGATTGAACTAGCTTATTCTCTTCTAAAAACTAGGAACCACAATGGTTATTCAGTAAGAAACCAATTACCAGTATTTTCGATTGTGTTTTGTATATAAGAATAGCATTTGTTATTTGAAGGCGGAGTAAGACCAAGAAGTTACGATTCCTCTTGGAATTCATGAAAGCGTTCAATCAATCGATACCCAGGTCACTGACCTTTCTATCGTTTCTATCCTTCATAATTTTAAGTTTTAGTTTCGATAATGTCCTTTACTTTTGAAAGCTATATAAGTTACTTGACATTCTTCCGGTTATATGTGATATGGAATAGCAGCTACGTGTACTTAATTTTGAACGATAAGCCTTTTAAAACTTGCAATGGATTATTCAATGTATCGAATTACGAGTAGCGACAAGAGCTATTATTAGTTAACCCAAATTATAGCGCGGAACCCTTTAGAGCTTTTAACGTTGCCTCGGGTCGGAAGTTCGGTGACCCGGATATTAAGTATCCATCTGGGAAAATTGCAGGAAAGTAAAGTTCACGGGAACGGGAATTGAAAAGACGGACGTTTGAAATCTTGGCGGGAAAAGCTCGTCGTTTTAATGTATGGGCACACACACCGGCGGCGATCATATATATAGTTAGGGGCTAAACTCTTTTGATTCGCTAGCTTCCAGAAGCTATCGCCAAACTATGCAGAGGCGTTTCCAGGCCGTACGAAATATTTTACGTGCCCTTTGTGCTAAAACGCGTGCGCAAAGAGGGATCTCGGGCACACGCATCTGTCTATATCGTTCTTTCCTTGTCTCTTTAGCATACACACACATGCCCAGACACATTTGTACACGCACAAATCCATTTGTTCCTGAAGCAGTCCTCTCCGGGGTGAACATTTACGGCATGCGTCATGAAAACGTAAAGACCTGAGCATCGGGGGAATGCTCCGAATAGAAATAGAGCGCCTCTGGCTTTCATTAATCTTCGATCGAACTACTCGCACCATTAACCTCTTCAATTACTATTCTTTTTCAAAATTTAATTTAAAAGGTGCAAACTTTGCACCTGCGGTTGATTCTGATAGAGACGTTTTGTGTCAACAACGACTTTGGACGTGTCTAGTAATTCACGAACGTGTGAAATCTTACATAGTGAAATATTTAATATGCGATTGCAGATAGGGTTGATCGGTGGATAGTCCGTGCTTGGAATTCTCTCAGACCATAATGGATTACGAGATTGATACGATGCTTCTCCGATGACCCAGTTTCTCTTGACAGAGAATTGAGAGATAACATTTTCATATTGAGCGGTTGCAAGTTTTATAGCTCGAGATATTAATTGCGCTTCGGTATTGCTGGAAGTAGCAATTTCCTGGGTTTTAATTACTCGTGTTTGTTTTTATGGTTACTTCATCAAGTACGTGGATACTTCGCCAATTTGGATGTTGATTTTGCACTTCTGATAGTGTCCCTTCACTGCCTCGGGTATTCTTAATTTTAAATGTAGGAGTGAAATGTGGTGGTAAGATAATTGAGGAATATAGTGCAGTTATTTTTTGTGAGTCAGTTACTCGGCAACAGATGACAACCACTGGTTGTTAACCGTGAATGATTTGGTACATGCGGGTTTTGTCTGCGGGGCCTACCTTCCCTTACGTTGCTCGTGGTGGACATCTGGGTACGAGAAGAATGTTAGAAAGGAAAATTCGCTTTCTTCAACGTCTTCAAATCTCTTTTCAAAAATAATGAATGTATCATGTTTTATATGCATCTTAGACATGCATTAAATTATAGGTTATGTTAGGTTTTTTCTGACAAGTAACACCACCCAAGTGTGACACCCCGATTGGACTGCAACTTGTAATATTTTCAGAACTCCGAAAAATATCGATATGCATTTTTTTTTTTCATCGACAAAGAAGAAGGTCTAAGGGTTGAAACTTATCCCTGAATTGCTCGAAAACCCTTAAAATATATAATAATATGCGCGCATATATGATGGCTACTAACATTTCCATAAACGTTGGTAACTTAGTATTTTTTTGGTACGCTGATTTTAAAAATCAGGTCGCATTTACAAAATTTAAAAAATTCAAAATGGCGGACCAAATTATAGAAAACTTTTTTGCTTTTTTTAATACTTGATATCTAGTAAACTGTTAGGTCGCTGATTTTGATTCTGAAGTAAAATTTCAATATTCGAAATGGAGCATTGTAAATGGCGGACTAAATTTTATAAAAGTTTTCTCATAAAATGTAGTATATAGAGGTTTTTGGGATCATGATATTGTATGAAAAACACTTTGTAAAATTTGATCAGCCATTTAGCGACAAAAAAAAATCATCAGACACCAAATGTTATGGAGATGAGTCTTTCTTCATATATGCTTGCATATTATTGTACATTTTAGGAGTTTTCGAGCAATTTCAGGGTTCAGTTTCATCCCTTAAATCTTCTTCTTTACCGTTAAAAACAAATATGTATCGATTATTTTTCGGAGTTCTAAAAATATTCCAATTCGCAGTCCATTCGGCTTATCACACTTTGATAGTGTTACTTGTGACTAGGTAGGTTTAGATTAGATCAGATCAGGTTAGGTCAGGTTCGGCAGGGTTAGATTAGGTTAGGTTAATATAGTTTGAATGAAGTTAGGTTAGGCATGGGTACATTACAAATTTGGTTTGTCTTTCTGGTGAAGAACGTCAAGGTTAGGTTAGGTTAGGTTAGATTAGGTTAGGTTGGGTTCTGATGTGTCAGGTGAGTCTTTTGAGTCGGATGAGCAAATGTTTGTTTATGTTTACATTATATGTTTACATTACTTATCTTTCCAATACAAGCAGAGATTTTGCCAGAACTTATTTGTTGGGTAATGATTTTAAATTGAAAATTTTTATATATACTTTATATTAAGTTCAAACTCAGAAACATAACTATACTTTTCTAAAGGTGTTTGATGCGCTGAATCCGAAGCTGACCGCAAAATTGGTATATCACGCCATGATTTTGAAATGTCCTAACCTAACAGTATAAAGCACAAAATAGAAGTGTAAACCCTTACATTAAATTGTGAGAAATTCTTTTGAAATAATAATATCGTCCATTTTCATGTATTTTTACCACTTCGTTAATTTCCGCCCATTTTTGTTTATCTTCGTTGGTTTTCTTTATTTTGATTATATTTCTAGTACTTCTTGCGTATTGTTCTTTTTTAATTTTTGTTAATGATTTGTGTATTTTGTTTGACATTTCATTATTTTCTCTGTGTTTCCGTTTATGTTCTTTAACTTCCTTTTTTGGCTTTAAATTTTCGATATTTTGTTGTTGTTTCGAATACGTTGCTACCTTATTCGGCATCGTAGACGGTTACACTGAGATCATTTTTCTTGGAAGATATCATACTGTTTTGTAGAGGCGTAGTACACTCTAAAAACGAAGAAGTTAAGTATAGTAGAAGTTGAGTAGTAAAATTAGGCAGTTAAGTAGAAGTTAGGTAGTGAAATTAAATACAATTCTTGTAAACAATATTTCTGCATTTTAAAAGTTTTTATGCTCTTTTTATATAAGTGTAATCATTATTTTAATACCCATTTCTTATACTATTAATTATTATACGAATAAGAAAGGTAAATAATAATATATTTGAAATCATTTGTTCTCCAAAATATTCAGTTCTTCATTGTACATCATCCTTTCAGACAAACACTGCTCTACTTCGTATCTGGATTTTAACGCCATCTAGTGCTCGTAGAAGAAGCTCTAATCTCAAAACGGTATATTAATTAGGAATCATAACCTTAACCTCTTAAAACAAAAATAGTCATCTGCCGTGTACCAAACAAAGTTGAGTTTGTCCTCAGAAATAAAAAATAGGTTTCTACTTTGAAATAAATACTGTAAAACATTTTACTAAGAAATTTTACTATTTTGGATAGTAATTTGAAGACATATACTGTCGTGTAATAGAATTTAATTTATCCGAACTAAAATTCTTTGTAAACTTTAAAAAAAAAGTGAGGCTATGAAGGAAATTAGCAAAACGCGTATGTAATGCAGTTATTCCAATCGCCGCTAGTCGTAGTCGTGACTATGGTGGCGCTGTCGTTGCTACTTTCCGCGCCCGCTATAGAAATGGATTTCCAGTTAATACACAAGAGGGTTTGTCAGGGCGTATATCAGCAGAAAATATCTCATATTATTTCCCGATATATATCTGTATATCATTACGTGATATTTTCGCAAATTACATTTTATTTAAGTAAAATGTTGTAGCGGGATATGGACGCATTAAAATATCAATTAGCCATTTTTTTATGTTTTGGGCCTCTTAATAATTTTACTATTTATTTAGGAGATATTAGGAGAAAAGAATAAACAATATCAAATTTTTACCATCTGTATATTATATATAAATATAGACTAGATAAACTAAAATAATTCTTTCCATATGTGTAAAATTTAAAAATGTACTATAACAAAACCATAGTTATTTTTTTAGTGTATTTTCCAATAAGCATTTGAAATGCTACGAAATTTTCTTACACATGGCGACCATGTCATACCTGAACGCACTAATGGACCTGAATACTTACCCCGTCCTTTATCGATGACACGTGCTTTCCAAGTGTATATCGTGTCTGTCGCTAATGTGCAGCAGTGTGAACTCGTTTACAAGAATGCTAATGAATGCAAGTACTTTCTACTTATTTGCAGACATTTTCTAGCGAAAGCAGAGTTAGTATTCATAATACATAATAAATTCTTAGATTTTCCAATTTTTTTGCAGTGAAAGTTGTACATTGTTGGCAAAATCGAGTGTTTGTTGCAACGTGGGAACCTCGAAAAACTGCTAAAACATAACCTCAAAAAAAATTAATTATTTCTCTTGATCTTTATTATTTTTTTCGACACGTGAAAACATCGATGTGCGCGCGTAAGTCTTTGGTCATAGAGTATCGAATGAGCACAGAAGGTAGGGTCAATCGTGAAGGGGGAGAAAAATCTCCGGTGTACATCTGGCGGCCACATTTATTTATGCGACAAGTCGTGAGCGGGCGTCGCATCTCCAAGATTTACAAGGACCGAAGGATCCTCGTATATATACGCCGTTGCTTTTACGGGACCAGCTGTTTAGCCGTTATCCTTTGCAAAGTAAAGGCACGCTCATTCGCAAGATTTTCCTTGCGAATCGCGCCGGTAAAGTAACCGACCACGTGATAAATGAACCATTCCCATAGTTTTTCATACGGATAAAGATGCGCTCGTAACCGTTAGGAGCGCGTGCCCCGGAAAAGCGAGAAATTGAACGACAAGGATGAACTTTCGACGACAAAAGGTATTGTTGCACCAGGTATTCATTGGGATACACACACCTGGATCACTTTTGTCTGTTCCAATCGATCGATTTTGATTTTAGGGGCGGTCACGTGACGAACATCGAGTCGACCTCGTGGTGTGCAGTTGTGGGATGAGTATTTTTTTTTAAATTGTCAGCTTCCTTACATACTACTTTAGAGGGCTGCGATATTATCTAAATTATGTGATTGATGCAAACGAAAAGTGTAATACAATTTTCGAGGGAATACTATTTAGGATTACATTCCTGGGCTGCTGGGTTAATAACCGATAAACCAAAAATCTGACAAACTTTACAAACCGAAAAGTAAAAAAACCGGTCGGGGAAGAAATTCCGAAAATCAACAGACCGAAAGGCCAAAATTTCGAAATAGCATGGCTCCAGCGTAATTTTCTTCACTTTGTCTTCGAAAATTTGGCAAAAAGAAAGCAACTTAAAATACCCTGGTCTCATGCAATATCGAAATTTTAGCCTTTCGGGGTTTGGATTTTCGGAACTTTGTTCCCCGGCAAAAAGCCGACAGACAAAAAACGTCTTTTGATCGTTCATTCATGAAACAAAAAGGTTCAAATAATTACGCGTTGTTTCGTACCTGTTTTTACCACTTCGTTCATGTCCGTCACTCTTCGGTTATGTTCGTTATATTTCGTATATTTTCATAATTTTTCATTAATTTTTGAATATTTCTTTTGCATTTAGTCTATTTGTTAAATGTTTCGTTAATTCTGGTCTATTTTTGACGAATTTTAAACTATTTCGTCAATTTTCGGTTACTTTTATTTATATTTTTTATGTTTTTATTATTTTTATACTTTTAATTGCCGACGTTTGATTTATTTTCAAGTATTTCAAACATTTTGTGTGTCTTTTCTTATTTCGTTGCTAATTTTCATTGGTTTCTGTGCATTTTCGTATTCTTTTGTACATTCTTATCTTTTTTCGATACTTCGTTAATTTCCGTCCATGTTTGCCTAATTGGTTCACGTTCATTTTAGTTGTATTTCTGTATTTCTGTTCTGTTTCCGTTTTATTAATTTTCATCTATTGTAATCTATCTTCATTGATTTTTGTTAATTTTCATCACATTTTAACAATTCATGTATAACATTCATCTCCGTCAATTTTTGTCTATTTTCGTTCACTTTTGTTTATTTTCGTTGTATTTCTGTTATTTTACTTTTATATTTCTAGCACTTCATATATTTTTGTTTCTTTTTTTGCCACTCTTCATTTATTTGAATCTACTTTCATTGATTTTTGTGGATTTTCTTATACCGTCCATTTTCGTGCTTTTTCGACACTTCCATCCATTTCGTTTATTTTCATTTAACTATGGTTTAATTTTGTTACACTCCGATTATCTGCGTGGTATTTTCGTTATATTTTGTATAATTTTCAAGTACATCATATATTTTTGTAAAGTTTCATAGTACTTCATCATTTTTCATCTAATTGCTTGTATTTGAATTTCCATTCGCATTTCTTTGTTTTCGTTATATTTGTATTACTTTTTACGATCATCCATTATTTTAACAATTCATTTTGTTAGATTTCATCCATCGTTGTTCTTTTTTTTTCACTTTTCTAAATTTTCGTATATTTTCATGCATTTTCATGTATTTTGTTTGCAACAATTTTAATTTCCGACAATTTTTATTTATTTTCATTAACTTTCTTTTTTTGTTAATAAATATTGGACCATTTCCTAATTTTCATGAATTTTCTGACAGTTTCGAATATTTCTTTCCATTTGACACCAGAAAATTTCTAGGGAAATGATACTATTTTCAATGACATTTCCAGAAAAGGTCCGCAATTACTTTAACCCATTAAAGCTCATGCGGACACTTTTTCTGCTCGAAGTTCAACGAGTATATTTTTTTATTACATTTTTTTTTCATGTCAAAAATATCTGTGCAGCAACTCGTATACGTGGTCAAAGTAGGTGTACTTTCTAAACAAATTTTGCTAATTTTTAAATTTGATTTTTGAAATTTTAAAATGACCGCCAATGCATTAAAATGTCAAGTGCGTTAAAAAATAAGATCAACATAGATATTCGAGCGTACAATGGCATTAAAATTGGAGTATTTTCAAGGTCGTTTGACAACGAAACGAAAAAAAACAGAATTGTGAATCGAATATCCGATGAAAATTTTGTAAGTCAAAGAAAATTTCATAAAGATTAAATGATTTACGAAACTTTGATCCCCCATATTTGATCAGTCATTTTGTATTTCTTCGGTCATTATCCGATTTGTAATCAATGACTTCGAAATCACTGAGATCTTATTTTTAACCCATTACTTCGACATTTATACTTCGATATTTAATTTTTTAAATATTTTATAAGAATTTTGACAATGGGATCTGAAAAGCATACAATTTTAAATCAGAAATTATAATTGTAATATTTTTATCGAAATATTAATATTAAAAATAATGTTAAAACAGACAAAGTGTGTCCACTTGGGCATTAATGGGTTAATGTGCAAAAATAACCCCTCGATTTAACCACCTTTACATTAATATTCTTAAGTTTCTTTGTATCCTTCTTTTGTTTTAATGTTTCCCCTCACGAAAGCAGGATGACATCAGTTCTTTTTCTCTGTTTTATGACATTAATGACTATACCAGAAATACAACATAAAAAGAAGAAGAAATAGTAAAATTTTCAATAAAACATTTTAATGTATTTTTGTTGTTTGGTTTTATTTTTTTCCTTCAGTTCATCTAATTATTCGACAGGCGTATGAAATTTTTTAATGTTCATTAGTTTTGGATTATTTTTATTTTGATTTCTAATTGTTATTTAAAATGTATACATCGTTATCTGTCTATTTAAACAAAACTGACACCTATTACTTCTGTCTTTAAATAATTTACGTTATATTCTCAATAATTTTTTATTTACATATGTTCAAAAATTTGCATGCAATTTTATCGAGTAGTTTTCCTGAATATATATGCATTTTTTCATTTTAATTACAGTTCGTTATAGACAATTATCATTGATATTCAGTAATTTTAACTGTTTTAATTGCTTGTGACATGTTCGAATCTCATTCAATTATAACATTATCATGAAGTACTAATTTGAGTTTTTAGCGACAGATTGATTTACCTCCAAAATTGTCGATCAGTTTTCCGACTTTTAGATTTCCAATCATTTATCAATTTAATAATTAAATAATCATAGCTATTTATAACTATTTTTTTTTAAATTATCTTGTATCATAATTTTAATTTCTACCTTTATCAATCTTTATTCCTTCGGATACCATAAGACGAATTTTTATTTTTCTATTTTGTCGAGAAATTACGTATTTATCTTGATTTGTTCGTGATTTTGTTTAATTTTCGATACCATGAGCTAAGATGTAATTATGCCATTAATGTATCAATTTTCAACATTTGCTTTTTACAAAAAACTTTTCAAATTTATGATAGAGTAATATTTTTGAGATTTCAAAATTTGCTTCAGTCGTAATTTAAATTTATCTAAATTTCCTCAAATATTTGTTGAGCACACTTTCTTCTTTTAGTAAGACGATTATACGGCACTTGGCCCCTCTTACGAAAAGCATCACCTTTGCGGTTAACATTTGAATGGATCTGTTTCCATAACAAACGTTATGGTTATTGGTCCTAAATTCATTTTAGGGACGTCGACATGTTTTAAAGTTGTGACATACTTAGTAGTTATTATGATAATAGTAGTAACGCAGTAATAATAGTTTAAGTTCTTAAATTATATTATTACTTCTAAATACAATTGGGTTTGGAAACGAATACTTTTTATTTTTATATCAAATATATGCCTTTCGGCTTTCCAACTAAGTCTTCCTTATTAAGTTATCTTACAGTAATTAAATAAACATCCAAATCATGTTACATGGTTTGTATTTATATCACTAGATCCCCTAAATTATTTACGTCGACTTTAAATAAGCCACCTAGTTCAATTTTCTGCATTATTTAGTTGCTGCACATAATTAAGTTCGACATTTTATTGTTGTTAATATAAACATTATTGCAATTAATATTATTAGTAAAAACTATGATTAAGTAAAAAACTTATTTACTTTGAAATGGGTGAAACTGTTATACTTTTAACTTCTTTATATCTCCGATTAATTACATTATTAATTCTGTACTAGTAAATGTCATTCGTGTCCTACTTACCTAGTATATTATCTAATATTCTTATTAGGACTAAAATTACCTATTAACTGATATTGAAAATGTATAGAAATTTTATCTCCACCATTTGCTATAACTACACTGTTAAAAATTTCTGTAGAAATTTCCTGAAAGAGTAAACGAGTATTATTTAAAGACCGTTTTTGACGTTTTTTCAATCATTATATCAATTATTATAAATTATTATAAATAATAACATAACTGTTTTTGTTACGTAAATAAGACTGTGATACCAGTACATTAATTACAAAATTTGCAGTTTAAAGAGTAATTCTGACTATATTATTATACATACATTACGAAAAAATGAAAATGCGCAGCAAAATTATAAATTTTGTGTGGAAATTATTTATGACGCATTGTATAAGTTCGATGGATTCGTTATTAATATTGAATTAATATTAACTACTGTTATTTCTTCGCTTGCTAACCGAATTTGGACTAAATAGACTAAGTTTTCGTATGTTGATCCAGCTTGAAAATGTTGCTGTAAAAAATGTACTTTTACCTTTCGTTCCTAAAAATCTTTTATAGTTACAAAAAAAGCAAAATTTAAAAAAAAATTGTTGTACACTGAAAAGTACTTTTCAAAGTGAATTCTTCGCTTCAAATAAATGTGTACATATAAAAATTCTCTTTTCATTATATTCTTCATGAGTCTTTCGTTTTTCGATTACAAATTGGAGCAAATCCTAAAAATCGTCACATAATTTGGTAATTCAACTCATTAATATATTACAGCTGCTTAAAGATAGTTGGGATAGGAAATTACACGAGGTAAATCTTGAAATTGATCTATTTTTAACGTATCTTATTTTTTTATCAGCATTTTTATTAATTGACTTTCGATCAAGTATTTATTAGATATATTTTAGAATACATCGTCATCGTCTTCATTATTTAATGGGTTCGAAGTTAATCTTCGATTCTCCAGCTGATCGGTCGGCCATATTGAAAGTGAAATGCCTAATTCATTGACCGGTTTTCGTCCTCATCTGCTATTGGCTGGAAGGCCGGTATTCTCCAGTTTTGGAAGTGGCCTGTTAGAGAATGAAATGTTTGTACAGACTCAGTCCGATTTGGGACAGTACGCCCACAACATCGTGGTTCGAAAGGAACTCATTTGTGATTAATTTTTTTGATGTCTAAAGTGTTTTTTTTAATAGTGACTGTTAATAGTGCAGTTTGTTGATTGTGAATAGTGATCATCATCTGGAATTTACAATTGGAAAATATTTTTAGGATACTTTATTCATGAAATGAACTTGGATTTTAATTAATGGTAAAGAATAATGTACTTAAAGTTTGCATAGTCGAAGTATTATTCAAAATAAATAATTACTAATGATAAATACCAATGTATGATGTCAAAAAATAAATGACATGGTCTGAAATGATCTAAAAAATTTGGTTCACACTTTCTTTCGATGCGAATACAACTTAAAGTATGTAAAGAACAACGATTTTAGAATCGTTTTGTAAAACAAAAATTACTCAAAATTTGGAACATTGAAACATAAAGATGTGTGTAATTAAAAATGGCTAATAACGACGAATGATTGCGCTAATTCTTAGTGTACCATAAAGTACTGTTGATAAATGAATTTATTTTATAACTCGTACAAAAAAAAATTATTTTTCAGTTTTATTATATTTGGTTACATCACAATTAAACAAATTTAATTTTAAAATATTTGTTTGTTGTCTAATTTTTTAGCTGTATTATCTAAAGAATAGCTTTACAATTTGTAAAATTCTGGTATTTTTAGTGAACAAAATTTGATATAAATTTACAAGAATATAATGAATCGTTTTTTAAAATAAATTTTCTTTCTCGTAGCATGATTTCCACTAAATATCGTAATTTAATTATCCCAATCAAGTAATAGACTATAATTCATTTTAAAATTGGGATTACTAGTCTCAGAAAAAACGACTTAGAATGGGACTTTACAATTTATTTCTCAAAATAAAATGACGGAAAGTAGATTACTTTCCACTTATTTTGATACTTTGTTCTTTAAAAGAAATCTTTTTGTATAAAATAGAATTCCATTATGAGAAAACTCATTTTTATTTTTAATAAAATTATGTTAGTCTTGTTTACTGACGGTAGTGCAATAATTCTAAAATTTATAGTAAACATTCAATAACGAATCTGAAATTAAGCTTTGAAAATGAATAAGTATTTATTAAAAATAGAGGTAATTGCCTCTTTTCATAATAAATTTATACTAATTTACTCTAAAAATATAAAGAAATGTATCAAATACATAGAATGTCCTAGAACTCCCGAATAATATTGCAGGGGGTGAATCTTGATATCATTCTGAGCAAAAAAAGTTTAATACAAAAATGGGATCTGAAGCTCAGAATTTAAGTGGCGAGCCATTGAAGTTTAAAAAAAAAATAGTTTTTTTTCAATAACTCGGCTCGTTTTAAAGTTACTTTAACGAATGATGGCTGATTTTGAAGGTTTTTTATAGAGCTACAACTTACCCCAAAGAGCATATGACCTGCAATGAATATTTCGCCATTTATCTACCTAAAAAGGGTAAAAATGGCCTTTTTTTGCAGTTTTTCCCGTCTAACTCGTTTCCATAAAATGCTAGCAAAATATCATACACATCAACGTTGCAGAGCTTGAAAAGGCGAAGAATTTGCCCCCTCCTACGTTTCGTTTTGATAAAAATTGAGTCCGTCGGAAGACGTTAAAAATCAGAAAACAGGCGAAAAATGGATGAAGCGCGTTTTTCGTCTGCTTTCTGATTTTTAACGTCCCCCCACGGGCTCAATTTTTGTCAAAAAGAAACATATTAAAGGGCAAATTCTTCGCCTTTTCAAGATCTACAATACTCATCTGTATGATATTTCGCTAGCATTTTACGGAAATGAGTAAGATGTGAAAAACTGCAAAAAAGGCCATTTTTACCCTTTGTAGGTCGATAACTGGCGAAATATTCATTGCAGGTCATATGCTCTTTGAGGTAAGTTGTAGCTCTATAAAAAACCTTCAAAATCAGCCATCATTCGTTAAAGTAACTTTAAAACGAGCCGAGTTATTGAAAAAAAAATATGTTTTTTTTAAACTTCAATGGCTCGCCACTTAAATTCCGAGCTTCAGATCCCATTTTTGTATTAAACTTTTTTGCTCAGAATGATATCAAGATTCACCCCTTGCAATATTACGCAGGAGTTCTGGGACACCCTGTATAAAAATATTTATACAGGGTGTCCCATAATGATTTAGAGTTGCTTCTGAAAATAAAAAATGTGAAAAAAACAAAAGACTTTATTTAGTTAAAGATATTAATAAATATATTTTTATTTTTAGTTTAGATTTATTTGTTTACAATTTTACCGTATTATAACAATATAAAATTAAAAAATAATTATCTTGATAAATATTCTTAACTGCTAATATTGTATTAGTATTGTTAAACTAAATATGCAGACTCTAATTAGAGCCCTTAGATACGCGAAAAAGTGCTGAAAAAGATAATGGAGTTTGTTTTTCCTGTTCTTAATCTTAAATAATTAAAATATCTATATTAGAAAATTTATTTTTCTTTTCAGAAGTGACGAGTATTAACTAAAAAGAGTAGTTTTAGGTGCTTAATTATTGAGATGTCAAAATGTTGTTGGATACGTCATAAATTAAAACATCTAATAACTTTCAATTCTATAAAACTGTAGTCAAATTTACAATAATTATTGTAAGTGATATAAAACATAATTTAATCTAATGATACATCTAATTTATTTGAAAAATATATAAATTATCCTCCTCTGTCTCTTTCGTAACAATAGATCAATAGATTTAGTTGCAACGTTTGCTTTTTTATTAGAATTTGATCCATAGAGTAAAATGCAACAGTGGGTAATTGCATACAGAACTGAATATAAACACGCATAGAGTTTGTAAATAAACCTACACTCAATTATAATAAAGAATATTAAATAAATATTTACAGGAGGCTATTTAGTAAATAGAGCCCACAAAACTGAATAACAATAAAGTTCAATCATTCTTCTGCAACACGTTGTATATCAAAATTCTACTTCCATTTTATGCAAGAAATGAGTCCAGGAATTTTTTGGATAGATCGGACGACCGGAAATGACGGCAAATAATTCTGAATATGTATCAAATGATACATATGTACTTTAAATTTAAGAATTTGTAATTGTCTCAATTTACAATAAAAAAAATAGTTTAATGCTCTTTTTGCACGGACCAATTTAAATATCGTATTGGATACGTCACAAGACAATTGGAAACATAATCCAAATTCTGCAAATGGTCATGAAAATCAAAAAGTTATTATCATTTTACATTTATTATCTGTTTGAGAATAAAAAATTGCGTTAAACTGATCATGTTTAATTCAGATTTTGGGTACGTAATTTTCTATCTGGAGTAAAAAGACTTGAAGTCAAATTTGAAATTTTTTGACTCAGTGGTACTAAAACACAAGGTGGTAATGATAAATAAATGTACATTGACACAAAACACAACTGACTCAGTCAGAAACATATAAGCCCAAAAAATCAAAATACAATTTTTTTTCGAATTTTCATCAAGCTATGTTTAATACGAATTCTACAAATAGTCATGAAGGGTAAAAAGTAATGATCGATGGTATTCGAAAACTCATTTTATGGAGCATAAAACATTGCAGTAAACAGATTACATATTACTTAGTAAAGCTCCTTTTGGTTACAGAATTTTTCATACGGGATGAAAATTACATCGAAAAGTCAAAAGTCAGTGTGGAGCCTAATTGCGTTTGCCCAAAATTGTGCAAAAGATCAGGATGGGGAAAGGGTTAAGCATAAAGTTTCGTGCTTAGTTTATAACCGGTGGTAATACCTTTACAATGGAAAACTTTATAATACCCTCTGTAACTAATAAATTTGTATTCTCTGGTAACATTGTTGCTCTCTTCTGACAGCCTATAATTAACGCCGCTCTACACAGATGTAGGACAATACGGGCATTGTACAGGAGAAGTGCGGCTTAAGAAGTTAACGATAACTATCTCATCGTATCGTTTCTTGTACAATAGTCGTACTTATAAATTGACGCACACCACTTTACGTTAATCGCTTTTCAAAGGTTGACTTTGAAGTCACTCTAGAGGCATAGACACAAAGCATCGCTTTTTAGCTATTACAAACACGTTTCTTTCTTGAATACCTTCGTGACGGGAATTGCGTAGTAACATTCTGGGCGAGATATTGATGAACATGACAGTAAATGTTTTTACGTTTCTACCGCGATTGCTTTATTTTCTATCTACGCAATAATATTAATACTGTCTATATGATTAAATTAATTTAATTAAATTAATTTCTAATAACTTCTATGCAATATCATCAATACAAGGTCCTACTGGAAGAAAAATTGTTAGGACTCATAATTGGAGTAATTTTGAACGGTCTATTAGTAGGCTCCAAAATGCTTTAAAGTAGAATTTGAACTCATATGAGTACAAAATTATGATACTTTCAATTCGACTATCTTTCAGAGTTTCCGTTCTGGCGACTGATTTCATATACTCTATGTCGGTGTTGTTTTCCTTCTCCAGCGTGTAAAGAATAAACCAAAACTAATCCCATACAACAAACAAACAAAATTACTGTAATCTGCGGCATATTAGTCGTTTTCTTTGTTTTTATCGAAAAAAGAATGGCATTTAAAATTAACGGTGTTCAATGTGTGTTAAGATTTACGCCATATATTATAAAATTTCCAAACACAGATTTTAAATACCACCCAAACTGTATTGTAGACATTTGTTTGCTTACATTGCGTGTTTGTTGTGCGGAGGAACTTAAAATAAGTTGTGATTTATTTTGTACACATTGAAGGATGAACACAACATTGATAAGTGGTAGATTATGTTCCATCAGTTACCAGAACGCGAACTCCAAAAAGTCTGAAACATACTGGAACTAAAAGTTTCCCTATTTTGTGCTCATATGAGTTTGAATGATTTTGGAGGCAACTGAACATTTTAGAATATTCATGTGTATCGCCAATTTGACACCAATTATTATCTTCTAGCATAAATTAATGTAAAAATTGTGTCTTTTTCAGTAGATTTTTATATTAAATTGTATCGAACCTTCATACGTGTTTGATTGTTTTTTATTGTCTATTTAAAAATGTCTTGTTTGCATTACATTTTAATATTTACAATATATACATATTTTACATTTCTGTATGGGCAGTTGTTTATTGATACAGAAAGATATTCGTAATTTTGCCAATATTATTATTTGGAAATTAAAGAAAAAAGTAATATTTTATGATTTGAACTCAAATGTTTATTTTTAATGTACACGGAGAGTAAAAAGTTAATGAAACCGTAACAAAAAACCAGAAATGTTTGTAATAGAATTTACAACGTGAAAAGTTGTTTTTTATTCAATATTAATTTTACATTTTTCTATTATTTACGAATCGTTAAAGCGATTATTTAATTGTAAAACTTTAGTATATTTGAGGTTGTGTACTCTACTGCATATTTAACGCCCAGGAAATAGTAGACGGAACAATATTATTGTCTTGTTTATTACATAAATAGTTAATTTAACTATTTTCTGTATCCTTTATTTTATTTTTTTGATGGTTGGATTAAATATGTTTTGTCTCTCTATATGTTCTTATAAAATGAACAATTGCTTCTATATGTAAAAATATGTATTTCTTATCAATTTTTTTCTTTTTTTTTTTAATTACGTCAATGATTAGCTTTAACAGCTTGTTCTAATATGGGAAAGAATTGCTTTTGAGTATAATCAGGCTTTGAATAAGACATTTTTAACTTGGAAGTTACAAGCAGACCAAAAATATGACCTAATTTTATTCATGTATACGTAAGATTTAACGTAAAATCGTAATACATTTTCATCGCTTTTATAAATACGGCATGTGTTAGGATTATTGATCTTCGAATAATAGAATTAAAAGCATCTGAATTTATTGCAGACCAAACAACTATTAATTTTTCCGAACTGAAAAGTCACTTTGTAGTCAAAAGTATACCAGTTTTCTTTCTAAAAATGATAAAATAATTTATGGAGGGGTCCAAGAGCAGTTCTTTGTTAGGCACTCACCTCCCTTTAGATCCACGCAAAACTAATTTCATCCGAACGTATATTTAGTAAATTATGTCAATATTTAGTTCTATGGACAATGTATTAAATTAGCTCACTTGATTAAATATTTAGTTAGAAATAGTTTACTTTGCATTATCGTCGAGCGCCCAAGGTATTTAGGAAGCACATTTAAAAAATGTGTCAAGTTTAATTCCTCAAATTGTTATACGAGTTATAATTACCATATTATTCCTAGTAATAATCGTCAATGTATGTTATATTCGTTTTTTTTTTCACTACTGAATAATTAAGAACATAAGATATTCCAATTCATAATTTAATCTCGTTTTTGGCTAATTGAAACGTAGAAAATTCAATAAACACAAAATTGATTGTTTAACATTTTAGGATGGTTAGTATCATTTTAGTTTGTTTTAAAAGGTTAGAAATCTAGTAACAAGCTTGCTTACGTATATCCGCATATGTAGGATGCAGGGGAGTGAATTCTTTTTTAGAGCGCGGAAGTACTTCATAATGTGTTAGCAGTAAGTCCATTCAGAGAATTCACTCTGTTGCATGAAGAGTAATACTAAAAATAATCTTCTCTAATTATTTTTCTAGACTGATTTTTTAGTTCTTTTAGTATCTTGGTGTATCTGTTAATAATTAAAATTATATACTTTGAATAATTTTGATATAGTTACTTTTCAACAACACGAAAAAAAGGACATCTGGGTGCTTTGATTAATTGTTAAACACTTTTTACTTTTGATAGAAAATGTAAAATCTTTCGTATTGAATGTAGTTAATATTTTGTTACTTTCCTTATGATAATATTTTAAAAGTATGCACTGAATTGATAAATGACTATAGGTGAGTAGTAGACCGTAAAAGTAATCAGAAGACCTACTTTTTTAGTCACAGAAATCCTGTTTATACAGTTAATATTAATACTGATAATTATTCGAGTTAATGATTAGTAGTAAAATTTACTCATAGATGTTAAAACATACATTTTGTTTACAATTTAGTCAATTTAACTTCTAGTTTAAAATTAATTTATGATAGATACTAATTAAATCGTATAGAAGTAGTCAAATTAACTATTGAATACGAATTTTTTAGAATATATTTACACTGGCACTGGCACTGATCTGTGTTATTATTGATAAGGTATAACTATGAAAATTGTGTAAAAAAAATGAAAATTGGGCCTAATAAATAAGAAACCTTAATTACCGTTAAATAACTACGGTTATTTAGTATAAACGATTTTCGTCTATAGCTAAAATCTCATATTTAATTAATAACATTACTTTTTTTATGACATACACTTTTTATATTAACGAAATATATTTTCCGGTCCAAATTGTGTGATTTTACGTCAAATAACTTTATTTAACGCGTTTTATTTAAGATCTGAAATGGAATAACGCAAGTGTCTTCACTTGGTTAAAATGACACGAGGTGTCATTATTTATTATACCTGAAACTTAAATAAAAGACATTAATTTCAAGCATGTGCCTAACAATTAAATTCTCAAAAATTGAAAAGTTACTAGGATTTAAATTATTCTTATTGTTCATTAAATCAATTTGTAATCTTTTCTTCCTTTCAATGATTAAAATAAGTTAATTTTTTTTATTGATATGAAAATAGTAACTTATGCCTTTTTTCGAAATAATTGTTTCCACAATTTCTAAAACACAAGAAAGGAAAACGTAAAAAAAACTGCTCGTAAATTAAAAATTCGTAATTTCAGTACATCTGTGATGTTTACGATATCCATTTTACGACGGTAATCCATCTTTTTCCTGCCCTAGTTTACAACGTTCAGTAAGAAAACTATAAAAGAAGTAGTTACAGCCTTTGCCATTATTTTTGCTAGTAATTACGCTTCGTTTCCAATTAGGTTCTTCTAAAATAATTGTAATTTAACTGCATTTTGCCTTACACATTACAAAATAGGGAAAATGTTTCAAATCTCCTGTGAAAGCTACACAAAAATATAGTGTGAATGAAAATATTACTATTCTAGATCTATTTATTTGGCGAAAGGTTGTGATGCTAACATTACTAATCAGAATTGTAGAATTTTAATGAAAATATTCTTCAGTGCGCGACTAGCAAATTATTTTTCTTACAGTCTGAGCGCAAAATAGCACAGTATCTCCCTAGGGAGCTAAGTAACTATATCAGGCAGCAAAATATTTTTCTGACACTCGGAGCCTAAAATATTATTTTGTGCAACAAGAGAGAATAGGTGTTTGCAGACAATTTTGCTCCCTAGTTGCATAATGTACTATTTATAGTTTCCGTAAATTTAACGAATAAAACTATATTCCAATAAATATTTATCGTCACCGTGGTGGAAAATGACCAATTTTTTGACACTTTTTCGACCTTATTATTTACAACATACGGATCAGAAATAATGCTCAAACAAAAATACAGGCGAATTATATATTTGAAATTAACCACATACTTATTTTTTTTGTATTTGATAAATTGAAACGTAAAATATAAAACCCTTGGTCTCTTGTTCAAGAAAAAAAAATAGTATGTATTCTAAAAAAAATTATATAGAACATGTAATTATTTGGTCAAGGTGTACTTACTAAAATAAAACTAACTATTAACACAATGCGGTTGTGATCGTTAAGTAATAATTAGAATTAAATCATTTCCTTACAAATAGAAAAATTGTCTTGAAAATATTACCATTGTAGGTGATAATTTAGGAACAAACTTTTATTATGCGAAAATTTCACATTATTTCCAGTATAAATGTTAGATAGTGATTATAAACAAGAGTAAAAATATCAAATTCTTATTGATATTTTAAGCTCAATTTTTCACACTATCTGCCAGTTTTTAATAATAATTCATTTCTTTAAAAAGGGGAAAAATTATCGATTGTATTAATTGCGACGTTTTTCTTAAATGTAACCTTCGATTTTTTGTAAATAGAAGTTATAAATTGATTTTTTTTTTGTTTAATTGAACTTGTTAATAAACTCTAGAGGATACCGAGACTGCCGAAATTATTGTTTTTTACCATCAGGGCTATTTTAGGATAGGCATTAATTACCCAGTAATCTAAAATGTATATGAAGAGATAGCATTTATTATGTTTGAATCCCTTTTTTGTCCATTTCGAATACTTTTAAATGCCAAAAAACTTGATATTTTGAATATAGATTTTGAATACATTTGAATCAAAAAATAATGAAATATTACAATATGAATGCATTTCGATCCAGAAAAAGTATTTGATCCTTTCCTTATAAAATATAACGAATACATTTGAATCTTAAAAAAGTATTTCCAAAAATTCCGAATACATTTAAATCCAAAAATAATATATTGTTGAAAATGTGCAACATAATGCAAGTTTTTGAATAAAAACATAATAAGCCGTATAAAGTGTAAAATGTAAGGAATGCATTTCAATCCCAAATAAAAGTGTTTGAAATATCGAATGCTTTTGAATGAAATACGGGAATTCGAAATTATTTTGACACATTTGAATCCCTATTTTGACAATGTCAAATACATTTAAATGACGAAATAACATTTGAATCAATCACGCGAAATCTTTTTCTTCAGTTACAGCTGCTTCACTACCGAGGATTATGTGAAGTGATTATTTAATTGTAAAACTGTGGAAGATTTGAGGTTATGTGCACTACTATACATTTAAATTGTTTCACTGATATTTTTGTCAGTGTGTACATTCTATATACTATACGTAAAATTGTAGAATATTTGTGAATGGTCAAGAAGAAAATAATGTTGTCAATTTAGTGAATGAAGATTTCATAATTGTCCTTGGCTTACGAAAAGTTTGGCAATTTCGATGACGGAATATTGGTACTATCTTCCTAATTTAGTTACATCATGAAATATGTAATAGTATTATTACATCGTTGAATATTTTACTAATAAAAAGACTTAAAAATTTTTTGTCTGATAAGGCTTCATATGAACTCTCTAAATCTGAGTTAAGTAAAATATACCATTAAAAAACTGAAAAGTGATTAACCAAATGAATTAGTAATCGTTTTTGCTAATAAAAAGTTAAAACCTGCTAATTTGTTACTAATTCTACACACTACTAAACTAAAACGTCAATGTCTACGTGTAGATTAGTGGAATTTTACTAATGAATTAGTATTTTCATACCATTTGGTAGTTACAACTTACTAATTAATGGTAACCCACTTTTCGCTGTAGAAAAGTTGTTTTTGATTAATTCAAGTTTAGATAGAAGAAATAAATCTTGATATTAATGTCATCTTTGTTTAAACTAAGCAATGATTAAGTCGTAATATTACTGTTGAAACATACACAGTACAAGAAATTATAGTTAAAAGTCGAACACTTTATCATATTTCAGTCAAGTCTATCTAATATAAATCGTCACTCCCTAAATCTAAATTAGTCAAAAACTACTAAAGGAGTAGTTGGTCACTAATTGAATTAGTAATGATTCTTCCAATGTCAAAAACTAGTAATGCAGCAGTAAAGTTCTGTTGGTTTCAAATTAGTTACTGTATTTTTTAATCCTTATTTGAACTTAAATTAATGTTTAGTTGTTCACAGTTTACTAGTAAAAATGATTGTTAATTTAGTTAGTTGTCGACAAGCCTTCATTAGTAGTTTTGGTCTAATTTAAAATTAAAGTGTGTTTTTATTAGATTTACATTCCGAAATTTTTTAACTTAATTATTAAAAAACGGGATTTTTAACATAGAAAAATTAGTATAGCGATCTTAAACATTAGTTTGTCCTTTTGTACTATCACACAATTTGCCTAACACAGATTACTCGTCTAGACGGTTAATGCGTCGTAGTCGACGAATACTAAAAATATTATGTTTAGGAAATAAACACATCTTAGTTATTTTATATTTCAATAAATAAAAATGAAAATATTATATTTATCATAGCATTTACGTTTTAATAAATGATTAATATATGATACTAGTAATTATAACACAAATAACGATAATTTCTTTTTGTTACAGGTGAGTTTTGCTGTTAAAGATAAACTTAATAATGACTGCAATAATATGTTGGAAACAGGAATCTTGTAAGTATTTCCTGAATTTCATTAATTTAAGATCTAAATTTACAAAGTGTAGAAAATTGACCACTCTTATTATTAAGTCTTCAAAAACCATAAAAGAATAATAGGTCTTTTTTAATTAATTAACTCTTTTATTTACATTAGTTACAATATTTCTAGACAGAAGCTGTGTAAATTGTCTTTTTTAATGAATTGTATTAAATATTTATGTTCATTCTTAAGTGTCAAGTTTATTGAAATTGTTTTCTTTAGTACATAAGATTATTACACGTTCGAACTGGGTTATTATTAATTACAATACTATGGTAATGTAGTATCCCTCACAAGTATTCTCAATTTAAATAGAATAATTGTTACTTTTTACTAAACTAATAGTACAATTTTACAATTTTGATTTTGTCTTAGTTCGATAAAGCAGAACTTTTAGTTGGCATTAAAATTCATAATAAAAAAGTAAGCAGTATTAACTAAATATGTTTAGCAGTTAAATATTGAATCTACTAAATATTTAGGTGCTGTCCTTCACCCACAATATTTAGTCAATATTACTAATTTTTTTTCAGTGTACAAAATTCAACATTTTGAAAGTATGACAACTAGAAAAATGAAGTGTCTGAAATAAACCAGAATCCAAGACTTCGAAAAACATTGGATTAATTTTGTCAAGTTCCTCTTAATATCAAACCTAAATGGTAAAACACATCCCCAAAAATTGCAGAACTAAATATAATTACAACAATCACTTTAGCAATTATTATTTTAGTAACTTCAATATTAATTTTATTTTAAAAAAAGCTCCGCCAAAATTTGACATCATTTCAAGTACTACAAGGTTTTGAAAACCAATTCCGCAAAATGCTCTGGACGTTTTAAAGGTGGACGTAGATGGAACGGTAACATAACCTAGATTAGGTGTCTCGACGAATAACACGTTCAAACATTTACATTTTTAATGAACTCGACATGCACGCTCCAGGATCGAGAATTTCGAGAGGAATATTTATCCCCATCCTGGTGACGTTATTCCGAAAGGAAATAATGTGTCATGAAAGGATGACAATAGGTATAATATATATGCATGTGGAATCGTGATAGTTCGGTCATAGATACGGACGTCGAAGTCTATTGAATACGAAAATGAGGTCTCGAGGGATCATAGAGCATTCACCATGGAGATGAAAATCTTAGGATTGTTTGGCGGTCAGGTAAACTCTATTTTCCATCCTTCATCTCTGTATTACCGTTCATCCTTCCCTCTCTCACCATCTAGATCTTTTTTTACCTCGTGATCTTCCTTTCTCTCCGAATGTGCTTCTTTCTCTTCCATTACGTTATATTGCAGACATGCCTGGGAAAAATGCATTATCCCGAAAGTGCCCGAGTTTACGAACTAGATGACACCAAAGTCGAAAGGATTTTAGTAAAATTTAATTTTTCCCCTGGATTGCTATTTTAAGGCGGTTAAAAAAAAAGAATACCGGCGGCCGATGCAATTTAATCCCATCTGCGGCATTAGAGTAATTACTGGTAAATACGGTCAAGAGACTTACGCGGTGTTTGTAACCTGCAGGGAGATAGATATATATTTAATCGGCTGGTGGACGAGGATATTTTAGACGTCGTAATTAATGGTTCGCGATCATATAGAAATTATGGACGAGATTTCCAACGATCGACATTTTTGTCTTGAAAAATTACCGAGACGCTTCACTCTTGTTGCAGACTGAAAAACTGGTCTTTCTCGTTTTTTGCTAATTTCATAACGTAAAACAATATAAAAATATGACATTTTTTATGTTTCCGACAGGATCGAGTTTCTCTTGTACAATTATATCCAATGTTAAAAAAATTATCAAAATGGAACGAAAGTCAATTTTTAAACACGGCGGGATGTAATTTTTCTGTATAATTTTAGCATGAAGTAAGGTGAGAAAAATTCGAAAGTATTCGATTGTGTAATGTTCAGAATTGCTTGTGTGTTTTTATTTTAATGTTTGTTATAAATATAAATATTGATGGTATGATTCAGAAAAATTTTGTATTGTTGTCATTCAATGTCAATTCGAAAAATTGGTGTTTAAAGACAAAATACAATAAGAAGTCTTATTTTTTCTGTCAAAAACAAAAAAATAATCTTAAGAGCTCTGTAAGATGTCTTAAAAGTTTTAAGAAGTGTTAATACACGCTCAGAAACAGTTCCTAAAATGATCTGTAAGAAGACAATTTCTTCGATTTTAAGTGCTCCACAAGACCTCAAAATATTAGCTCTTATGTAAGATCCTTGGTTCTCATTATCCATTAAGGGGCTAGTCCAGTGGCTTCTTCAGGTTTAGAAAATAATTTTTATTTCATGAGGGAGACTTTTAATCCATACACATCCTTTCGCACTTTGAAACTGACATATTTTAGTTGCAAAAAAAAATGTTGTATATATATATATACATGTCATACTTTCTCCACTGTAGCTGCGTGAAGTCGGTCCGATCTTAAAACGGCATTCAAGATATCTCGGGTCTGAATCATTTGAAATAAAAAAATCAACATTTTTCTTGAAATATAAGTTAGCAGCTATGTTGTGAACTAGAATAAACATTGTACGATGAAAAATAACGACGTGGTTAACTTTTGAATTTTTAAGCGTGTTTTTTGCAACTTCAATTGTTTATAAAATTGCTGAATATTAATAAAAAATTAAGATTCTAGTTTAGATGATAGCCAGACATGCGTAGAACATCCCTTTAAAATTTCAGCGCGATCGGATGAGTAGTTTTATTTTAATCTTGAATGCCAGATCAAAAAATACTGTTTCGAGAAAAACGCGTTTAAAGTTTTAGGTCCGAAATAGTGACTAAAAAGCGACTTACCTTAATCAGCAATTCCAGGACCCTAGAATCCAATGAAGACATTGAAATGCTTACTAAAAGAAAACAAAACAAAATAGCATGCATGCCTAAACAGGACCCAGCCTGATAACAGGACAGAGTACGCGGCGAGTACGCAAGTACGGCGTTTTTGATATATCAACTTTTTATTCGGATTCTGAGTAATTTTCGAAACAAAATCATTTCTAGCCACTTTCAGCGTATTTCTGAATGTATATTCTATACAAAAATCATGTTTTTGAAAAAACAATTTTTTGATGAAAAAACCACTGGACTAGCCCCTTAAACTCTTTAGAATGATACAAATTTTAGAAGACCTCTAGAGATTAATATTTCGAGTAGACATACTTAAAAGATCTTTAAAAGCTCATTTTTAGAGGAAATTTCAGAATTAAAATCTCCTCAGGAGGTGTTTTTGGGGATATCTTTAGAAAGAGCTCTAGAAGACCACATTAAGAGGTATGTGGTACTTATTGTGCTGCAAATCGTAAACACAATTTTTCGAAAGGATTACCTTAACCCATTAACGCCGGGAAGGACACTTTTTACACTTCAATTTTCGCTCTTGTCAATTGCCCTTTTCAATGGCGTTATCAAAATTGAGCTATCGTAATTAGAAAATTAAATATAACGATTTAAATGTGAAGAACGCAAAAAAAGCGGTTATTCATTTCAATAAAACATTTTTTTCTGATCGAAAGAATATTTTCGGTCACAAAATTCATTCACTAAAGATGGAGAAAATAGTTATAGTATTAAGATATATTTTTAAAATATTAACAAAATAACATCGTGATCACAAAATGGCGATGGCAGTCAGTAATTTCTTTTTTAAAGTTAACAAATTTTTTCATGAAAAATATAAACTTTAGACAACATTTTTTACGAATAAACATGTCTTAGAATGTATCAAAGAGTAAGCCCAAATTTTTTCAGAACATATTGAATATCATTTTTTATTTTTTCATTTTTGGAGAAGCGAAATTTAAAAAAAAGTCGTTTAAAAAATCTGAAAAAATGTTAGTGTATTCTTTGACAAATTCTAAGATAATTTCGTTCTAAGAAAATTTATCTAAAGTTTTCGACAATAGAAATTATTATTCTTGAAATCTAGAAATGATTAATAATTTTGTTTCTCAAAAACTATAAACTTTAGAGAAAATCTTCGTAGAACAAAAATGTCAAAGATTACTCTTAATTTTTTAAAGAATTTTTAAAGTACTTTTTTCTCCATTTCGATTTTCTTGATTTTCGAAAAATAACAAATTGTATCAACACATTCTCAAAAAAATTGAAAATATTTTTTAACACATTCTAAGAAACGTTTGTTCTCACAAGATTTTTTGTAGTTTTCATGAAAAAAATGTTTTAAAAAGAAAATTCTCACTGTGGTCGCCATTTTCTGATTATGATGTTGATTTTCTAATATTCAAAAAATATATCTTAATACTATAACTATTTTCTTAACTTTAGGGAAAGAATTTTGTGCCAACAAATGCTCTTTTTTTCTATGAGACAAAAATGTTTTATAAAAAAGTATACCCGATTTTTGCGTTTTTTGACATTTCAATCGTTATATTTAATTTTGTAATTAAGATAGTTCAATTTTGACAATTCCATTGAAATGACCGTTCTCGAAAATAACGAGACACATACATTTCAATTTTTTTTTAACTTTAATTTTCATATGAAATTTAATTTTGATTGAAATTGAAGTAGTAAATATGTCCTTCCCGGCGTTAATATTTAAGTAGATATAAGAAAGAATTTTTTACGAGCTCATTATTGAGAGCAACTAACACAACAAAGACCTCCTCAAAATCATTAAAAAATTACGATTTTAAAAAATGTAATTTTTGTTAACAGATATGATTTCAAATATACTTTGTGTTAAAATTCGTTTTATTTGTAAATTTTTTAGATATTACAAGTATTTTATGTGGTTTCAAACATAAAATTTTTCATGAAAGGCTTAAAATATCAATAAAGATTTTCTTTCGAGGTCCCATTGAAGAGGGATTTATTGCATTACAACTATTCGCGTAATATTCCGAACCATAGAAATACAAATCCCGTATTGAAATCGAAATTTCAATAAACGTTAATTATAGCTGAAATGTTGGCTCGAATTTATCGGGACAAGTCCGTTCATTCATGAAGGGGGATTCAATTCCCGATTTATAAAATTGTTTAAAACTGTCTGTTAAATCTGTCGGAATGTGCAGGGCGAATACGGGAATTAATTCTACTTAAACGACAGTAAACGATCTGCTATAGATTTTCATTAACCCATTTTCCTCGTTTCCCTTTTTAAAAACAAACTGCTTAACATAATAGGTTTCAAATTTAATACATAGCAGGATTAACAATTTTTAATTTCATTAAAATGGAATAAAAATTAAATTTTTGCATGCAAACAACTCGAATGTGATTATTAGTAGAATTGTTGATTTCAAATGAAGTAATTCTATGATGGAAATCTGTCCATTTCAATTTTTCAATCTTTAATACAGGAAATAACGAAACTGGACAGAAACTCACTAAAATCTGGACTCATTTTGTACTTAGTAAGTCTTTTTAATAACTTTTGGTTATTTCCAATGACAAATATTAAAAAAATATATTGTTTTTTACGTAATAAAGCCTTTATTCTTGTGTATTTGTATGTTTTTTCTCAAAATAAATTGTCAGTAATCATGCGACTTTATACTTTATGAATATTAAAAGAATAAATCGAATTACTTTTTACTTTTTTTGAATATTTAACACATCGTAAAATAATTTTGAATTTGTTTAAATAAATTTTCTTCTTTATCAACATTTACTTAATGTGATATTATTCACTTCACACTAATATTATACATTTATTAGAGTGGACATTGAGCTACTATAAAAGTGCGAATTGTCACTGTTTTAAGAGTGGATTTTTATTGTTATTTCATTATATTTCAGGATTTAGTTTCATTTCAAACTCACTATTTGACTGCATAGAAAAAAATGTACAATCTCAAACAAATATTCGAACCACATTTTCGGAAATCATGTTCAATTGAAATGATTAAATAATTTAGTTAAAATAGAACCACATTCATTTAAATAAATGGAACTTGTATAAAATATCCAGTCATTTTAATCCTTTAATCAAATGATTTAGTAAATCCGCAACATCATTTCTTGAAATTGGTAAACCGAAGGGTTATAAAAACTAGATAAAAATTAGGTATTTTATTGGTGGAGAAACAGTACACGTGTGGTGGTGTAAACACTAAATGTTTACTTCATAAAGAGTGAATTCTATCCTTAATAAATCAATGCTACATATCCATTTGTGTGTGATATTTTGCTAATAATTTTCATGAAGGTGTTAATAAAAAATATACAAAAATTTCCACTTTTCTATATATTTCTCATAGGAAGTAAATCTTGATAAAGATCTAAGATACCCGTTTCTACAACTTTCGGGATTACTTTGTCGAACGATGCTTAACTCAAATATCGTATAGAATTACCTTTTTTGGTAATAACAGCAAAATTTTATTTTCCTTCTCTTTCACGTCTCATCTCTTCAAATTTTCTTGAGTTAAGCAACAAAGATAGCTAAATTGTATATTCTTTTGAACGTTTATCTGAAAGAAATTCCGAAATTGTATTACTAAATATTAAGTAAACGAATAAAGTTGATCAGATTAAATTATATTCATGGATAAAATGGAATATAGTTTTGTTCTCTATTTACTATGATTTTAGCAATAACAGAATAGAGTTAATGGGTTAAATCGCAATGGCAACTTTTAGCAGTGAATTCTCAAACTGGTTTTGTACTCGCATCCTTTAGTTATTCATAAAATTGGTACGAAAAATACTAAAAAAACTGCTTCAATGTTTAATTTATGATTCCAGTAACACCGAGACTTTTTATTGAAAAATCGAAACTATAAATAAAAGTTTACTGATATTCACGAGCTTTCTTATAAGTATACGCAATCTTTTTATTTTTAAATGTTTTTTAAGATATAATATTCTAAATATTCATGTAAAATTATAATAAAATTCCATTCGATTAATGATAAAGTTTTATTTCTTTTTGTACGAAAAATTTATCATGAATAAAACTAAATTTCTCAGTGAACTTTATTATATTGACTAGAGATAACATAATCTACAAAATAAGATTCAACTAGTGACCCAACACTCAAGTTTTTTGTGCAGTTTTTATATTATATAATAACCTCAAATATATGCCAAAAATCACTGTATGCACTTTTAAGGTCTCGAAAAATTAGATACAATTGAGGGATTTTGACTTTCTTCTTTGAAAATTTTGAAAAACCTTCTGATCAGTATATTGTGGTTTCTGAATTACATGATCGACTCGATTTAGTTTGCCGAATGTATTTTACTTATCTGGTAAGATAAAACACCTTTTTATAGAATGAAACTGCTAATATTGAAAAACTGTTCGAATTGATGCAGTTTGAAGAATTTTGTTGACATTTTTCTAATTTAGGAAATGTATTGGCAGTTCACCGTTTTAATGAAAAAAAATATTTTCTTTAAATAAATTATATTGTTTACTAATGACGTATATATTTTACACAAATGCAATGGAGACAGACAAATTCGAGTGTGAAAAATACACTGAAAATTTCCTAATTTCAAGTTATTATAATAGAAAAGTAGTTTGTTAATTCAACTAAATATTAATTTGATTTTATCCAGGAATTAAAATTTATTTAAATCAAGAAAATATTTCCTTATTTTAAGTAAATATTTCGTTTGTATTCAAGTAAATATTTATTTGAAGTTAGGAATTTTTTTTCGTGTAATTTATATAGTTTTTAAATAATTGTTTCTGACGTAAGCATTAAAACTCACAATGTTACCAATGGCATTAAAAATACAACATTATTTACTGAACTTTTGCGATATTCGGTCTTGTTATTTACAAAGAAAGTGTAGTTTACGACTTTAATAATGTTATAAACAAATTTCGGAAATTAAATATTTTTCTTGTTTAGTATCATCTAGCGTCATGTAAAAATATCACACTTTTTAATTTTTGTTAATCGTTATTTAAAAAATCAGAACGCGTTCAAAATGAGTTGCTATTATGGCATATGTCTTCAACTTGGTGGCGAAGGATTACTGTGTTATAATTACTGCCACGCGATGAGATTATTGGATCCAATTAACGGCATGAATCGCAGTATTGTAAAGGGGAATTGAATAAAAGAGATGACAGTTTTACGCCGCAGATTGTCCAGAATTTACATTTTGTCAATTATCAAAAGTTTTTTTTAATTTAGGATAATTAAGCATACATCAAGAAACTTTTTGGCAAAAAAGTTATATATAAGTAACCGCAGTTAAGAACGTATGGTAATGTTTACAATACATATTGTCAACTTTACAATGCGCATTGTAAATTTTACGATACATATTGTACATTTTACTATACATATTGTAAATATTACCATACATGTTGTAAATATTACCATACATTTCTCTCCGCGAATTTAAGAATAATTTTAAATATTTCCCAATTTTTGTTAACGTTTGTTATAATGTGTCAGTTTTTGTTTCTTGCAAATATATTGCTAGATTTAATTGCTAACCTTCTATAAAATGGATTTAAACAAATTTAAATTTAGTATAGGAAAATTCTGGTTTTCCAACCTGTCAAATGCATTATATTAAAAGCTATTAGTTGATATCTTACCGATCATATAGCTGTGAAAGTTTTGTCACTATTTACGTGACGAGTCGAAAAGCCATAAAACGAGTTGCAGACGATCAGAAAGTGATGTTAAATCTGATAATTTATTACCTATAGTACAACAAGTAACGCTTTGAAATTTTAGTTAATTCAATTTTGTTTTGAAATAATTATTTTGAAATAGAAGAATACATTTGTTGTTATGGATTAAAATCCTTTTATTCGAAGAATGCTGGGGTTTATTTAGCAATGATAAATATATAAAATTAACAATTACTTAGAAACTTTTTATTGCAGCAGCGAAACCGAACGTATTGTACAAAAATCTGTAAATATTTATTTCAATAGTGCCGAGTAAAAAATGTTCTTGAATTGATCATTTTTTGTTATTTAACAAATCTTCTTTTAAGCAAAATTTCTTTATGTTCAAGACCGCTAAATACCATTAAAAATAATAAAATTTCAGATAATCACTGTTATTCCAGATGTTCATTCTCTGTCGAAAGTTTCAATGTATACATATAATTTATTTAGACAAATATTTTATAATGGAAATATCGGTTATAGAATCGTATTTCAAATATTTTTAAACGTTTTAATAATCAGAGTTTTATAAACATCTTGCAGATCATAATTTTTAAATCTTTTATTCAATCTTTTTGATTATCTCTCGATAAAATTGAATAACAGGTGCTGACATTCTCAAGTCTGTTAATTACGCAATATTTAGACAAATGCGTTGCTTGCTTAATTCCTGAAGGTCTTTTGAGAATATTTAGCCTATAAAAGATATTTATGTGACATTTTTCCATTCAATATTTAATATATGACTTTGGAAATTCTCTCTTTGAATGACATGGATACATGGCGTTATGTAAGTAAATAAAGTTTAATAATAATGTTGGACATCTTTTTCATTTTCATTGTTTTATTTAATGTACATTATTTTGCCAACACAAACTGAGAGTTTTTAATTTTGTATTAAAATTAAATGGTTTTGCAATTAATTTAAATGAATTTTATATAAATTAAAATTTGAATTAAATGATAACAAAACACGTCAATGGATTTTCATTTTCCAGACGAAAATTCCAATGAGTTGCTTTGTAATTTCCAGCAAAATTATATATTATCAACAAATGTGCTTTAAATAATAATGAAACTTAGTAATCTCTATAAACTAGTATTTGTCATCGAATAAACTTCATTTTTCTACTTTTATGGACTGAAATTTCACGTCACTGTTTCGATGCACTCAAAAAAATTTTTAGTAGATTTAGATAGACAGATGTACCGTTAATACCAAGTGTTTATTTCTATTAAAGTGACTAAAATTTAATTAATTTAATTGTTGTTTAGTAAGTTGAACTACTTGTACATGTATAAAAGTTATTAAATATTTTATTCTCATTGAATAACTCCTCGTGTTTTTGACTATAAAGTCTAGTCGAGCTTAAAAAAGTGATACTAAATAAAAGGATACATTTCTGCTTAAGATTATACTAAGACCTTTCATAACAATATTTGTTTTATAGTCATGTCGATAAAATCGAATAAGACATACGACATTTTATTAATTATATACGAATTTTTATTAATTATATAAAATTTCTGCTTTGTTATTCTCTAAATTTCTTCGAAAAAAATTGAAGCACTCTAGTGAAAGAGTGAATTGTAACTATTTAAGAGTGAATTTTCACTCGTTATAAGTGAGGTTTCACTCTTTCAAAAGTGTGGCTCAATTCTTTTCTATTAAGCGTGAGTTTTCTCACTGCAAAGAATTTAGGAAGTATATTTATTTTTAAATATCTTGAAAGAACAAGATTTAACAGTGTTAGTACAAATAGAAAAAACTATTGCTTATTGATACCAGATTTAAAATTAGTACATTATTTTAAAAAGCATAATAAAACATTAGGCGTTTTTTACTTTAGTATTTCCCATATTAAAATATGTATAAATCCACTAAAAAGTCTAAGTACACTTCCATTATTACGAAAACAGCTCATACACATACTAACAAAAACGGACGGAAAACAATTCTAAATTTTCGTAATGTTTTGCAAATATTTGGTACAAATCATATAAGTATTTATTTATTCATTTACAGAGCTATAGTACTCTACACAAACGCCCAAAGCAATTTTTACACATAATTTCAAAAAATCACGTTTATACACATCTAAGGTTTCAAAATCTGCGGACCTTATTGTATAGGACTCTTGCAAATTCAACCACTTGCGAGAAACAGGTTGTGTATTCGTTATGACCACGTGGTTCGGAAATGGTGACGAAAATGGTGGGGATAACGAGTGTCTTCTTATATAAGAGAATCTAGCAGACTCAAGGAGAATAACGCCGGTTTGAGGCTTCGGCCAAAGTCGTCAGTGGTCGGAAAACTTCGCCACTTTGTTGTATAATTTGTTATAATTATTAAAATTTACAATTATAGCTTGCTTCACAAGCTTCCTTACAGGAGATACTTTCCAGTGTTTTCTTTTTATCAGAACATCTAATATTTTATCAGTTCAAAACGGTTTATACTTATCTGAATGCAATAAACCAAAAGTTGTTATGAAAAATCTCTTAGTATACATATATTTATCGACGAACTATTGCCCTTATTTCAATACATAGAACCAAATTGTGAACTGAAAACTTTTACTCATATTTGACAACATCCAATAGAATTCAAAAGTACCATTTCTAAAAAGAAGTCCTCCGAAGTACCGAAAGTTCGAATGAATTTCAAACTTCCCTTGATAAAGGCGCCAAAATCAATTGGAAAGATATTACAATGGGAAATCTTTAAACGATCGCAGTATTCAGTGACCTTTTATCGATAAGAAAAGTAGCGCCCTTCCGTCGTGTAACATTTTAACTTTTTGAAATGACAGAATTGAATGGATTTAAAGTACTTGCAAACTTTTTAATCGAATGCACCGAATCGCATGAAAGTTATGATTTTCTGGTCCGCAGCACTTCCTTTACCGAGATTGGAGTTACGTAATTTCAATGTAGCATTTTCGAGAAATACGAGAAGCTCGCGTCATACACATGCTTTCCCTTGAAAAAAGATTAATCTTCCATGGAAAACATTTTCCGTTTGCCGCGAGCACATTTAATATTAAGATTCTTTACCAAAAGGAAATTGTGCGTCGCAATCCGCTATTCCGAGTTTAAGAATTCTAAATTGCAATGCCTTTTGGGATCTCAGACGAAATCTTAATAAAATGCGTAGGTATATAAGGAACGACAAACAACAAGCGTTCTTTTTAATACTGAATATTTCCCGAAATTCTTCGTTTTCGTGTTCTTTTAAAGCAAAAAATATAGTCAGCTCCTCCAAGTTAACCTCAAAATGCCCTAAGTTAATTGAATTATATTTAGGCATTAAAAATATCCTTTAAGTCACATTATAACCTTAGAGGTAAAAAATTACAAAAATATAACCTAAAAATACATGTAACATTACAACATTCATGCCCTCCTAATCAAATAAATCATTAATTTTAAAGTTATGTTTATTTTAAGTAGAATTTCCCAGGACTAATAGCTCGACTAACTTTAAGAAATATATAAAGGTTATACGCGATCCAAATAACATAACCTCAAAATGCCTCAGTCCAGGAACAACTGAAATCGACAGAAAAGAAGCCATAAGGATGTAGAGTTTTTCCCTGGCCAAAAATGATGTCTTGGGTGGAATTTTTGGTTTGAGGTAGTAGCAGTTCCAAAAAATCCAAGATTTCCGATGTTTGGTAAATCCCCTCCTCTTTTTCTGCTTGGGCGCCATTTTTTGAATTGTCGAAATCATTCTTACCTTCTTCGCAAGGTAAAACATTTGAAAAATCTATTTCTGAAATTTTTCTTTTTCCTCTTAGCGAGTAAAAAATACCGCTTTTCCGCCCTATAAACCGAGCGGAAAGTAATTAATTTTTCATCGGTGTGGCTACGACTTTTTTTCGATGGCAGAAAAACGATTCGCATACCATCAACAAACGTATATCATTAATGCAACCAAAAGATCTTTCATTTTTGCTTTTCGACCTCTACAGACGTGCAATTTTCGCTCGATCATTGCGGAAACCAACTCGAAAATATGCAATTTTTTTCGAAAATGTAATCACCTTACCTGGAACGATCTTAAAATTGTTTTGCAATACTGCATTCTACAAGATGTTCGGATATATTATAACGGTAACGCAGCAATTTTATCGAAGTTACCTGTATTATCCGTCATTTCTTCATGTATACGAGAAAGAAGTGCGCGAGAGTTAAACGTCGACATGCGATGCCCCTCTCGCTTCAGATTTTCATTGTAATGTTGGCATTTCAGTCCCCTACACGTATATTTTTTTTTACGTTTGTCGTCATTACACGTTCGCGTGTCCCTGGTGGAGGGACCTGGTGGCGCAGGGTCGCGAACTCCCCCCTGATGAGGGGAACGACTTCCGTCGATCGATTCCAGGCAGCGCCGCCAGTTTACTCCCCGAAGGTCCTTTCTGCCACGCCTTAGCTTTCGATACCTCGTCGAATTCGGGCTTTGCCAGGAGGAAATTGGAAATTGTCGAGCCGCAGCACGCAAATAGGTTATGATCGGCTAATGACTCAATGGAACTTTGCCCTAAAGGTTACGACTATTCGACGAGGAATCGTCGTTCCCCTATCTTTTTTTTATGGGACTTGGGCATCATCAGCGGCAATGCAAACTTCGTGAAAATGAGAAAACCATCGTTTAATAGAGGTGTTTTATGTGGAAATAAGGTGTAATTATGGTAAAAGTACTCGTTAAGTTTAAAAGAGTCGAATTTTACTATTTGAGAGTCAATTTTTACAAAAATGTGAGACATTAATTATTAGTGTAAAAGTACTAATCATTATACAACTAAATAAAGTAGTTTGAAAACATTAGGTTAGGTTAGGTTAGAATAGGTAGTAGCTTAGATAAAAGGTTACTGTAGTAGCATGGAGCGGGCACTCCCTATATATTCCTACCAAAAATCGTGACACCCTTATTGTAGCCAAAACGCTTGGCGCCTGAGTCTTGTGGAGGTCTCCCACTACTTGCCGATAATCTCGAGTGCGCGCGAAAATCGTCGAGGATCCCCGACCGAGTTAACGGAGCCTTTCCCCACGCCGCGCGCAGTTTTGTAGTTTTTGCTCCTATTAAGAAGCAATATACAGTTATTATTATGTGTTTTGTATTAAATGCGTTCATTGCATCCATTTTATATCAAATCTTTATTTATAGATTAAACGAGGTTATGTTTGGTTATGTTTCTTTGTCTTAGGTGAATGTTAGCTTAACCCTTTAACGCCCAAATGAACAGATTTTTTTATCGTTCACAGCATTTTCACAAATGTATATTTGGATTCCTCGACCATCATATCTTATATTTTTAGGTCCGCTCTTTCAAATGCCGCTCAGAAAAATTCGAAAAATGTCATTTAACCTCATTTTTTTCAAGAAAAAAAATAGTACCGAATTTTCTTGCCTTTTTTTTCACAAATTCGTATTTTTTGATAGGAAAACATTTTTTTTTATCTTTTTGAAACCTTTCAAAAAAGTGATCCCGATATCCAAAGAATAAGATCATGCACAAAAAAAAACTTTTTTCAAGATGGCGGTTTCAAAATGGCATCTGAATGAAATCTTTTTTTCTCGATTTATAAATTACTGTCTTTACATGTTTTTCTTCGTATTTTCTAAGGTAAATATTAGGTCTGGGGGTTTTCGAGGTCGCTGATTACGATTCTGATGTCAGAAGTGCAAAGTACTAGATGGCGGATCCAATATGGCCGATATTTAAATCTGAACTCGTTGTTTCTTACTCAAATGGCCTGGGAATTTCATTGATGGGGGTTTTTGTTTTGTTTGTTTTTTATATTTTTATGTTTTTTAAATTTATTTTTCATAATTTTGTAGTAATTTTCTATAGTTTTTTATTGTACTTTCCAAAGTTTAAAGATTTAAAAAATAAAAAAATAATATTAAAGTAGCGTTAAAAGGCTAACGTTAATCAAGTGGTGAAGGTTTTCCGAATTATTTATTTGATAGTACTTATTATTATTTATTTTTTTTATTCGATATGGAAGAGAGTATAAACTTTCAAGACAAAACAAAAATCAAAGTGAAAAAATTCCGACGTTACCCGTCCTTAATAGTAACTTACTTACACTAGAATGATATCGGAAATCGTTTCTTTAACGGGAGTGAAATACGGGAATGCGATTCGCATCGACGCCTAGCGGCAACGTGAGTAATTACATTGTGCGTACTATTCCAAATTTCTTTCCTGACCAACAATGACGACGAAATGAAATAATTAAATTGGAAACTAATTTAAATGACGTAATTAAATTACTAGCAACGTAATTAAATCATTCTATTATTTGAAATTAACAAAAATTTAAACAAATTTAATGATTATCATTCTAGTAATATATAATGCAGATTCAGAATGTTTAATTGTTACACCATTCCAATAAAATGTATTAATACACTTCATTACCATTAGTAACGAGAATCGATATTTTGTATGAATAATTCATGTACATGTAAATAGACATGTATATTTGTGTTTATTTCATTATGCGAATACGTTACACTGACCGGTTGCAATCACTTTAAATTAGAAATTAATACGGAACTTTCAATCCGTTTTCTGTCGGAGACAGTAAATCGAAACCCGTCTGAACTTTATCGTTCAAAAATTAAATAAGGAATTTAAAAAAAGGGTTATTTAATGGTTGTTAAATACATTTTGCGCATTAAATTTTTTAGAATTCCGCGTGGTAAATGCGTTTTTACAAAAGCATTTAATCAAATGCGAGTTTCATTTTACCAAATGAAATTCCGGCCGCGGAATGACGTCTGTAATAAACAGAAAGATCGAAAAGGACCGAGTTATTTTTAAAGTTCGCGAATTCATTTTTTCTCCCTGAAACGTTCGGATACGAAAGTAAATTAAATTCAATTTACTCATGAGAGGATTTTTTTTTAGTAATTAGACTGAAATATCCAATTCACTTTCGTCGACTACTTGTCAAAGTGGTACTTTCATACTACGCTCATTTCTCGAGTTACTCCACCGGATACCAATATCAAAAAAGCCGACGTGATTCACGCGACATTCGATTAATTGCTATATGTATACTAGTGATTCTCTTATGACTGAGCAACCGTATTACGACTGTTTCTCTGAAAGATCATATCCCCGTCATTTCCTGTTTAAACTCTATTGTGTCCTCGATTCGTTTGAATTTCCGGATGAAGGGCTCTAGACCTCCTCCTCTTCAGTGACACTATTTCTATCTTTGCATTTGATCGACCGACGGCTATCTATGTGACGCGATAACTATGCACTTAGTGCACTCCTACATTGTATCAGTTGTAATCTACATTTTGTTCATAATTCTTAGTCAATGCAGTCAAGTTAGATTGAAATTTCAATTCACAGCTACACAAAAAAAATTCTTGTTTCGGCCTGGGGATCTGATGTTTTTTGGGTCGCTGAATCCGAATAAGAGGCCGGTTTAACTTCAGCCCGTCAGGATTTGGCCATAACCTCACAAAAATCTCCTAAAATCATCTACAAAATTTTCCATTTTTGGCCTGGAGGTCTGACCATGTAGACTGTATGTTTTTTTTTGTCGCTGAGTCGGAATCCGAGGCCGGTTTAACACCAGCACGTCAGGATTTGGACATCATATCAAAAAACTCTTAAATCATGGGCAACCCCTGATGTGCAAGGCTTAAATCGACCTCGGATTCGGATTCAGCAACCCAAAAAACATACAGTCTACATAGTCAGACACCCAGGCCGAAACAAAAATTTTGTTTGGGTGGCTGTGAATTTATAACACTGGTCGATAAAAAATGACTTGCATTCGGATTCGAATATGGGATTAGACTCTTCTTATAGATTTTTCATCGCTGAACATGATCCTGGTGTCAAAAATTGTCCATCACGTCGATGTTTTGAGAAAAAAGAGTTCAAAAACTAAAAAAAAAACCCTATTTTTTGCAAATTCGTATTCAGCGAAGAAAAATGTATAAGGCTGGTCTAGTCCGATGCTTAAATCAGAATGCTAGTAAAATCTTTTCGATTAGTGTAATCTCAAACAACAAGAAAATATATGTAAGAGCTATTCATGACGTCTTAAAAATGTTAAGATACCTTAAATACTGCTCCGGAAGTATTAAAGATGTCTTTTAGATTTTTTGAAAAGTACTTAGCTATGAAAAATAAGTGGTCTTTTCACAGTATTTAAGTTATCTTAACATTTTTCAGACGTCTTAAAAACCTCTTAAAAATGTCTTTTTGCGGTTTGGGAAAGAAGAATTTTCGAGGTCGCTGATCACGATTCTGAAATCAGATTTTCAAAATTAAAAATGTCAAATCCATTATGGTGAACACATTTTTTGTTTAAATCGATGGATTTTTATGAAATTTGGTATTTAATGTTTGGTTTTTCATTTGCTGAACAACATTCTGCAGTCTTTTTCCACATAAAATATATGTGTGCTTCAAAGAATGAAAACAAATACATTTTTCGACATTTTTTTTAATTTTGAAAAATTACGAAAAAAATATAAGCAATATACAAATTTTTCGTGTTAATTATTTATAAAAACATATAAATAAATAGATAAATTCCATCAATTGTTTACTGAACTCTTGCAACTTCGGCTGACATTTAGAAAGTATAGATATACTTGGATAAAATTCAAAACATAATCTAAAAACCGGGACACAAAAAAAGTTTCTGAGCCAGAGACCTATCAACTATGTTATTAGACTGACTGAATTCGAATCAAATGACCTTCTAAGCCCATCACGTCACTTTTTTCCATAACCTTAAAAACCTTACGATTCAAAATGTTATAATACAAAAAAAAAGTTCCACCTAACAGTCAAACCATATCTACTGTATGTTTTTGGGGTCACTCAAAAAGAATCCAAAGTCGATTTAACCCCATAATGCCAGGTTTTTTTTACTAACATGGTGGTATTAACACCATAGTCTCATAACACTTACCATAGTTTTTTATACAATTTCGTAATAATTTTAGCAACATCAATGTGCTAAATAAACAGGAATAGAGCATTCATTTTATTTCGCCATTTGTAGATTATATATCAAACACAAAATTAGTCAAAAAATAAACGAAAAAATTATGTATTATGTTACCAACGTAACATAATTTCATAAAACGATGTTACAGGAAAGGAAATTATGCATCATTTGTCATAAAATTACGAAACTTTCACGTAGCGTTCTCAGAAATTACTAAGTTATATTAGTAATCAGACCAAAAGTCGTGTTGTGTAGAATCCCTTGTGACTAACTGAAAATCCATTTCTACAATGGGAGCTGTGAATATCGCAATTGTGCATACAATAATTACGTAATCGTACAATTTTTATTTTAAAATTTTAAAGTTTTTCAATAACAAGATGACGTCTAAAGTGTTGAAGCTGTTGATTTAATTTCAATATACTTAAAACTTATCTTATGCGTAGACTGAACACTTAGGTTATATAAAACTCATGAATGAACATTACGAAGTTTTTCTAGGTTATGTAAAAAACTTGAATTGGATGGCAACAAACACTTCGGATTCCATTTTGGCGACCCATATAGTACTTTGACTTTCTAATAAGAATGTTTCTTTATCATAACATTTTGTCGTCGAATTGTAGCTTTTTTTAAGGTTATGTAAAAAATCTGACGTGGCCGGGTTAAAATTTGTATATAGCCACTTTTTGTGTGCTGGCGTTGTTAACGCAGTACATACTCTTAAAGGAAAAAATAGTTTGGGATGAATATACAGCTAGTGGGGATGTAAACAATGTTTTGAAACACGCAAAAAAATATTGGGTTAAAAAAAATTTGTTAATGACTCAAATTTTCCTGATATTTCCTACGTATTTCAACCAATGAATTTTATTTTTTCGAAAAAAAGGTCGCCAACAACTTTATCGAACGAGTTTTCGTAATTTCTGAAACTAACGTCATTTAAAAAATTGTTGAATACTTTTAGTGGTCGGTGAAAAGAAATGCAAAACTTTTTTTCAGTGAAATTATAAAGAATCCTTCGTTGATATACATTTATTTTTTTTTTAGTTCTAATGGGCAATATGAAGAGAACATTTGAGTCATTAACAAAACTTGCTTAACAGATACTATTTTTGCACATTTCAATCTAACATGTCTTTTTTCCAAGAAAAATAACTTCTGTATTAAAAAATACAATTTACAATTAAAAAACGTGATTAAATATATTTAAAAAAAAATACTTTTTCCAGAATATATATTACCTTAATTATTTTTAAATAATCAAATCTGACAATAGAATGGTATTTTTAAGTTAGATACTTAAAATAGGTTTCGTTATTTAAAATACCAATAAAAACATTATTCATTATTTTTAAGTGCGACAATTTAGTTAATATACATAAAATACCAAAAAGTATTCGATACTATCTATCAAATTTCTACATCGGAAACTACATAGCAAATAATGTCATAGTCAGAAAATATTACAAAGTAACTAAAAAGTCTAAATAGACTTAAATTAATTTAACTTTGAGTAGTTCCCTCCAGAAAGAATTATTTTGTTGGAACCCTCCGCATTTATAAATTTCAACGATCAAGTAGATAAAGAGTTTAATATACGTATTTGAAGTTCCCCTATTTTAATCATCTGGAATCGTATAATTTGGGAAAAATGATTGATGATTGTTATTTTAAAAGAATAGCCTTACTGTTTCCATTAAAAATATGTTTTTAACCAAGCTTATTGTAAACTAATTTTCGCTAACAATTCTAATTTAAATACTTGTAATTTTAACAGATAATAAATTTTATATTGTACAATTTTGATATTTAATTATTTCCCCCGTAGAAGGCTTCATTTTTGGAAGTTTTATTATTAATGTAGTGAAATACAGGTAATTTTAAGTTAAAAAGCAATAAATCCTCTGTAAAGTAAAAAAAACATCTCTAGAGGCCTTCTTTTTCACAACTTTTTTTATATTGCCATTTTTTAATATATTAAACCTTATAATTTCGTCACTTTCTCCAAAAAATATAATATTTTTCTGTCTTTTTTTTGCTTTCGTTTGACTAGCAGAAGTCATTAAAATTAAAGTCATAAACCTTAAAACAAGTTTCGACAAAACTACCATTACAATAAATATTGTCACAAGAAAGTCAGTAAAAATGTTTATAAACCATGTTTCTTTAAATAAATAAGTTAAAAACGGATTTAATCCTACTACGGAGTTTTTCTTCTCCCTCAATAGAAGACAAAAAAAAATGCGACAAAAACCAAGGTCAAATAGACTGCGACCAGAATTGCGGAGCCAAAACGGCGGGGCCAAAACGTGCTGGCGACAAAAGACTGACATGAATATCCGTGTGTCATGTTCAATTTTTTATTGGACTGGTTTTTTATCACAGTGATATTTTTGGATATGGTCATTTGTCCATGTGATATTTTGTCATGAGATCAATTGTCGTGTTCAATTTTGTCGTGTGATCAATTGTCGTGTGTGTAGTTGTCACGTGAAATAAAGACGTGGAGCCGTTTTTTCAATCCCAAATTGTCAATTTTAATAGTTTAACTACATTGATTGTAATCCGTTCAAATTTTGAGTGATTCGGTTAATTACTTTTTGAACTACAATGTCAGCAATTGTGAAAAATGCCTGTTCAAGAAAAACGCGTTCTCCAAGCAGATGGAGCATTTGATACCCTGCAACTGTATGCTCTTCAGTAGGCTGCCATTTGGAAAATACTAAAAATGCCGTCTTGTTTTGTTCAGGATATTTTTGACAGTATAAACTACAGAAAAAGACAACAAAAATGATGCAAATATAGCTTCCTAAATTTAACCATATTGTATTTAAATATCGTAGATAGGTTAATAGCAAAAAAAGGAAATGTTGAATGATTACGTTAGAACATTACGTAAGTGCTCGATCAACAATACCCGTCTTATCTCTTATCCTTGTTAGACGACGGATATAAATCGATGGCTGCCCATCATCTCTCTTCGACGCAATAAAGTATCTTTCGCGCCAGCAAGAGGTGAATGATTATCTTCTTGTTCCGTAGGTTTACGTAGCTTCGAGTACCATTTGAACGATCGTGAAACTATATGACTAAAGTGCATTACGTATATATATGTTTCATGGATACGTGAAGCATGTTATCAATATCGTTTGTGTGAGATCCTTTGTGCGTTCGAACTTTGTGTGTAGCAATACGCTAGGCACGATTAAACGATCGATGAATCTAGTAGAGTTTAAACTGCTTGCGATTACACCAAGGAAATAAACACCTGTGTGTCTTATGTTAACAAATTTTAATTTTTTCCACAATGCTTATGCTCAAACACATTAAATTTAAATGAAAATCTTGGATGGACCATTGACAGCTACCGCAATGTCTAGAAATTGTCTTATAGACATAACAGGTCAGCATGGTTTTATTGTTGGGAAACTGTGCGTAGAATGCGAAGTCAGAAGTGGCCCATCACGTTCAGATTTTAAGACATTGGAGGTTATCTACTCGAAAAATACTTTTTTTGCTATTTTTGAGATTACGTATAAGATGTAACAATCTTTTAAGGCCTTCTATACTATTTTCATTTTTTAGTACTACCCTTATACTTCAAAATGAGCTTTTATTCGATCACCTACGATGTTTTCTAACAAAGGTACGGCCATTTTAAATTATGACATTGTCCATCAACGGTCTGTCATGGATGATTTGCGTGTGGTACAATAAACTTTCCGATTTTCTTTATTATCGTTATTTCGAAACGCGGAAGTTTACCAACAACAACAATATCTGACCAAAATAGAGAAAAGTCACGAAAATTAAAATAGTAAAAATCACCGGCAATTGTTGAAAAAAGGAATATAAAAATCCATTTTTATAAAACAAAATTGTCTACTAAATTTTTGTGAAAATTAGTAGATGGTCGTTCGAAAGTTCTTAAAAAATATGGACATTACCATTAAATGGACATTGCACTAAAAATATGTACTAGTGAGTATTTCATATTGCTAATAACAAAACCTAAATCAATTTTCAAACTGTCTCAGCAGATGATTTGAGGAATTCAAAATGATAAACTAAAAGACACAAAACTATATTGATGTCATTTTTTATCCTTTTTGATATGCCATTTTGAATGCGCCAACTTACAAATGATGATGTCTATTTTTTGACTTCATGTTCATACTCAGCAAATCTAGACACGTTCAAGAACAAATTTTTAGAATTAATTATTAAGTAGAAACGTGTAAACTTTGAAGAGGTAATGTGACTGCTTATGACGTTTTTGGGACCAATATCATAATTTAAAAAGACTCCTCGTGCATGGGTAAAGGTAGTACTAAAAGATGCAAATAGTATAGAAGGCCAAAATAATTATTCTATCCTATATGCAACCTGAAATATAACAAAAAACGCGTTTTTTCGAGTACATAACCTCAAATATTTCTAAATCCTGATGCAATGGACCAATTCTGACTTCAAATTCGAATCCTACGGACAAAATTACTTTGGAAATAACCCACAATTTACCAACAACACCCAAGGCCCCCTTTTTATAGACCTGTGTAATAACTACGTTTTACAAATTGAAGTTGTGAAAGTTAGCAGATGTCAGCAATATGACATAAACTACGTTTTACTTTTGTGTAATAACGCCATCTAGTGGTATCTCATGTAAGATTATCTAATTCTTATCATATAATTCACTGATTATGGAATGAGAATGGGATGGAATGAGATGGGAATTGCTATATGCAATTGATGAGATATCCATGAATCGATTTGTCGTGTGAAAAGTGGTGTCATCAGACATTTGTACTTTGTCCTAGTTAGACATCAATGGATACAATGACATTTGAAATCTATAAAATCACACTTATAGCGATCTCCATCGTTAAACATCAACATCATAGTTATATCTTTACTGCCATCATTATGAGCAACATAAAAAGACAACATTTTGTTTATCCGACAATATCATCATCATTGGCATTATATCTCTAGTAGAAAATGAGTCCAGTTTCTTGCTAGTTTCTGTCAAGTTATATTATTTTTCATGTTAAATGTATGGGAAAATGTCCAGTGTCTTTATCAATAGACATCAATATCAACACTATTCAATTATTATTGTCATAATTAACCCATTAAGTCCTAAATTGATAGTTTTGAACGGTTGTATTTACTGTAAAAAAATGTTTAAAAAATGTTGAAGCCTGCATATCTAGGTAAAATTAACTGCAATTTCAGTATCTTTCGTTAGAGTTTTCAAAAAATAGAGTTGTTTTAAACTATATACGATTATTTCCAAACTGCATTTTTCAATTTATATTTTTCTTTATATTTTCACATTGAAATTATTTTAGAATTCCGGTTTGAAGTAAAGAAATTGTATCCTCGAGCTTAGAATTTAAACATGTGCAGATTAATATTTTGATTATACAAACGAAAGTATCCAAAATAGTGGCTAAAACACGAAAAATCGTCAAAAGTTTCAGGAATTTTTTATTTGAAAATGATAGTTGGAATTTTTTTAATACATTGTTCGCTTTTCAAAATCCTAAAATGTTGAAAAATTAAAACATTCTTTAAAAAAGTTCAGGGTCTTCTTTGAGCAATTCTAAACATTTTTTTTTAAATTCTATTTTCAAATAAAAAAGCCCTGAACCTATTTTATCATATTTTAGCCGCCATTTTATATTCACCTTTATTTTCAAAATGTTCATATCCATATTTTAAAATTACAGTCTCGAATACACGATTTTTTAAATTCAAACAAGAATTATTTTTTTTCGAATGCCGTACAACCAATACTAATTTATTTCAAATTATTCGAATAAGCGGTCAAGAAAATTCAACATGAACTTTAATAATATAGATAATCAAACAAGAATTCTGAAATTATCTCAAAGTTAAAAAGCGATAACATAAATAGATTTACAAGGTTTCATTTTTTGAAAAATCTTATAAAAGATTCGGAAAATTCAGTTAATTTTGCGTTAGACATGCTTGGAGATTTTTTAGAACCTTTTTTTACACAAAATACAACCGGTGAAAGCTGTAATGAACAAGTAGTTAAAAAACATAAGAAATACTTGATAAATCTGCTATGATGACTAGTAACTCGTATTCTAAGCATAGCGTCAGATATAGTTTATTAGCAACATTAAAATATTTGATCTAAAGTGTAATTAAAATTTTCGAAAAAGTATTTGGCTAAAAAGCACCTACAACCAACATTACGTGCACATTTTCCTAGTAAGTAGATGCATAATAAACATGGAGTAAGTGCAGGTATCCTTTAGATGCACATGCTGACTTACTACGTTAGTAGAGTCCCGGCAGTGCAACGGCAGCCTCTTACAGAGCCGTTGCTCCAATTTTATACCGATTAGAAATTTATACAATTGGGTCACGACTCTCACTTGCGAAGTCTTGATTAGCTAGACTCGATAGCCTTCTTCCTTCTTCTCCACAATGTTACATGGGCTTTATCAGGTTTCGAGTCCCAGTCAAAGAGCCAATTATAATAAGTAAGTGGACGATTAATATTAAGTAACGGTTAATCCAATTTGCCGGTTTAATTGACGCGCAAGTCACGACGTACGGGTTTCAGTTTCTATTAAATTTGTAGACCCAGATGAAGTGCGATTGTTCAACGATTAAACAGCGCGAAATATTTACGTGTCATTTGATTCGAAATGGATGACAGTTGTCAACAGGTCCAAAACTTGAATTTTCACATTTATTTTTGTTTTTCATTTTAAATGTCACTTTCGAATGTCGTTCGATATTCTTGCTACCAATTGCAGTGTACTGGAAAGGCTCAAGTTATTTTCGTGAAGTGTCTGGGTTGATGGTCGTAAATAGCAGATAAAATTAGTCAATCTTTAAATGAAATTCAGATGGGATATTTCTGAAGCCATTGATTGTCGCGATCTTGTTATCAGTCTTATTTGAGATAACGTTGGGAATATTTTGTACAATTTTAGATCGAGTTGCTAAGAGGTCTGACGATTGCGTCGACACTCTATAGGTAATTAACGTCAGCGACAGAAGATCAAAATACACTCTTATAATTGGTTTACTGCAATGAATAAGTAATAAAGTAATTAACTAGATAATTACTCAATGTAAATTTGGATAAAAATAAATATTTTCTTTCAGTAGTTAATATCGATTTTTATACTAGTGATGTTTTAATTAAAGTTTGTTATTGCTAAAGAGGTATTTTTGAATTTTACTGTACTATCAGTTATTATTACGAAAGAACACAAGTATCGAACATTAATAAGCTTCGCTAACAAGTTCAAGTTAGCAGATGTCAGCAATATGACATAAAAAAGTTACGCAAGAAAAAGACAAGTAACTTACACGACCGAGCAATTTTCGTTGACGAGGAATCGACTAGTTACAAACTTATCTATCCTGCTCCCCGACTTATGACGTAATCGAAATGATTTATGTTCCTGATACCAGTGATGCAAGCCAATACTTAATTCACATTCGTAACTATTTGTTGATCGAGTACTTGCTTCTCCATTTTTATCGTACTTAAATATGTTAGATTATTATCTAAAATTCATATGTTGAGTTATGAGGTACTGCGTGAGAATTACTGGCGCTTACTTAACATCGTTCGTAAATATTTTTCCTGATTAATTAAGTCTTTATAATGATTATCGAAAGTTTCTGCATGTGGTACTTATTTATTATGTGAGCAAATTGCTTACTTTTCTGATCGTTTTTATAGTTTTGCTTTCATATTTTTCGTTTTATATTTTAGAAACCGCGTTTTCAGGCTTCACACACAATCAAATATGGAACTAAGTAAACAATCAAATGAAATTCGTACTATAGCACCTTACACGTCTGATTATAACTTCATTTACGAATGTAGTCCTTAGATGCAGCAAGATAACACTCATGTCAACACGTTATGCACTTTGGGGACCCTTAGCGTGTGTCATAATTGCGTTGGGGTTGCTAATTGGCACAACCTGACTGTTTCGAAATTACGTTATGATTATCGAATAAACAAAGTTGAACAAACACATATAGTTAATGTTCGATTAATGGATCGAGAATGCAATTCTCTGTTTTGCGAATTTTCGTCCAAAATGTTTGCAACTTCATTATTTCCATTTTGAGAGCCGAAAATAATTTCAAATCAAAATTTGTTGTTGCATGAATTCCCATGAAATAGTTTTAATTTCTGATTGCAGTGATTCAATTACGAAGGCCAATTAGCAGTTTTGTTACCTAATGACGAGAAAAATTTTTTTTTGACTGAGTTAAAGATGTTTTATATAACATTTTCGTTTTTTTTTCTAAATTGATAAGATTTTAATCATTAGACTTCAACATGGTCATTTTTAATGAAAAAAATTAATAAAATTTACTAATTTAATGCAGGGTTTTAGCCCCGACAACGCATTTGAAACTGAGCTCTGGTAACTGAATCTGTTTTGATATAAATTAGTATTATAGTCACGTCCAACAAAAACTATTGACAGTACAATAGTTTAGATTTATAGAAATTACAAAGCATGTAACGTGTTTACCTCACTGGCAAATTATGTGGGCGTTGTTCAGTGCTTATCGATTAATTCTAGATGACAGAGTAAATATTAATGAAGAACCGTTAATTAGTAGGAGATGATTATCATGTTCATTTGTACATAGTCAATGTGAAAACTGATATGCGCAAATAATCAAAGGCGAGGTATAGAATGTTTGTAAATGTCACACAATGATGCCTTCGTTAATTGTGATTTCATTAAGCATGAATTCAGTATTATTCATCTACTCTCAAGTAACAGTACTACTCTGTAATTGGGTGCTCATCTTTATGAAACTATACGAAAATAAACACATTTAAGATTAATTTTTGTTACGCATTTTTTTATTTTTCTGACATAAAAATTTCAGCAAATTTTATTTTACGGTATGCGCTTGAACACTTTTAATTAATTATTTTTAAGGCAAATTTTATTTTGATGTCTTTTAAACATATGAGCGTTTAAACCTACAATAAGCGCATCGTCTTACTCATATCTTATACATTTATTACATGCATTTCAACCTAAACATTTTATATTTTGCATTCAATATAGTAAGTATCATACGCGAGTATATTTTGAATTTCTTGATAGATTTCTTTTTCTCACAATGGTAAATTTTATTCCTTTTGATTTTGGAAAAAAAAATGAGTATCGAACTCATTGTTCATTACTAGATATTATAATATGATCTAATTTTTTTACATAAATTTATTAAATTGTCGAATATTTGTATGTAAAGTAGTAATCGTATATAATAGTATACGCTGCAGAACAAATTTAATTTAATAATTTAGTTTAAGATAAATATCTAAAAACAGTTGTTTTTTGACATCACTATGAGATACACTTATAAAATAACGCTAGTTTTGTTATTTAATTCAGACTAATTTAGCGACGTAGAAATTAAATGCATATGGTCATTAAACGATTACGTTTTTGAAACGCAAATGACCATCTGTGACCTATATCTTCTTTAATTTATGGCTAAGTTGTTCGTGCACTTATAGTGTCAACTTTGAGAAAATTTTAATATCGGAGAGTTTAACAACGGGACATATGGATTTATTACTAAATCATGTTTTTTAATTAACTTTGACCAACATTCCAAAAAATTATAAATAATAGAAAAATACTTAATAAAACTAAGCATCGCAATATTTGGTTTTACAAAAAGTTATGTTATTATTTAAAAACATATATTCATTTATTTTATAGTATTGCATGCATGCCACTAACTGCCAAAAATATAAGATATGTATTAAGTTATTAACTCTTCAATAATTTAGTAATACTGTTTTGTTATAAAATAATTAAATATCAGGAACTTTGTTAGATATTAGAAAGAAATATAGTATAAAGTAATTCAGAGAAACATTAAATATTGTACCTCTAAAAAAGTTTTCGCCTAGTGCCCTGATGTAGAATGTTCTTATTATCGTAAGCATTAAAAAATGACAGTAATTATATAGCAAGTTCGTCGTAACAGAACTTTCGAGGACATTTATACTTATATTTCTTTAACACAAAAAATAATGATTTTTATTCATTAATGAAGATGGGAAACTAAGAGTCACGAATTCGAAACGTTTATCAAAAGTATTTTTTTAAAACGAACTATGACAATCTTCATGTTGCAAACGTTTTTAGTAGAAATAATTATCTATCAGAGTAAGAATTATGTGTTGAAAACTTTCAATTCAAGTTGTAAAATTACAAAAATACTATCAAATTATTAGAAAGTGTTATAAAACTAAAAAAACCATTGTAAGACGATAACAATTTTGCATCCTTCCAGTACTTTTACAGCATTTTTAGCACAAATTGTCAAAAATAGTACTTTTGTGGAATCATATGAAAGTTAACATTTGAGATTATCAGCATCTTTTAAACGACATATTTCAAATGGAAATGCAGTTTTTATAACTTTAAAAATATTTGTTGGCGAGAAAAATGTTGAAATTTCGAAATTTTTGTAAATTATATACATCACCTCTATTTATTGGCGAAATAAAGTGAGACTGAAATTTGCAGCCAGGTTCTTTCTAGTAGTTACATTGAAAAATTGTATGTCAAATATTTTTTTTTAATTTTAACCTTAAAAGTAACTGAAAAATAATCGTTAAACTGAATCTTTCATAAATCAACCGCTAAATGGTTGCTTCTTTTTCGTTTTCTTTTTCATTTTGTTTTGTATTTTTTCTTCCTTTGTTTATATTTCTTCTTTTTATCCATTTTATTTTATTATTTTCTTTTGTTGTATATCAGTTAATAGTTAATTTTCTTTCATTTATTTTAACATTGTCATTCTTACTTCTACTTTTTAACGTTTGTTTTTAAGAATTGCGTTATTTATTTATTCTTTCGGTTGCCTTTTTTTTGTTTCTTTTTCCATGTCCCTTTTTGTAATTTTTTTGTTTGCTTTCCTTTCACTTCAGATTTTATATTTTCTATATTCAATTTGATTAATTTTTTTGTAACAGCTTTTCAGTCCTGCTTTACACTTGAAGTTTGTTCTTTATTATCAACTTTTTTCGACTGTATGCCTAAGAAGTTATTTTCGTTCAAATACTATCCGTTAATTTTTCTCTTTTTACTTCTTGTATTATTTGTAATCCCAATTCATCCTTCTTTCGCTTACTTCTTCTTCACAGGTGACTAAGCATAATAAAAAAGAGAATATTCGTTTTTAGATTTCTTCCTTTTCACTGCCTTAACTGATTCATTTTATATTTTGATCTTCGTTTTCTCGCTGCTTTCTAATGTTTTTTAAAAATATTTTTACATTTTTAAACTCGAGTCGATGAATAATTTTTTCATCGTCTTTGAACCGATAAAAAAATCGTATTCAGCGGCCCAAAAAACCCTCGAATAACGAGTTTCAAGCTAATCAGATACATTTTTGTGCAAAATGTCTGCCATATTGGATCAGTCATTATGAATTAGTCAAATCTGATATAAGATTCATATTTAGCGACCCCAAAAACCCCGGAGTAATAAATTCCATGAAAATTCATACACTTTTGAACAATGTGTTCGCCATATTCGATCAGCCACTTTGAATTTTGAAAATCATAACTGAGTTTGTTATAGGAAAAACGGGATAACATAAATAGTTTTATTTACAATAATCGTGAGAAAACTATCAATAATAAACTTACAAAAGATAAATATGCAAAGACAACAAAAATTACGCTGGGACAAAATATAAATATTTGTGCCTGAAATATATTTCAGATAATTAACCCATAAGGAATACCAATTTTATGTGTTAAGTGATCGATAAAAGGAAAATTGAGAGATCAGCCAGACCATTCTTACGGTGTGAATCTGTGTCAATATATCCATTTTCTTTTCTAATAAATTTAAGGTCTACAAAATTAAGAATTCTTTTATTTCTTTTATTTTTAATGTAATTTTAAGAATCCTAAAGCAATTTATACAATGCTTGATTTTGGGCGATTATTAAAAACTGATAAAGCAATTCACATTGCTTTCTGGATAAGATAGTAGGATATCATATTCATTCTTATTAAATACAACGAAAGTTTCTTAGCAATTTGTTTTCAGTGAATTCTATCATAAAAATTGCAAAAACAACGTCTTGTCATGGAAGTTACTTCCTTAATATTAACATCACCAACTGATGTCTGTAGAGATATTTATGTGTAGAGAGGCAGCATCGAAAATATTTGCTGATTTGGTGGAAGATGGAAGGTTTTAATTTTCTCCCTACAATGCCAACTATCTTCAATAAAGAATTTAATTTTCCTACTTATTGTTCTCAAGATATTTGAAATAAATTTTGCTGAATTTTGCACAGAAGAATTTACCGGGTGAGGCAATTAATTTAAGATGATTAAAAATGGTCGCATCTAATTAATAATTCGATCATAATTTTTGTCTTTACTTAGTCAATATATCTTATGGGAAACAAATTAGTATGCCTTTAACACTTCAAATCGAGACAAGCCAAAGATGAAATACCGTTAGCGGCCATCCTTTATCGCTTAAAAAATCTAAATCCATCCCGTTTGATTTAAATAACCTAGATACCATTGTCACCAACGTCTCATAAACAACAGCATATCACGATTACCCTGAAGATTATTATCTTCGCAACTCCTTTTCAAAGTTAACAATAAAAATCGAAAACTAAATTGCTTTTCTGAAATCACGAATTTATGAGCATAGTCTTGATGATATCAGACAAAGCCGTTTAACTTTAAGCGTAGGTGCCCAACACGAACCGTTTGAAAGATATCGTTATCACGATGCATCCTCAAATGAACTAGGGTAATAAATGAAAGATGGTAACCACCTTTCAAATTGAATTACCGATTTGCCCGCTGAATTACGCGATTTGTCTCGTTTTCCTTCATTGATACGAATCTTTCAATTCGCATGGCAAAATGCACCAATCATTCTCCAAATTCCCCAGGAGTCGTTACATTTTCATCGTTGGGTTCCGGTGTATTTAGGGTAATATCTTATTGCGATTCTCGTCCATATTTCGAGCGGTGCTCTTTACCACGCCTTTAGTAGACTTTTTATCTTTATGCCTGTAATAAAGGCTCAAACGATGTCGCGTTGGGTAAGGCCCGTGGGCGTACGACCGACCGAGGTTGTATTGTGTATATCGTCAAGGCGAAACCATCAAGAAAGATCCCTTTTTCTTCTGGCATGAGATTACCAGCCATAAATACCATTAGACTGCGTGGCGAGGGGAAGTCATGACAGTCGCACCGTGGTATCGGTGGTTTCCTGCCACGTGGCAAAAAACCGATGATGTTTGGGGATCTTTCAAATTTACCCCTGTCCCCCCAATCCCCCATGTTTCGATCCTTGATCCTCCTGGGGCTTCACACCCCGAAACTTTCCTGTTGGGACACGTACTCCCGATACACGTCTAAACTTCGTTTCCTGGGTACTCAGTTTCGATAAGAAAATAAAATGTCGCAATACCATGCGGAAGTTATTTCTTTCACTCGTCGTTGTTTGCGTCTTTATCGGGTGCTGTCAGTGTCGGAAGAAAGCTGGAGATTTGCTCGATGTTATACGCCGAGAAGAACGGATGTTGAGAAAAGCGCATTGATACTGGAGTGTTGTTTTTTTTGAAAAATGATATTGGAGGATGCGACGAAAATAACTTCTAAGCATCTGGACAAGAAATAACAACGGCAACACTTCCTCTCTGCATTATCTGTCTTATTTGTCTGATGTTTTCCTGTACATCAATTCTCGAAAGATCTGTGACTGAATGACAAATGAAAGTATGGGAAAAGCTAGATATACCTTCATTATAAAAGTAATGCGAAGACCTTTGAATGAATATGCTGTAGTGGTAAAAATATTTTAACATCTTCATGACGTAATGTCAGCAACAGAATGCAGCTATACGGGATGACTAAACAAATTCCGCGGATTCGTTCAAGTCCATGAGGAAGACTTTTATTCAAATAGTTTCTAAGTAATCGCTGGACTCGTGTTAACTTCGTGTCTAAAAAAAATTACCATATTCAAAATGGAAATTTTAAATATGTTTGAATTAAAAAATTGTTTCATATTTATTCCTTCGATTGAGCCATTTCTTTGATACTCAAAGTTCTTTGATATTTTTATAGTTTTTAAAGTTTACGTCAATATATGATTAAAAAATTAATACATTTTACGTTTTATTTTGCAACGAAATGAAGTTTAATACAAGTGAATTTTCAGAAATGTGATTTTGTATTCTTTATGAATTCCATTTTCATATAAAAAGCAAAATATGACTATAAATAATTGTAATGATTTAAGGATGGATGATATCTTTTTTTTTAATTGTTAGCATCAGCAATTTAACGTTTTAAACATTATTATTGATGATCTGCACTAAAATCATTCATTATTACAAATTAAGTTGAGGACATAAATAAAATAAGTGAACTTTTCGTGAAAAATTACCAAACTTTTTAATAAATATTAACGATATTTTGTGGACGATTAGCAATAATTGTCATTTTTAAATAAAAATTGGGAAAGTGAATTCTTATTTAAAGACTTGATTTAATAATACAAATTCTCAGCACTATTATTAATAATAATATTTTTATATAATCTTCAGAAAAAGCTTATTAACTGTAAAAAAATAGTTTTCCATATAATTAAAATGAATTTTTTACTCTTTAGAAATGAAAATGGTTTATTTCTTTTTACATTTGAATGTACTGCTTTCCCAGTATTTAAAAAAATGTGACCTCAAAACTATGGGACCTCAAAACTAGTCGAATTGGACGTGTCTATTTAAAAAAAAATTTGTATGGATAACGATGGTAAAATCTATGTACAAATTGTGCACATTTGGTCGTAAAGGGTTAATAATAACCGAAAAATAAGGATTTTCTTTTAATAAACCCAAAGTGACTATATAAGAATCGGAAAAACTGAATCATTGCAAAATTAAGTAAATTTATTACCACAAACTATATGCAGCGTAGGATATATTATGAATGTCAAGTTCACCTCCTACTACACTTTTTATGAGGAACTTTTGCATTTATTTCAATATAAAATTTTTAATAATAACTGTAATACCGAGAATTGTGATGAATTTATAAATGCAAGATTAACTTTTTTTAGTAATGATTCACAGTTATTTTTCCACTGATTGTGAGTTATAGGATTTATTTTCTGCACTGCACACGCCTTATTTCCATTAGTCATTTATAATTTTATTAATTGTATATAATGTATGTTTCTTTAATCAGGTTTTATTCATTCACTTCAGTCATTCATGTATTCATTTTTTTTATATTTATCGTGTATAAAACCATATTGATTTATTGCAATTTATTTATAGATTTATATATTTTATTCGGTTTTAGGTATACAGAAATGTATTTTAGCATATAAACGAACTTTTGATTATACTATTACAAAAAATTACTGCAGTATTGCCGAATTAAATAGCGTTTACTGCGGTATTTTTCTTATTTTTTAAATTATGTCAGAAATTTGACATTTTTATTCCTTGACACCAAATTCGGTAATTTTTTTCCACATAATTAAATCCTATTTTTAATACCAGGGTTGACATCTTTTTCAGAGGTCATTTTGTCTCTTAACATGCATCTGTATTCATGTATTATTCGTTCATTTGCTATACTTTCTTATGCAAGTTTTTAACATTGCCAAATTTATATTAGTAATATAGTAACAATAAAATGAAGGATGACACATGCCTGTGTTAAAAATGTCAGTCTTTGTATTTAGAGTAGAATTATTAGAATTATATTTGCCATGAATACGTAACAGATCAAATCCTAGTATTTAATTCAAGTTGACATGTTCTCTATTTAATATCTATTTAATTTAAATTTCTGACGAAGATAATGCAGATGTCGCGTCTTGATATGAACTGATTATACGATAATTTATATATTCGTTTCATTGAGTATAACAAATTATAGATCGTTTTTAACTAATTTAAATACAGGGTCATCGAAAAGTATCGGACCCCCCTAATATCTTCAGTTAGAATGCACTTAGGAGAAAATGTCCAATAGCAAAGTTGTATGGTTTCAAGCGGGGAGTAAGATGATGACCTTGACTTTGACCTTGACCATGTCCTTCAAGGTCATTTCAAGGTCAATCTTATTTTTTTAAATAGAACCCCCTACATTTTATTGCATATTCTTATAGCTTATCTCGAGAGCTTTCCAAAACACTATAATAAAATATTTTTTTATTAAGTACTTTTTGAGTTATAAAGGTTTGAAGTTAACAATTTGTTAAGTGGTGTGCGAGATATTAGGGTGATCCGATTAATGTATTTTCTTTAAACCAATTAATTGGTCTCATTATTCCGCGCACAAAAGTATTAAGGTTATGATTACTGAAAATTAAATAATATTTTACAAGATATTCTACATTTTGTGTCAAAAAATTGTTAACTTCAAACCTTTATAACTCAAAAAATACTTAATAAAAAAATATTTTATTATAGTGTTTTGGAAAGCTCTCGAGATAAGCTATAAGAATATGCAATAAAATGTAGGGGGATCTAATTAAAAAAATAAGATTGACCTTGAAATGACCTTGAAGGACATGGTCAAGGTCAAAGTCAAGGTCATCATCTTACTCCCCGCTTGAAACCATACAACTTTGCTATTGGACATTTTCTCCTAAGTGCATTCTAACTGAAGATATTAGGGGGGTCCGATACTTTTCGATGACCCTGTATATCAAAATAGTATGTAATACTTTTATTGTCTATAAATTTTAGATCCTCTCAAGATGAGGCATAAACATGTAAGATTAAAACATAAATTAGATGACTTATTTTCAATACTTGCTTCCATTATTTCAAAACTGTTTTAATTCAAATATCTGATAAACAGCTGCGCGCTAAAACCATCAAGTAATTATTTTTGTTAGGATGTTTAAATATTATTAATGTTTTATCCCCCCTATTGGATTAAAAGTTTCAATTTTTTTTTTTAATTTGTTAAAAGACTTGCCTACAACGACCCCAGAATGTCCTCATTACCTAATTTTGCGAGGATTTTCCTAAAATTTCGAACTTTTGATCCACCATATTAGACCTGCCATTTTGAAGTTAAAAAATTGTTTTCAATTTCTATTTTCGATTTCCAACTATATTGACCATGTCGCACCTGCCATTTTGAATTGCGAAATGGGGCCGAAGTTACATATCTGACGGGTAACCTCAATATAACGACAAATAGTTATGTAACTGTTACCTATCCGAAATGTAATTTTGATTGTTTTCTGAAGTACTGTTTTTTAAAAAGATGTGTTTGGCCTCTGTTTATTTATAGTAATTATAAATAATTGTACATTGCTAGTATTTTAAAACATTTATAAGAATACAAGGTTTCATAAGAACTTTAAAATAAATGTTAAAAAAAGAACAATTGAAAACGGCTGATGAAGAATGCGGGAAGACAACTTTATATGCCATCATTGGTGATCACATTATCTTTTATCATTGACTGACGTAAATATTCAATTGTCATCGAAACTTACCGTTACTCGTCATAATTTTCCGTAATACATTTTAATTAACTCTACACTCTAATAATGCCCATACGAACTTCTAGGTTAGAATCTGTTAGATTACTGCTGTTGGGTTTGCCATTCTAACTGTAGGATATTTAATTCTAATTAATTCATGTCATATTATCTATTATATTCTCTTCACTTTGACAAATAATCCATTTTTCCCCTGTAATTATTTTTCTAACACTCTTCTCTCCCTAGGGAACAAAATAACTTTCTCACATACCAAACGCAAAATACTATTTGACTCCTTTTATCGCGGGAGCAAAATAACTCTCGTATGAGAATAGAAAATTATATAACTAGGGAGCAAAATAGGTGATTGCGTTACGAGTGTGAGAAAGTAACATGTGTAATAAGGGAGAGTAAGGTTGCAGCTTCGCTCGGGCATCAAACTCGTACTTGTCGGCCAACATCTTTGTTCCTTCGTTGCACATTGTACTATTATTTTACTACTATTATTCTATTGTTTAATGTCTACTTTCAATGATCAGTAACAATATTTAATCTGTTAAAATTTAATTTATAGACAGGCACATTAAATTGTCATAAAAATGTACTAAGATATTGAACACCACATACCTTTTCTCATATTTACTTCTTTTCTCTGTGTTTAAAAGTAGCTTTCAAGACTTTGATTGTTAATGTTGGCTTTGAAAAGTGAACGACCCAAGTGTAGAACTCTCATGCGACTTTTCTCTTTGCGTTGATACTATGATAATACGCATCTGTATTTCCATTATTTTCCGTTTGTGGTTTTCTGCAGTTTTATGGAAACTTTCAAACTACATTATTCTATTTCTACATTATGTATGTAGAATATACACTATGAAATTTTTGATCCATTATAGATGTTTTAATGGAAACCAGTTTGCGGAAAAAAAGATGTCGTAAAATCGAAATATTCATAATCATCTGCAGTTATTGACATCTAATGAAAGTCAGTGTATAATAATTGCACCTATTTTGAGTAATCGTTTAAGTATATTTCTATTGTATAATTGCGTATTTTAAAACCCATTAAAAACATAATTCATGGGGTTTTGCAATTATCCCGTAAATTACTCAATACTTTAAAAAGTATTTTGAATGAAAGTTGTAGATGTAATTTTAAGATGCACAATCTGCATAATGTCTTAAATCGAATCAAAATCTAATAAAAATCGGTCAAATCTAAAAATGATCTAAATGAGGTCAGAATTTTGAGACAATCCAGAACCAAATTTGAATAAGTTTGCAACCAAAAATTAAGAATTTATTATTTTTTATTACATAAATAGAAGGTGGAATCGAACCCCGGATCGCTAAGTAAGAATCCGCGCTTGTTGATGTCATCTACAAGGATAATTGATTTTTGCTACCATGATTCATTTCAGAAATTTTTTTAATTGCTGCCAACGAGAGCGATTAGAAAAGTAAAGCAAATGTTCGCACAAAAAATTGATGATTTGTTAAAACTCTACAGATAAAAACATTTCATCATCGAATCATGGTGGCAAGTATTAATTTTCTTTGTAACTTTCATCAACATGAATCGTTTATCATCAATAAGAATTTTTTTAATTTTTTTTAAATTTGTTTATTATTTTTTTTAATGCAATCAAAAAATGATAAATTCTTAATTTGATCAAGATCAATTTTTGGTTGTTAACTCGTCCAACTCTAAATCATGACCTCATTTAGATCGTTTTTAGATCTCACCGAGTTTGATCAGATTTTGATTTGATTATATCATCTGTTTTACTCTGGGGAGCACGCAAGTATTTGCCAGGAGTGCTCTCATCTGAGTATATTTTAGATTTAGTCTGTTAGAGTTTTCTATTCCTATTACTTTGATTTAATCCATCACGCTGAGCATGATTTCATAATTTATCCTTTGTTAGCGTGTGGTTACCAGCTAATTTTCGAAATATATTTTCAAATTCTTCTGTTTCATTACCGTATGGTTCCGAAGTGCGGAATGCAGTTTATCCAATAACTTACTTCGGACCTTTATCTTGGGAAGGAGGAGTCAGAAAAGAAAAAGCTTGGCTCCACTACAGTTCAGATCATTACTTTCTCATATGGGATATCTTCTGATCGTAAAACGTGTAGCCAACTTTTCTCAATTTTTTTTATGTTTAGTTAAAAAACAAAATAAATTGTTCCCGTGTAGTATTTCGACCTTTCCAATTGATCTCATCTGAGTGTTTACAATATCAATATTCAAAATTCAATTCGCTCTTGCGAAATTAACATTAGAAATAATTTATTAATAACGTGTTGATTGACGTTTCGTCTTCGGCATCCTGAGCTGGAGCGATTCATTAATACTCAATATGAATTCATATTCACACAGACTCTCATATCCCAATGGGCATAGTGCCATCCATCAGATATTCCAAGAATGTCTTCGTATATCCTGGGAAATTCATAGACAAACCTTCATTAATCGCAAGAATCTTAAGGATAAAAAGTTATCATAAAATATATCTTATGATTATCCGACGGACACAATACAATAAATATTAACTATAAACCTAACATGAGCAAGATTTGCAACAATTGTAGAATGTTTTTTAAGTACTTACTGATTCAAAATGAAAATAAACAAGACTGTGATGACCATACAAGTTCCCTCCAAACTAAATCTACAATTAAGACCGTCCAACAGATGTCGAACTCTTAATCTGGATTTCTTCTTAAATCGTCATAAAAAAATTATATGCAATACTTTTCTTGTATCAAGTTTAAAGCTCCTCACTTTCTGTTGGAAACTTCTTTTCGTCAGATAAATATACAATGAGAAGCCAACATGCACATTTTTCGTCGGATTTTTCGGTATATTCTGAGGGGTATATTATGATCAGCTGCGCACTATGATTTGCATTTTGGAGCCTTTAAATAATCATCATTTCTCTGGAATTCGATTTTGGATCCATTTTCCAAAAGTTGTTGTAGTAGACTACAGGCCCATGTCATTTGAACCGCCAGATGACCGATATAGAATGATATAAGGGTATAATATAATAAAATTCAGCATTATTCCGTCACTTGTAAGCTGTCCAACTGAGTCAGGTGAGATTTCAAAAGCACTACCCTCGATTTTTTTCCCGATGGCATTCTTACCATCAATAGATCCATGGAAAATAATGAGAAAACGCGCAGTGCCATAAAAAAGTAGTGCGCCACAATATCGGAAATATTTTTGATTTTCCTGCGATTTTTATGATAAATTTGGTCATTCGATTATGTATGGCATCAGTTTCATACAGTTTCACTAGCTCTTCTAATCCATAATTCCACAACGCCGTACAAAAAATCATGCGTCGAGGGAAAATAATCGAGGGTTGTGCTTTTGAAATCTCACCTGCACTCAGTTGGACAGCTTACAAGTGACGGAATAATGTTGAATCTTATTATTTTAAACCCTTATATCATTCTATATAGGTCTTCTGGTGGTTCAAATGACCCATCAAGTTTTGCCATGGGCCTGTAGTCTATAGGCTTCAAGAGAGGATTGGTGACGTGCCCAAACATTCAGAATTGTTGAAATTTTGCCCAATTCACTCACGTCTCATGTACATCGCCCTCGAAGCACGATGTACATAAATCACAGCAAACAATACTCCCATTAGGGTCTTCTTGTTGGTAAACAAAATGAGGTAGTATCGCCCGAGTCGTTAAATGAAATTTATCGAGGATGAGCTAATCCGGTTGGCAAGAAAGCATCTTTTTGTCATAATGTTTTTCACTTGGCGATCTCTTCTAATCCCGACGATGCATTTCTGGGAATGGCGCTTAAAACTAGGCGGACTTAGCGAGTGCGTCGACCGGACTCGTTTTCATTCCAAATGGAGTAAAAACTGCTCGGTATATCTAATACCCGGTGCTAGAAGCGGTGGCCGATAAAAAAGTCGTAAGCGCGGTTTTAGACGTTTTCGCCGGAGGCCGTACACGGCGCAGCTGCGCGTTTCTCAGTTCTCACGCCTCGTCCCTATACGCCCCCGTAACATCATCGTCCGGATACGTTATATGCACGTACGTACTTACGCATACCCAGTACGTTGCCAGGCTATACCCAGTACGTTGCCAGAAGATCTGAATGGAGAACATGCTGCGTATATATGCACATCGCGAAATGGTTTTTTGTTTTACGTTCACTCTCGCCCCTTGTCGGGCCTCAGATATTTCGAGACGCTTCGGACTTGCTGTCTTTATTTTCATGTAGTAACCTTTTATCGCTCTCGTATTCCAAATTTGGTTACGACATAAGAAATCGCGAGAGATTCCAAGCTTATTGTGCGTGGAGTTTAGAATAGGTCGCTTTCGGGATCTATTTGTGAAGAAAGGAAATAAAAACACGTCGATGCAGCTTCCAGAATGATCCAAATTTTATTTAAGCTTCTAGAGATCATAGTAATAGATAAAATTAATATTCGAGACTGATACTCACACAAGGTTTATGAAAACCAAATATTTTATGTGTTTTTTTACATCGTGTTCATGATAAACGTTGAAAATGATTTCGAATCTGAGTCAGCAACAAATTCTTTGAATAGTTTCACATTTTGATTCCTGGTTCCGCCGTAGAGAGAAATCTTTAGATTTGTATCATGTTATGCATCATGCTTGTTTATCGTGGCTTTTTTGTCCTTTGGGGCGTGTGCGTTAGTAAAAAGCACGAAACCCTACTGATAAAGGATGACCCATTCACATGATCTTTGACATTCATGTATCCGAACTGGATCTCATACAGTAGGTCTAAGGATGTCTTTAAGTGCTCCGCAGAATGTCAAAAGATCCGCATTTGTCATCCTATCACTAAAAGGACATCCTCAAGATATAAGCAGCCTGGAGGAAGTTTAGAGGATGCTTTAAGCCTACATTTGAACATCCTGAATAATTCCTGAGGATGTCAAGGCATTTAAGGCATTTTTTAAAAGGGAGGAGTATACTTTTTCTTTAGAATTGCTTCATTAAATTATTGATTTCGTTATTTTGCTTTCTGTAAATAAATTATTGCACATTACTCACTTGCTTAGTGTACTAAGACAATCCCGATTCTTAAGTTTGACATGAGCTAACATAAACTGGTATTTACACACACTTCAAAGACATAATTTCATGAACAAACATCAAAGTTAACGCGGAAATAGTGGTAGTGTCATTATATCTGCGGTCAAACAATGAAGTTTGTACCAGGTTCAATATCAAGTTTTGTCTTAAACTCGTCAAAACTTTTGCGAGATATACGGATTAATGAATAAAGTTTATGGCGAGGACTGTTTATTCCGTACGCAATTTCATGAGTGGCTTGAGTTTGCAAAACGTGAGGGAAGGATGAACAAGAAAGTTATGGTCACCTGAGCTTTGGGAGAAGTGAAGAAAATCTGTTTTGTGACTATGAAGTACAATTTCAATAAAAAAAGTTCGATGAAGATGTTCGTGTGTTCGTTTTGTAGTTCAGATGCTGACGGATGCCTGAGATCATTACTATGCTGAACATTCAAAAAAATTGTTTGTGGAATAATTGGGGTTGAAACTTTTTCGACATTATTGGTGACGCCGAGACATGGAACTTATTTTATGATCCTGAAACGTAGTGATCATTAAATGAATTTGCACTGTTAGAGGATTTCAAAAAAGGCTTCAAATCCTTGACTGAACAAGTAAAAACTCTCTGGTTCCTGTTATATGACACAAAGTTGTGTGTCAGGTCCTATAATTATGTTTTTTTCGAAAAAGAACGATTTTGAACTTGAAATATATCCAATATTCATCTTTTTCCTTACTGCTTTTTGTACATTGTGTGAGTGATGTAAAAACGATTGTTGCATCAATTTTCAAGGCAACTTTGAAAACGTATGTCGCAAAGTCTTTTTGTTCATTCATTTGTAACGAAATTGTTTTCTTGATCTTAAAAATATGTACAGTTCGAACATAATAAAGGGAGTAATCTAGATTTGTTCTATTTTGAATTTTCTAGTAGGTCACTTATGAGACTTCTGGAACATAGCGTATATTTCGTTACGTATCTCAATTTTGTGCAAAATTACCATCAATTTCAGTAAAAGTGCTTCTAGCATATCAAATTGAGATACCTTGAAGAAATTTAGTATTGAAGGTTTAGATGAACTAAATGTTTTTCCAAAACATTTGGATGAGCAAGAAATTTTAAGTACAACTATCCAAAAATTACCAATTTTTATTATCTTCGTGAGGGATACCCTTTTATTTATATTTTGAAAAATGCACAATCGATTGTAAAAATAGTATAAACTAGGCTTAGAAATAAAAAAAGATAAATCAAATTCATAATTAATAAACAACAATCAAGCGAGAGCTCGACGTAAACCTTATGCAAAAAACGTGCGCAATAAGGTAAAGTAGCATCTTTTACAATCTCGAACAATAGTCGCGAAGCAATGAAGTAATGCGGGTATTGTTACAGCGGCTCAAAGAAAGACCGAGCGCAATAATTTCGCTGGGAGAATTTCGCTTCATCTGTTGTTTTAATTCAGTATTTCGCATGAATGTCAGCAAAACGAGCGATCAAGGTTTTCTCTCTCTAGTTGACGAAGACCGACCAGCTGGCACGGATTTCATTAATTAAGCGCTCGTTTGTACCATGACGAGCTTCGGACGTAATTGAATCTGCCCTTAAAAAGTTTTTTTGCGGAAGGCAAAACGAGTACTGGTAGATACCCTTTTTTCAAAATGTTTATTTTTCAGAAATAGGTTAGAAATTTTGGCAACTGTTTGCTTACGGAATAAGGCGATTTTTTAGTGCTAACCATGATGGTGTCACTTTCGTTAATTATGTTATTTTTAGTGATTTTCATAGTGTTCATAGTGATACTGACAACAAATTTTCATATATGTTTTGGTTGTACAGTTATTAGTTACGAAATAAGACCGACCTTATTATGCAGATATCGGACTAGAGTTTACCGAAGGGTTTCGATCCGCCGAATCTAAATCGGAGAATGGCTACGTCACGTAAAGATGTGAAGGTATCCTAACCTAAAAGTGCCAAAATACAATTTTCTCCCATTTTTTAGGTTAGATATATGCACAGTAATTTTTCATACAAAAATATACTCAGGAGTCAGGATCTTTACCTAAAATATTGTATTTCTCTTTTCTTCTATTCTATTTCTCTTCGATTTTTTATTTCTCTGATATAGGAAAATTTGAAAAACTGTAAATTACACAATCTCAGTGAAAAGAAGGTATTTGAACGAACTCAGTGCCATTTGACAGAGGAAGAATTGTACTTTGAGCTCCCGAGTGTCTGTTTATGTGGAAAATAAATATACCGTATCACAAAAATGAGCAATAACGGTGTTCTGTCACTTTTAGGTTAGGACATCCTGACCTTACAGAACAATTTTCCAGCCGGATTCGTATGCAGAGAATTAAAAATCTTTGGTAAAATAAAATTAGGTTGACATTTTTTGGTCCGTGTTATTTACAGGATTGCTCGACGAGTTTTGAAAATCCACTATTTTTAAGGCACGAAATTATACTATAACAAAATTTATAACAGAATATAATTAGTCATTTTTTTAAATATATTTGAGGAGATTTGAGGCTGACGATTTTACTTAAAAAATGTCAGTATAGTAACTCCAACGTTGTCTTTATAGGACCTACAAGATGCCGATTGCTCAAAGATCAGTTTTTTTCAAAAGTATTTTGTATCAAAATCGAAGTTGAAAGGTACATATTTTCAACTTTTAATATATCTCTTCAAGATTTTTTAGTTAAAGCGTTCGGAAATTTTCAAAGAAATTCTCATTGAACACGACATTTTGAGGTCATTGCAATCATGTGGGGTATAAAACTAATTTTATTTTTCGATTTTGCGATGTTGAAATTATTTTGATATGACTTTGATACGAAATAATTTATTGAAATTGAAGTAAAAAAAATGTCCTTTGGACGTGGGTGAAGAAATATAATAAGAAATTTCCTCGAACTAACAGATAGTTTTCTTTGCTGATAACAATAAGAAAGAAGACAATGACAGTGATGTCACTTCTGAAAAATTGTTCGTTTTTGTGATTTTAAAGCTTTGAATGAGATAATGTTAAACAATTTTTGTTAAAATAAAGTTTGAAGAAATAAAGGAATTCAGATCAGTTTAAAGTTGATATTACTGAATAAAGCGACTATATTTGAATATCCCAGTTAGTATTTCTGTGTCTTTGAGATGTCTCTAGGCTGTCTTTAAATGTTTGTCGATCTATGTTTCTTGCGTTAAACAGACGTTGCTGTGTGGACACCATGACGACGTATGTGAAAACATTATATATGTCATTTAAACATCACTTCTATTTCAACACTTCACGACAATATTTATATGAGCTACAATATAGAATTATACTAAATCGTATGCGCATAACTGATGAAATATTTAATCTAGCAAGTGCGGGTCAAAAAACTGACAGTCATAAAGCCGACAGTAAAAAAAACGACAATCAAAAAGCCGATAGATAAAAAAATAGGCACATCGTCAGGACAGTCATGTTTTGAACTGTCGGTTTTTTGACTGTCCGTTTTTCGACCTGTCGGCTTTTTGATTTGTCGGTTTTTCGACCCGCATTCAATCTTGTCACTGGCGGAACACGATGACGCACTGTAGACTATAAAAAACGGGCGCTAAAAATTGTTATGCCATTTTTCCATGCTCCTTTTTGGGATAACAATTATGATAGTATGTGTCAGTTCCATGTTTAATTTACGACATTATCGTTAATGAGATGTCACATTCTTAGGCGTCCTATTGTTGTCAGATCTTTTGACGTCCTTATAAGTTTTGAGACGTCTCTTTCCACTATCGCTAAGAATATGTCAGTGGCTGGTAGCAACGAATTATTTGAATAAAAAACAATTCTCCAGAATTACTAAATAATTCGAGCTATATTCTACAACAAATTTTTCCACATTTTTTACCCGATCACTAAAATTTTTGTGAAAAATAATAACTTTTTTTTTAAATAAATAGAAATGTTTTACGTTAGCTTCTGAAATGTTCAAAAATCATATGGTAAAGTTATAGCGAATGGTTTTCTCAACAAAATAAGCCGTCATTCGATAAAATCCATTCATTTTTAAAAAATTCTTAACTGGGCAAAAGAAGAAAATTTGCGTCATTAATAAAAGTTGTTAAACAAGTTATTTTTGGAGGATTCAATTTTTGTTTAACAACAGTAATGCTTTCTCTCGTCAACAATATCATTAATAATCAAAATTAATTTCTTGGAAACGGTATTAAATATTTTTCCTAAACATAGTATATCCCGGAGTCTAACTACCTTAATAGGCCCTAAATGCAGCTACGGTCGTAAAGGGGTTAAATTGACTAAAAATATAGGCTGAGGAATTAATTTTTGAATTTCATTTCATTATATTTAACAAAATTACTGGAGCTTAGCTACCTGGTAAATGAAAAATCGTAAATGTACATTTTTAGTAGATTTTTAGAAGAATTACATTTTTAGTTGATTTAACTTCTTTCGAGTTATAACTGGAACTTATAAAATGTCTTTGCCAACCTACTGATATTGAGCAGTTAAAAAGTAGTCAAATTGAGTAAGAAAGTCTGTCCAAAAGTTAACAAACCTCAAGGAACTCGACTGCAATTTTAATTTTGAATCAATTTTGGTGAAGCTGCGGGGCGGTTCCTTTATATCATATTAGTATATGCCTCTTTTAGTTTATTACATAGTATCCCATTTCTTGATCTTCAATCATTTTAAATATTTGGACCAGTTTTGTTTAAAATACTGTTTGGAAAGTATTCGAAGAAAATTCATCAGTTATATTGAGTTAGAATGTCTTATTTGTCATGAAACGAACTAAACTATTTTTTAAACGCGATATTATCTCTAAAAAGAAATGTTACTATTCATAAACACTATATTCCACCATATTGAAAATACTTCCTTTATGACAATTAAATCGTGTTTTCAGTATAGGTTGTCATTAGAAAAAATGGTTGAAATTTGCTTCAACCGAAGTGTAAAAAGAGTATCAGCTTTATCCGGTCAATTTAGCGTAATTAGAATCCAAGAAAAAACAATAATGCCATTCTAAAAGTATACGACGTAAAAAAAATGCGAAAAATCCGGTTTTCCACGACCTTTGCCGCTTGATTGCGTACTACTCGCGGTGCGCTCGTAAGGCATAATAAGCTGTTCGACTACATTTCACAGAAATTCTTCATGGCGCTTTAAAAAGATTACAAGGTGATAAGACGCTAGCAAACTCCACAAAAACTTAAAATATATTATATACTAGTGCTTCGTATAAGAAGTGAAAAGTTTTGAAACCGAGGAATTTGAATTTGACAGATACCACACATTAAGATAATTGCAAAATTTTTATATCAGATTTAAGATGATTGCATTATGTTAATATGTGGTCGCTATTATTTCCTCAATCTTCGCAATTTATTTGAAAACTTAATTCCTGACGTGGGAAAGTGTTTGCTCCTATGATAATTCGTTGTGAAATGAAAGTGAAAGAGGAATTTATAGTTGAGATTTTATTTTCATACATTTTTTATAATTTGTATAAAACAATTTTACTGAGAAATACACATAACAGGTTTTTAAGTAATTGATTAACAAAGTCATTCAATACTTAATATTTAAGGAGTAATTGTGGTATAATATAGCAAAACAAAACTGGAATATTTCGAAAATTGGTTTCGGGGCAATAAAAAGATTAATTCAAATTTTGTATAATAGTTATTTTCCGTCATAAGGCCATAAAGTGAGATTTTGCGCGCGTATGACAAACATTATTTGTCGTACCGTAGGTAGGGGACATGACATTTTATTTTACGGGGATTGATCTGTAAAATACAATTCCAGACCGTAAAACTGAATTTTTGCAGACATGGTATCATAAAATAAGTTTTTCGGTACTATAGCCGTAAAATCCGATTTTACGGCCTACTTTTAGTTACGTGTAACATGAATCTGCTCTGTCAAAAACATAACCCTTATGGACTAAATGCAGTCCGCGAAATCGAATTTTTACAGCTTTCAGTACCAAAAAATAATGTTCGACACACGGCCGTAAAACGAGATTTTACGGACTCATGCGATACTCGGACCAGCTTCGTAAAATCTCGTTTTACGGCCTTGTATCGAAAAATACTATTATAATTTCAGTTGAAACTACCATTTTTTTTCAAGTACATTCATCATTAAATGGCGGTTGTGTTGCATCCCAACAGGCACGAAGAACCCAAATGTTTCTAAAACGTTTTTAGAATGTTCCAGAAACGTTTTAGAAACATTTGGATTCTTCGTGCCCGTTGGGATTAGTCCGCAGGACAAGGCTGCTACTACTGATTTACGCGTCGTTATTTTTGCCTTATTTTGTCGCTAGTGAAAATAATCCGCACGGTGGCGCTAATAGTAATTGCCTCAGGCGAATGGTCACGGAAGTTTACGAATATTTCCGATTCCAAGGGACAATACTGGCATGCCCACAACATTAAAAAACGTCATGATTCTGGATTATTTATTTACAAATGTGTAATTAAGTCCAAAATAATAAATGTATTTGTATGCTGATATACTTACCTATCATCATGTTGCACTTTTAATCTATATAAATATTGCAAAGTAAATAAAAAACGGCAGTATGTTTGAAAGAACGACTTTTTATTGATTTCAGGATTCATAGCATGTCTTGACAAGTAAAAAAAATCGCTTCAAAGGGAGTATCAGGGATTCTCCAAAATGACGGGTGGTCCGCAACCTCCGGAGCAGTATACGATACCGCAACTTGCGAGGATTTTCCATGGATTGCCACATCTCAATGTATCACTGCACTCCGTAAACAACACCTTCAACCCGCATTCGGAAATATATTTGGAGGTTTGTACCATTCATTTTTTCTGTTAAAACATTTTTGAAATTGCAGAATTAAAGTGTAGTTTTTTCACCATTTTTTAATCGAATGTTCCTTATTTATGTTGAATATAAGAACGTAAAAGAAATTAAGATTGAGAAATACTATTGAATACTATCGAATACTACCTGATTTCTTGAATTACTTATTTACAAAGAGTCTAAGAAAATAACCAGGAATAAAAACATTTTTTTTTGTAAGTATAAATATGATATTGAAAATGCGTTTAGTGAAGAAATTAAATGAAATTCTTCTTATTTCAATTTTTCCAGTGCATTTTCAAAATTGTTTAGTATTTTATGTTATTTTTGAAAAAAATTGAAATGTCTTGGCATTTTAAATTCCCTTTTTCAGAAAACGAAATTTTTTTAAATACGTACAACATTTCTTTATATTCCATGATCATGTTAATTTATTTTTCTTACATCAGACCAGTTTCTAACTTTGGAAATTTTTGTAGTTAGGAAAATTGAAATGAGAATGCTGCAAAAATTATATCTATTATCATTCGCTGAAAGCCTTTTAAATATCATTTAGGTAGTTGTAAAGTAAAGTAAAAATCCCACTTCTAGATTCGAAAAAAGATTTTTTTTAAGAGTTAGGTTTATATGGCGTTTTATCATTTCTATTTCTAATAGGATTTTTAACACAATTCTAACATCATTCTTAATAGGAGAGTCCTATTCACTCTTTATCATAATTGTACACTCAAAAAATGCTTTTGGTTAAATATAACCGTACTATTTTTTTCTAGTTATAATAACCAGAATTCTAGATAATTTAATTAGAAAAATAATTATTTTAACATTATTGCTAGTTAATCTAACAATATTTCTGATTAAACCAACCAGAATTCTGGTTATTCTAACTAGGAAAAATAACAAGAGCCTATTTAATCATCTTTTCTGGTTATTTTAACTTTTTTTGTTCTGAGCGTATAATTTGATATCGAATATGGTATCAATTTTTTCCAACCCTGTCTAGTAGAAAATCGCGTAAAAGCTCACTTATTTACAATTGTTAAACTCTATTAACATTTACTGATAGTTTCTGAGTTTATAGTATTAGGAAACATTCTAAAGATAATAGTAAGATTACTGAACTTAGTAACATGTACTATAAATATTTGTCAATTTAGATATCATTAAACTTAATTCCTAATTTGCTATCACATTCATAACATTTTGAACAAAAAGTCTTTTAGAGTTGATAAAAATTAAATAATTAAAATAATAAAGTTTGCAAAAATCAAGCAGATTATGTTATTCTATTACGACGAGTAGCCAAATGTTAAACATTTTGACTTTTAACTGCCATGAACCTGATGACATTAGCGATTACGAAATGAAAGGCTTCTTTGATTTTTTTGTCACATGGACCTCCAAACATTTTAATACTAAGAAAGATACAAACGTCGCCTTTCACCTATTTCAGTATCACTTACCCCAATTTAAATATTTTTATTTCAAATATATTAAATTTTGATAGCATTATAAATTCATATATCAAGACTAGAATATGAAAAATTAAAATAAAATTTTGTTTGAATAATTAATCAAAGACATTCTGCTGTGCACGATACCGGAATCTATTTAACGAAGACAATGCAGAAAATGTCATATTTACGCATAATTATGTACAAGACGTTGGAGACTTGCAGCGTCTCTTTTCGACATTTCTTAGGAATATTCAACCAGTTGTAATCTTTCGTATTCTTTTTTTGCTTTCATTATGGATATTACTCTGCAGAATATTTTTTTTAAATTATTATTGTTTTGAAAAATATAATTTTGTGCTTAAAATTAATTTTTAACTTGCAAGAATCATAATTCAAATCTAATTAAAAAAAAAAGTTTTAATATATGGTAAGTGGTAACCTTTATTTTTTTTTTAATTTTATCGAATATTTGAGTTATGTGTTCATTATTATTGTCAGAAAACAAGTAACATTGAACAATGATAGATGAGTAGATTAAGATACTTGTCTTGCCTATATTTTTTAAAATTGGGTCTAACACTTTTCATGAACACTGCGAACTGGAAGTTTCTGATCTTGAGAGTGGTCAATTATTAATTTCCTATGATTGTGAAAATTGATTATATTTTCAAATCAAAATAATATATCATATTGCTCGTAATTAAATAAATAATAACTAAATATTTGATGGACTTAAAAATGGACGTAGCAAATCACGATGTTTTTGTGCGGCATACTTTTAATTTTTCTCTTTTTTTCTGATTACGGAAACTCGACTGCTCGATCAGAAATAATACAAATTTTATTAGAAAAATTCACTATTTTTGTTATGATGATAAAGTCTTTGATCCTTATAATTTTTTAAAAACTTAAAATACTCTAACCTTACCATCTTTACCATGATAACAAAAATTGTGAAATTTTCTAGTAAAATTTGCATTATTTCTGATCAAGCAGAAGAGTTTCTGTCAGAAAAATCAGAATAGAGTTTCCTCACTTTATTTATCTTAAATCGCAATTTATCTCGAAAGGTCAATACACTACCGAAATAAAACATTTTAAAGAATAAATAAGTCTAAGATCCACGACAAAATCAAATCGAAATGAAAAATTCTAAGTATAAACCAACGACTATCTTATCATGAACGCATCTTTGTACATCATTTATTTTAGAATTCACAAAAATTATCTAGATGTCCTTGGCCAGAACAAGTTTACTTTTATGATGTATTTTAATGCATGAGTATTTGTGTTCTTCCTTACATAAAAAGCCACACTATTGAAGAAAAATAGAATGATATTTCACAACTTAAAAAATCAGTGTTAATTACAAGAACAACTCGGAACTGAATCAGATAAATAATATATTATATGGAGCTTAGAAATCCAATTCGATGGTTGAGACTATACCATCCAAATAAAAAAAAGTGGCCATTATTCGTAAGTGCTCAGGATTTGTAGTTTTTGAAAATAATTAAGAATAATTTTATAACAATTGATAAGTGCAATGTCCGGTATCATCCGGTGAAGAAAATACAACCAAATTTTCCATTGCACATAACCATCCTAGAACTATATAAAATAATATTACTACAACATTAAATCGCGTAAAAATTAAAATCAGAATATGGCGCCAAAAATGGTTTAGGATAATTACCTTGAAAGTATCGAGAAATCTTCAATATGATGCAGAATTCAATTAGTGAGCTAATCGGCATTATATAATCGGAATTATTTGCATTTTTTTTACCAAACAAAACAATAGCAATGTAAAATGCTAGGAGTATATTTTAATAGTAAAAATAACTTGTGTCCTTATTGTCTTGGCCTGCATCCTATTGATATGATGATAATTAATGACGATACCTTCCTTACTTATATCTATTTAGTTAGCCCATCACTTGCCAGCAGAACAACTTACGAATGAATTTAGTATTGTTTTCTTAAAATCTATCTCAAAGAAATATAATGCTAACGACCGCTACTACCGTTTTCTTAGTTTTAATTTTTTTAATCAAAACAGCTAGAACTTTTGCTAAAAAGTATCAAGAACTTTAGAACTCATTTGCGATTAGAACTCATAAAGTGTTTTGATAACTTCTGATAACATACATCTTTCTTACTAAGTACAAATATTATATCATAATGAAATCGTTCTGAATGACATGAAGTCACAGAGATTTAGCAATGTCTTAGAAAAAAATTATCAAAATTATTTTTTTCAACAATTCGACAAGTTTCACATCTTAATAAATGCTTCTTCACTATTATATCGTCATTGGATTTTACAAAACAATATTATATATACAATATATTCAGTGATCGGTGTTATAGGAATGTACCACTGAAGAACCAGTGAAATAGTGGGCATTAGGGTCGAGTTCTGCAGGAGTTTCAGTAAATACAATATTTCGACTGGTTAAATAATAGAATCAACTATAGTTAATTAATGAAATTGACTGATTTAAACACTGTAAAAAATATTTTATGTAATTTTAAGAAAAAAGTAGGAAGCAAATTTCATAAATGTTACAAAAAAGTGTTTCATGAAAATTCTTAAACACTTTTCATGAAGTGTTATTAAACTTAAGAAACTTTTATTAAATTTAAGGAATTTGTATTAAATTTAAAGAACTTTTATTAAATTTAAGATATTTTATATCTATATAGAGGACAAAATGCTCTTACCATGAGCTCGCCGTGCGCGCATGCCCAACATTTTAGATTGTCGTCATAAGTCAGCCATAGGATGCATTTGTGTACACGAAAAAAACACAATTATGTATACATTATGTATTTAAAAATTTTTATTACTTGTCAACTTAAAATAAAATTTGAGGTTAGCTTGTGAATTTGACAACCTAATACACCTACATTCCTTATCTCTGTAATGGACTGTTTAAAACCATTTACTTAATTTATTATATTATATATAACAAATATTAATATTATTTTTAATTATTATTAATAAAACCTGAGTCGAGCTTAAAATTCTTATTATTTTGTTTCTGATTTTTGAGGATGTTAATAACAACCGATTGCGATAAAACAAATTTCTTCAGCTTCGTGAGATCAAAACGTGTCCAGAAATATGGTTATAGACTAATCTAAGGGTACATTTACATTTTTGACCTTAACGTCGTGTCAAACAATTTTCTCCTTTTAAATCAATACGAACACAGTTTAAAGTTTTTCTCTGGTTCATTTCTGATATTCGATCACACAAAAATCCCTCACTTAGTGATTCTGTAAATGCTGTTATTAAAAAACCCATGTATTTCAACAGGACCTTTGAGGTTAGGTTTCAGTGCGCTGAGATCGCTGATATACTCTGCGTGCTCGGCGACGTTGCCAAGTTTGCGCTCCCTCCGTGTTACTTTTACTATGCTCGTATGTATTATGTATAATTGGTAAAAGATTAATGTTAAATTCTATCGATGTCTTTTTTATTAATTATTATTCATAGTAACTAATCACGGCAGTGCTGGGTTTTGCCGGATTTCAAGATATCAACAGACTGACAGAACGTGTTCGGGATTAATACGATTTATAGGAGAGGAACGGTTCTGCGAAAAGAAACACTTGTTTTCGGGTTCGCCAAATGTCTATTTATTTGAGATGTTTACGGACAGGCAAATTCGCGTGGCGAAATATTCGCGACGAGCACTTTCCGACCGAGAATTCCGACTCAAAGACGATCTTCCAAGGCGGATTCGGTTGGCTACCGATTTCGACGAGAAATGATCCTGCACCAACCTCGGGCGCGAACACGGCTGTCGCAAAGCTCTAGGTTGGCTACCTTAGCTTTCGACCTTCGCACAACCCGCTGATTAGGGATTACGGCACCAGGATCTTGGAGAACGACGATGACTCGCTGGGAAATTGGAGAAAAACTGTAGAGACTATCCCGGTCGGATCGCGTTCTAGACTCTTTTTTGGCAGTAGTCCTTATTCGTTCGTGACACGCGGAAAAAAGCGTTTTCGTTGCTAAGATAAACAAATTCAACAAAACAAAAACGAATATCGTTAATTTAGATACCGCCACTTTCGAATCTTGCCTATCCGCACGGCTGCGGCCGATTTCGCCTGTGGTACCCCATTTGGTGTGCAATGGCATGGGGAAACCGCAGAAAACCCACGCCAAGTACCAGTACAAATATTCTTAAAGCTTATTGACACTATGCTGTTTTTAGTTCGCAACAGAACGGAACAACGAAACGCTGTTTTAAGTCGATTCAAGTTTATTAAATTTAAGAAAATTTTCTTAACCCCTTCGCTGCGGCGAGAATTTCACAAAAAGTGCCCAAAATGCGGGAAAAAAAATTTGGTTAGATTTTACTGTAACTTGGTGCATAGGGGTTTCTTGGGACGCCGATTACGAATTTGAAGTCAGATTTCGAAAATTTAAAATGGCGGATTCAATATTGCGGGCAGATTTTCTAAATACCAATCATTCCCCTGACACTTGTTACTCAGAGGTTTTCGGGGTCGCTGATTACGAATCTGAAGTTACATTTTTAGAAAATTCAAAATGGCGGATTCAATATGGCGGACGTCATAATCAAAATTCGAACTGATTACGAATCTTATATCAGTTTTTGCATTACAATATTACGGCAATTTGTTATTCATATGTAAATAATGCTGCTCGTGGCAGGTTGGCAATAGAAACCCTCTCGTGATTATTTATAGAATATTTATACCGAATTTTGTATTTTTATCAAAAACTTCTTCGATTCTGCAGCTACAAATCTATATTTTTAGTTTTTGTAGATATTTTACAGAGTTTATTATCTATCCAGATTATTCCGTGTAAATTTCAAAATTTTGTTATGTACTCCTGAGTTATCGTGTTACATGTGGGAAAAAACACTGATTTCTAGAGTTCAATATGTTACAATTTTTATTTTAAAAACAATTTTAAACAAAAATGTATAAAAACAGGAAAAAATTGCACTTTGAAGACCTTTCTCCAACCTCCTCGTAGTAAAATGTGTAAGTACATATTGTATATCGAAGTTAACGGGGAAGGCTAACATTAACTCGCGGTATTGGATCCGCCATTTTGAATTTTCAAAATATATCATCAGATTTGTAATCGGCGACCTCGAAAACCCCTGAGTAGCAAGTTTCATACGATTTCATTAATTTTTAATGCATAAATTGACCTAATACGGCGACATAGCTCATGACAAAGATTTTTACAAAATCGTAAAAACAACATATTTTAAGAGTTTGTATCTTTTTTTGACAACATTTTTGAAAAAGGACAACGGCATGTTGTTCGGTATATCTTAGGCTGGCTAGAAATGTTCAAGTTTTCAAATTGGATATATGATTGACTTCATTAGACTAATTTATGTCATGACAAAGATTTGCGTTTTTGCCGCAGTCAGAGAAAAGTCCTAAATGACAAAGATCTTTGTCATCCGCAGCGAAGGGGTTAAACTGTTTTAAGTAACAAAATTCTTAATTTTCAGTAACATTTATGAAATTTGCTTTCTACTTTTTTAATACATTTCATGAAAATTATTTTCGCTGATGCATTTGGCGAAATTTTCACTGATTCAGATTAAGAGAGCAGACTTGGAGAATATAATAAACAAGTTCCAATGTTAAAAATTGTTGTTTTTGAAGCCATATTTTTTTCGAAATGATGGTATTTCAGCCGCATTCTTCAACACGACGAGTTTTTGATGAAGCCTTCAAAATGTACAATATTCGCGCAAGCGGAAAGAGATCCTCCTGAAATATCGGGTAACCGCGCGGGACAAACAAGGTGGGTTAGTGTTCAAACCGTGATTAGAGGGTTAGCTCGGTCGCTCGTTTTATCTCGCTTCGCCACTTTGTTGCTCGAAAGAAACCTCCACAGAATTTCCCTCACATACTTGGATTTTCCCCATGTCTGTGTATAGGTTTCCATGTGGGTGTATATAGACAAGATTGTTGCGACAGGAGGACAAGAAGCGCGGCAGGATGTCGTTGGAACCTGGAATTCGTGCGATGTAGCTCGGGAAAGCTCAAACAATGCACAAAGGGCCGTGGTATAATGCGCCTTGGGGAAGATGCGGGCGTAGTACGGCCCAGCGACCCCGTTCGCACGTCACCCTATATACGACACAAATACACGTCAGGCATTTTGTCCGTTGCCCTCACGCAAGAGATAGTACTTCTAGCTTTTCAGGAAAATCGCGAATTTTCGAGTTCGATGAACTCGTCATTGGCCAGGACAAAGGGGATGTGCTTAATTGGTATAAGTGGTTAATTCGGAGTGTGTTTATTGTTTTTTTCCCCTTCGGGTGATTTCTCCATTGGATATATTTTTTTCTTTTATATCGTTCCAGAGTGACAAGAAAATTGATCTGAATTTGATGAAATTTGATGTACCTGAAGATCTGAACGTTCAGTGAACGAATTTTCAAAGCTGACTTACCATTTTACACTTATATAAATCGTGTTAAATTTAATATAAGAATAATATCAAAAATTATTTCAATTTGTAAGATTTGTTTTATTTTTAGCATATCCCAATATTGCTTTTGTAATCTTCTCTTATATGAAAAAAAGCAGGGAACAAAATTAGCTTGAAATGACGTTTCATAAATAAGTTAAAATTCGGGTACCATGATCTCTCAAGATTTTGATGCAAGAATTTGTGAACTAACTATCTTAAAATTTAAAGTAGTCTTAAGGAAGGTCCATTAAGATGATATTTTCAGCATTTGAGACAATCTTTTATGCTTTCCGTGTAAAAATATGAATGATAAAGCGGTTGTGACCCTTAGCGAGTCGAAACAATAACTTCCCGATCAATCTCTCGTGCGGACGTACGTACAAGATCACGGACACAAATTATTTTATTGTTCTTTTAGGTTCTTTGGAGTCTGAAACGTCGACATTTGATGAAAAACTGTAGGGTAATTTTTTGGCGGGAAGTGACCAAATTCAACACTTCGTCCAGACCTTTGGTCTGGGTCGAAGTAATAACACTATACATAAGCCGACAAGTCAGAAAACCGGCAGTCAAAAAGCCGACAAATAAAAAAACCGACTAGTAAAAAATCGGCATATTGTAAAGAGAATAATACTTTTACCGTGTTGGCTTTTTAATATGTCGGTTTTTTACTTGTCGGCTTTTTTATTTCTCAGTTTTTTGACGCGCATCAACAGTTTCCTCGCGAAAAATGACGGAATTTGTTAAATAATATCATTTTTTCACGTTATTTGTACTATTTTTACTACTTTTTTTTGGAATAACTTGAAAATCGCTCAGCCGATCATGTTCAAAATCTAATCAGCACGAAGTTAGGTCAGGACGCCTCGATTAAAAAAAAATTAATCAATTCGCTTCATCCGTTGAAGAGAAATCGTTGGACAAAATTTGGTTTTCATCCGTACACACACAGACAGACATCTCTCTAAAAATGTGTCAGTTTGCTTCTAGTGGTCACAAAACGTGGAGATATCATGAAATTAGCATTTTCCATTTTCTAGGACATTTCAATAACTTCCCTGTAGACCGGGAAATTAAAAAATAGTAAATTTGCTGTTTAGAACTTACTGAATGCTTCAATTTATCGCATATTATTGTTCAAGACTTAAGATCTTCGTAATTGCATAATTGATTAGTGATTCATCCGAAAATCTCCAGAAAACCGTTCACTGAACATTCGAAACCTCAGGCACATGAAATTTGGCTGAAAGCGAATAAATAACTAATCCCATGCTTCTAAACTCTAATTGGACCTTAATAACATAGTAAAATGGTCTCAGGAAAATGGTCTAACTTTAAACTTTAATAAGTGCAATATCCTTAGGAATGCATAATATGCCAAAGAAATCTTGACAACCTCAAGGAATAAACGAAAATCTTCACGGACGCATCAAAATCAAAAGAAGGAACGGGATGTTCAGTAATTACTTTTTTTAACACTTTAGGATGTGAAATTTTTCGAAAATTAATGGAAAATAGATAAAAAATTGCACTCAAATAAGGTCTCTTTTCTGCATGGATTTAAGTTGCATCAGATGTTAATGAAAATAGGATCACTATCTTATCGGAAGTCAATCTAATTCAACTCAGGTCCTTTCAGACGACTGCGTCTATATGGATATGATTGGGTTCATAATGGAACAAAATGTAGAACTAATCGAGTATAAAACTTTCCAGAATTTGAACCATTTACATCTTGGACCAAAATGTGGAAAAGTTACACATTTTGGTCCATTTGAACCGAATCAATTCCAAATGTATTCTGTTACCACATATTTCCTTAAATAATTGTATCTGGTATTTGAAATTGTTAAGCCGGAGATATAAAAATCAAGGAAGAACCAAATAACAATCGACCGCTAAACGGTTTTTCCACTTAGGTTGAAACTCCAACAGAACTGACGAAGACATCGATAAATAAATACACATGGAAAATGGAACTTTGCCTTAAAAATACAATAAACCGCCGAAAAATGACTTGAACGCTGATTTCCGCTGATCATTAACAACAACTCCTGAATCATCACAACAATGATCAACAGGTAGATATCTCCAAATTACAAGGACAAACCATTGACACCAGGGAACAAATCACATTTTACAATTATTTATTCAATAATTTTTTGGCACTGTAAATCTTTCTAATATGACCTCCTTTTATGAAGGTTCGGAAGAAACTCTAAAAAATTTTATCTTCTATTAAAAATTAACATACTTTAGCAACAGCATCACTAATGATGGAATGAAAAGTTGAAAAAAGTGAATTTTTGACAGTTTTTGCCGAACCTCCATAAAACGTTTTATATTATAGTGTGCTGTTAAGTTGAATTTGATTGATTTCGATAAGAAAATTATCCTATTCTGATCTACAATTGATACTATTTCAACCCGTGTAGTACATTGCGCAAAAGAGGCCTCAATTGAGCACAATTTCGATCGAATACCTATTAATTTGTCGAAAAATTTTACATTCTGAAATGTTTCAAGAAAGTGATCATATTTTGAGCACTTCTTGATTCACTTTCGGCCAAATTTGATAAAACTTAGATCAATTTTTTATACTGGGGCCAGAATGCAAAAAAGTTGGCTGCATCATACGGAGACCTGATAAGTATAAGTTCGTATAAAATCTGAAAAATAGGACCTGATAATGTTTGTAGCTACTTGCCACTAAATTAAAGAGGATCCTTCAGGGGATTTAAAGGCTATTTTAAGGTTTTTCAAATATGTAAAGAAAGAATTGTGAAATTTAATCATTCCACCAAAATTTACACTCTAAATTGAGTTTTAGCCCTCAGAAATTGCAATTTGGCGCAAGTTTTAAAAAAAAAAATGTCAAAAAAATTGTAAATAATTATTCCTAACGACTACAATATGGGGATTTTATTCAAAGTGTAAAGAAAACAAATAAGAATAATTGAACTTTAGGAACAACTTCTACTTTCGTAACACACTATTGTAAAAGATATGAAAATGAAAATTTTGCTCTAAAACTATGAACTTTTTAAAAGAATGTTAAGAAGTAAACGTTCCTAGAATTCATTGAGGATTATACTGGAATTTTTCCCCAATTTTTAAACAATATTTTAAGACATTTTTTATTCAATTTTTTTAAAAAATTCATGAATTTTAAGCATTTTTTGTTGGTTGTAATTTCGAAAATTCGCAGTTTTTGGTGGAAAACACCTTAAAGTCTATTACATATTTGAAATTGCTTTTCTCGGCAACTATGAAACTTTGCAGGAAATTGCAAACAACCAAATGCTTAGAATTAATTAAAGAATTCACGAAAACTTTAGTGTATTTTTGTAAAGTATATTTTCGATGAATTGTAAGAACATTTCGTTGTTAGCATTTTTTTAATACAGTTTTTTAGTTAAAGCGTCAAGACATTTTTTTAAACTATATTTTCATAGGGGAGGCTATTTTGAGATCGTTAAAATGATTTGTAGTATCATGGTAGTATTTCATTATTTTCCTGACTCTTCTTCATAATTTGTATAGAATACCAATATTCTGAGAGCTTTTAATTATTCCTAAGAATACATATTTTTCTTCTTTGACAATTTTTGACGCCCTGTTGAAATTCCTGACGGCTAAAACTCAATTTTGTCCTTAGAATCTCGAGAAGCGACCCCAAAAATAGTAGCATATGTATTTTTTAATTTTTGTGAGCTTCGATTTTTATGCGAAATACAGATAGCAATAAATTTTGGAATAGTACAATTAATTAGCCTTAATATAGCTTTATATTATGCACCTAGTAACATTCATGTCTGCTGACTTTTTAAACGTCTAAAAATGTGTGGTGCCTGTTATAGAGAAGGGATTTGATTATTACTTGTAACTTTTGATCCAATCATTCAATTTTAATAATCGAGTTAAATTTCTAATGCTAATACCAGTTAGTAGCTAACTTTTAGCCTCCGTTAATAATGATTTCATGTAAAACAGATAAACTGTAGTCAATTATAGAAAAATTGATTTTTTGTTGAAAAAAGTCCTTGGTTGTGCAGCATTTTAACAAATCCACTGAAACTGGAAAAATATTCATTGAAACATACAAAAAGTCAAAATTGATAAGTGTTCAATTGTCGTCCATAAGTTGGTACATAGAATATAATATGGCATCGGATGCTAAAAAATGGTTTTAGAAATCTCTTATGACAATAACTTTATCGTTTAATATGATCTACAAATTGCTTCACTGCAACAATTGTGATTGTATTTTATAATAACAGTGTCCAACGAAGTTTTTGTAATGCTGCATAACCGAGAACTTTTGCAAATGAGACATGATTTTCGTGTTGAGAAAGTTTAAAACTAGACTTTTAATGTTTTTGTTTTAGAATAGTATAATTTTTTGTCATTTTTTTCTCAATGAATCTGAATGAAATTTTCAACAAATTCTGGGCTTCGTAATCGGTGGACCCGATAGTTGTACTAAAGACTTGTGGAGTCAAAATATTTTTGGAGCATGGCAGATCTAAAATTGTCCCCGAAATGTTGATATTTACAAAAATTTTCATTTTGTCGACATTTTACAAAGCAGCAATCGTATATTTAGTCAATATAACTAAATTTTTTTATATATTACGTACTATATGTTTGTATATATAATACTAAAATATTATTTAGAAATTTGAAGTGAAGTCAGATACGCATATTAAATTCCTAACCACCCAAGTGCCTTTACTAAGGTGGAATTTCACTTTAGTCAAATTAGAGAATAAGAGGATGGCTCAATTCTCATTCCTTTCAATCAAAATACGTTACATTGAAATCATTTCCATCTTAAGAGAATTTTGTATACGTAGTATCTCGAAGAATTGAATGAATTTAAAACAAATAATTAGTCCAGTTTTTACTTAACGAAATGCTTTAATAGAACAATGTAAATTAATTATTGAGCATAATTCATGAAGCAATACATTATGAACTTTAATAACGGATTATCGGCTGTTCGCTCTTCCCTATATGCTTTTCTAAATACTGTTTCCTAAATCCTTTCAAAAGTTGTATTCTAAAGTCCCAAACTCACGTACGGAATTTATAAGCTTTTCGGAACAGATTTTGTAAAGCTGTTACGGATTAAATTTTCGAAAATTTGAGGAAATTATTCAATTTGTATTCGTTTTTGAGTGTTTAATTAAGAGTCAGAAAACATTAATAGATTTTGGCATTTTTAATTCGGTTTTGTCAACGATAATAAGAATGAATTAAAAATATTTATTTTACGTTTGATACTAATGTTCGCTTTCAATTGAAATTATAATACTTAAGTTTGCTGTTTTCTAGTTAATTTATAAAAATTTGGCAAATTAAAATTTACTGTATTATTTATGCTATTTGTTTGTATCTAAAAGAATCAATTCTACGTCCTTTGATGTAAATAATCTACTGCTTTTATATTAATGATTTACTTCGTGGGATTTATGGTATACTCCAAAGGATTCAAATTTTTTACTATTATACTGCAAAATTTACTCCATTTGGATTTAGAACCAAGTAACAAACAGTTTGCTATTTGGAACACTTACTAAGCAAATCTCTTAATTCATTTTCTACAATCATTGGAAGCTTAGATTCCTTAAAATGAAGTTTTATAATTTATTATTATGTTTTAAATGTTGAAACATATGGTGAAATAAGAATCTTACAAAACATCTGGCTAGTGCTCCGTAACTGGAGTAGTAATCACTTACAGTAAAAACGTATAACCACACGTTATCTTAAATATCTCCTCAATACAGATGGTTCGGTCGTAAAAGTTTGGGGGCGATAACCTAGAATGTTTACGATATTCCCTTCTACGAAGTAGCCGTAAGGATTGAAAAAAAGTGCAGTCATCAAGAATGGAAATCAATACTGCACGTCACAGACTACCAATTCCAAATTGGTGCAATTGTCAGATATTTATATCAATGCAAAGTATTTTAATCTTTTTAAACTCTTATTGCGCTGATAAAAGAACTTTCAGTTGGTGTAATCAATTTTTATAAATATAGGTACATGATATTGATGAAGTATGTTAACAGCAGTACCATAACCTTGGATAAAGGTAATAAAATAACAGTTATTGTACTGTTTAAATTTAACTTATTAATTACACAGGATCACAAAAAAAATTTGTTCCGAGACAACTTGAATCAGGAATAGTGGATCTTATAGATTTTCAGCCGTTGAAAACGAATCCGTTATTCGATTTGGCCCATCACGTCAGGGTTTTAAGATATGTGATCCGAAAAATACTCAAAAATATACTTTTTGGCAATTTAAATTTAGGATATGTGAAAACTCTGACACGCTGAGTTAACTTGGATAAAGAATTCGATTTCAGCGATCAAAAATCCATACATAAGATCCTCCACTTCTGATTCAAGTTGTGTCAAAAAAACGTGGTCTTGTGTTATTTTTTTCGTGAAGTATAAAACAATTTTTTAGGGGACATAACTTGAATCTTTATTAAAACTTATACGCCGATTTTAAAAGTTCCTTAAGAATGCTTATTCAAGAGCTTTTATTGTCATTATAAAATAATAATTTTAATTGAAAATTAAAAAACTTATAATTACAGATTCTAGTTAGTTTCACTTGTTTATTGCAATTGCATGTTTTTTTCACCTGCATATATCGTTATGCATAACGATTTGAAGAATAATAATTTTTTTATTGTTTTTTCCGAGAAATTTGACAATCTGTCTTTCGACAATAAATAAGTGGTTTAGCGATAAAACTAAAACGTGTATGTAGTCACCTATTGGTTCGTACCTTTAAATTTCTAATCTAATGTAGATTTTATATCTGGAATAATAATATTATAAGTAAAAGTGGAGACAACACTTCAACTCCAAAAAGTTCCTCTACAAGAAAGTGAAATGACAAATTGTGAATTCATTTTTGAATACGATATTTTTATATTATCTTTAATTTATTCATTTTTTTTATAAGTAATAAATTTTTCATGAAAAATAGTAAAAATGTGTTGAAATATTACAATGTATACGAAATCCTAAACAATATAAAACTTACTACACAAAACTTAGTATTTATGGTTTTTTAGTTAAGAAAAGTCGGTCATGATTCTGAAAACAGGTTTAAAACATTAAGAAATGTATTGAATATTGCCGAGTCATGGACATTTAAATCAATAATAAGGAATAGGAGTATTATATCGTCACAAGATATCACATAATGACTATCTCTAACCTCAAATCGAACGGAAATTTGATATTTATTCAAGTGCATAAAATTTGATAAGCTAACAAATATTTTTTTTATTTTCGCACGAAAAAAGCATTTTAGTATTTCATTGCATACTTGAAATGTTCAAATTTACTATAAGATTAAAATTACGCACATGAAATAATATGACTTGTTTATCATTTTGACATAAAATAAACAATTCTACGTGATTTGACATGAGAAATATCTTTTCACACGCCTTTTCCGACTCCACCCGTCATAGATCCATGCACAATAACCCAATCAGTTCTCTAAAAATCTCATATCATATTTCCTCTACAAATCTACGGTTCCTATGACATTTGAAATTTTTAAAATATCACGTCAGTATTATACACATGTACCCAGATTAACCTAGGAAATTTATATAAATGTTCACCTAAAGCCAATGTGTTCAATCGAATCGTAATTCAAACGGTGTACGAATCGAGAGTTCAGCTTATCAATAAAAATGTAATTAATCTATTGTGTATTAGAACCTTTTGTCACGCGATTGTAAACTTGTCGAGATTTTTCACCTTCCGTTTTCGAAATATTTATTTCCTCACATAGACTGATTTACGGATTTGTCGAGTGCGAGAAGAAACGCGGGCGTAGGTAGTTGTATAAAAAGCAAAAACTGCTGGGAGTGTCTCCGAGTCTCTAAGAGCCGAAAAGGACCCACTTAAAATCCCTCTACAACTTTTCCCGAGAGCAACTGAGAGAGAAAATGAAAGGCAGATTGGTAATAAAAGCAAAAAAAAGTATGAAAGATAGTTGGAGGAAAAAGGAAAGGGTGAGAGAAAAGGGAGAAGGAAATAATTGGTGCCCTGCAGCAAAAATAGGCCTTTGCAGGATGAGGGCATTCGCCATTTTTAGATTGCTCAATTTAAGCGATTTCTCATTTCTATAATATCTTGTCTTTCAAAAAGTCATGATAAATCCGTTAAAGCGCTATTTTTATTCATTTATTCACACCTCTTGAATGATAGGAGTAACAAAAATTATAATAATTATAATAATAAATATAGAGGTTAGTAAGACAATTCGAGAGGACTTGAAAACTATTATGACACAATTTTACATAGAAGATTATGGAGGTACAGAAAGAGACAATTAGGAAGGTTCATATCACTTAAGAAAGTGTGTGAAGATAATTGTGGAAGACGTGGAAGTCTAAAGGACCTCATTTTATGAGGACAGTTAAAGAAAATTTAAAAGTGACAACTATAGAGGGTAATAATGGCAGTAACTCGAGATTTGCCAATTCTAGAGTTCTGCTATAACAATGTTGAGTCGAATGAGAGAAATAACCCAGATAAAAAAATAGATCATTGTAAAACAATTTTTATAACGTAAATATTACAAGGAATATTGCAAGAGGGACAATTAGGAAGGTTCATAATATTCATATAACATATTAATATATTTTCAATGTTAAGAAAGTCCATGAAGACAATTGCATCTGATGTTGAAGTGAAAAAACGTCACTAAGACATTTTATGGAGATAGTTAAAAATGTTAAAATAACCATTATTGACGTTAATAATGACAATTACAACAAAATCACCATTTATAATTCTGTATTATTTAAAAATGTTAAGAGAAATATATGGGTCAATAAGATTGACAATTCTGGGGAACTTGGAAGTTATAAAATGACTGAATCTTACATAGATGATTACCCAGGAATACAAAGGTATAATTTCAGAGGTTCATAATAATAATATAATTCGATTCTTCAAAGACAGTGTTATAGATGTTCATGCTGACAAATTCCTGAATATGTGAAAGTCAGGATATTACAAGGAATAGAAAAGGGACAATTAGAGAGGTCGAACACTATTGTAAAAGACGTTGAGTTCTGAAGTACTATGTTTTATGAGGACGATCAAAGATAATTGAAAAGTGACGACAGAAGTTAATAATGACAATTACAGAATATTATCAACTGACAATTACGGACTGCTCATAAAAAATATTGGAGAGGAGAAATAAAGCAATTAACAATAATTGTAGAAGTCTCGGAAATTTTTATGACGAAAATTTTACAAGGAATATTACAAGGAAGGGGACAATTAGGGAGGTTTAGAATAATCATCAATTGCAGAAGATGTGGAAGTCGAATGTATGATGTTTTATGGCATTAAATTGTACATTATGAGGATTAAGAAAACAACGGCAATTCACGATTGACAATTCCAGAGTATTCTGAATGTAAAGTAGTCAAAATAGAGTCTTGAGGGTTTTTAATATCAACAAATCTGGTTATATAGAATTATGAAACGATAATAATGGAATTACACATGAACGATTATAGACGACTCAACGCGGACAATTACGGAGGTTTGTCATGATATGACAATATCATAGTTTTTTTACACAGGATTTGTAAGCGACAGTAAGAAAGGACAATTTCAGTTCATTTCAAAATCCTAATCATAGAGATTCACGAGGACAATTACAGGAAATTTCGAAAAAACAATTGAGTATTTAAAAAATAATTGTTGAGGAAACAGAAGAAATATTTACGAAATATTACAAAAATCGACAAGTACGGAGGTTTCGGATTTATAAGTACCTTACTTAATCTGTCCTTAATTATAAAAAATATTATTATGAAATTAAAATATGCATGTATTGTACTTTCTCTGGTAATTTGAACCAATAAAATATTAGGAAAAATACGACAATGGAATAAAACAATAGTTTAAATTACCTTGTCGATCTCACATCGACTGGATGCTACAGTACTCTCTTAATTTGAGACAGTGAAACCGGGGATTCAGCGACTGATTGCCAATTTGTAAAATTGAAAGAGTCGGGACAATTTCTAGATTGTATTTTGTTTTGTACTCAGCACAATTTCGGAGGATTCGAAAGGGACAATTACAGATGTTCAGTGGGTCAGTCGTGCAGATATCGCTAATATTTATCTGCAATACTATATTTTAATACTTACAGCCAGTGACAATTTTAAATGAATCAATCGTTTTAATTTTTTTTTGACAGTAATTCCTATTAAAGCTTTTTATCAATGCATCATTAATTAACTTAAAAGTTACTTTTTCTTTTCGCCTGTTGTGTATATTTAGTATTTATGTACTTCGGTTTTGAGGACGTCCTCAGAAGTTCCACGTTTTCATAACGACGTACTGTTGTAGTAGTAAAGTTAGATCAAATTAAAACAACTATATGAACTATTCCAATAATCGGTAACTATTGAGTTCAAATGAAATCTTATAGAGAAGAATATGGTTTCGATTAACTGACATTTGCGTTTGTTCCTAGTTAAAAAGTTTGCTCGTGTTTAATAAAATGTGGTAGGAATTTTGCCGATTAATAGAGTGTTATTGGCATTGTTATTCGACTCCTTCTAGTAGACTTGTGTCGAGTAATTTTGCTATTGAGCCTGATGGAACAAAGCTTCTATATCGACAAAATGCCACGCTATCAGCAATTCAAATTGGATCCAATAATTCATTGTAACTAGCGATTGTGATATTGGCTCCCTTTGAACCGTTCAGTTTCTCTATTTTTAGAGTCAATTTGATTGTATTGGCGAACACCGCGAAATATGTTCTAATTTCCATACATTGCCCAAGGGTAAAATTTGTCGAGGGACGCTGATTAAATCCGCATTCACGATTACACGTCTACACGTTGTTATCCACTGTTGGCAATCAAATTTTCTAATTTATGCGATTCGAAAGTTAAGTACTTGCGGGACTGTGAGTATATCAAAGTACGAAGATTAGGAATGGCCCTGGGTGTCAACTTTCCGTTCAATTTTTATTTGGTTATCAAATTGTTAGTCTGTAGGTAGTAAGAAACATTTTTAATTTAAGATGTAACGTTGAATAATTTATTTCCTGATGTATGATCATCCCTGGATGTCCAGGATTAGACCTTACCATCCCTCAATTTATTGGGAACATTCAGGAGATCCCCAGTACTCAGTTCTTATAATGACAAGTTTTGACATTTGATGTCAGACATAAAAGAACTTAAAAAATATATGTCGAAACATCAACAATACTTTTATTAAGAAATTCAGTTCATTTGGATATGAACTTCAATACAAGTTCTCATGAACCGTACGATCAAACGCAGTTCCCGTTCCCAATACGTCGTAGAAACGAAATTTGACGTTAATTTGAATTGCATTCACTTAGGACACAAATTAACCCAGCTAATCGCAAACGCCCATGCATATATTTTGCAATCAATGTCGGGCTATAATCATTACGTATCTTGAATTTCCTCTCTCCATTAACGCAGTTTGAAATTTCTATTATTAATTTCGCTCATCTCCGTTATTAGACATGCAGACAATTTGTAAACATTCGTGCCTTCGAGTGCATTAACTGCTATTACATATTATGTTTTATGTAGCTGGAAATCCTTGCGAAAGTATTGATAAATCATATATAAATTCCCGTATTTTAAAAAAATGTTGATGTCAAATATAGAAAATTATGGAGTTTCATCAAGGAAAAATAGATGGCGCTCCAATCCAAAAATAAAGTCGCTCAACATTTAGTTGAAGAATGGGTGTCATTGATAAACGACCTTGCGCGTTTTTAACTTCGGATTTGAGCGCCATCTAGCGTCTTAAAGAAGAAACTTATATTTATTTAAAATATTTTGGACTATTTTTCAAAGGAATTTGTTCTTATGACATGCCTGCTTCAGTATGACGATGCATTTTTTTTCTATACGTAGAGCAAAGTAATTGCGGTTTGGAGATATTATTACTGAAATCTTTCGAATAAAGGAGATCGGGATTTGTGGATTGGCCGCTCGCCTCGTTCGCCCCATCCGACATTTTCAGTTTTTAAATTGCTTAATAGTTGAGTCTTTTCATTTTTATTCCCAGGGGATGCTCATTTGCATGGGAAAAGGAGAATAATAGCCTGAAAGAAAAGAAAGCTTTTTCTTTTTCCTTTTTCTGTTGGAAAAGAAAACGAGTCGCGGCATAACTTTTCCGCCCGCCATCGTGAAATAGGTGGTTGCCGGCATAGGGGGAGGAGGTACCAACACAGTTCGGAGTTGGAAAAGAAGGAAAATCTGTTCGCTTTTCCCCCCACGGAAGAGTTTCGGTCGCGTTCTTCGGATTCTTCGTTTCCCTCCTCATCCCTGCAATATCTCCTCCTCCTCGTTCCCTCATTCTTTGTTACTCATTCACTCACTCTCTCTTTCGTTCTCCATCTTCATTTTGCGTACTCTTATTTTTCCTGCCATTTTCTCCGTTGCACTCCACCTGCATCATATTTCATCTCCTTCTCGTACCCGTTGCTCTTGGTGCATACCTCGCGGCTCTCTCGAGTACTGAAACTTGGTCCGGAGTTGCTTCATGGAAGAGAGGAAACCAAGTGGAAATGACTCTTGATAGTAGATGCTTGAGCGATTCGTCTGGCGAAATAATCGGCCCAAGATGGCTTTGCAGATGTTTTATGATTCCGATCCTGTTTTCGAAGAATGAAAATATAGATTCGTACGAATATAATACGTCCTCGACTAATTTTCGAGAAAATATTATAGAGAAATCGAGAATAATAAAGCTAATTAAACTGTGTGACCATTTTTACGTGAAGGAGTGTTTTTATACTCAAACAGGGTGCATTTAGTAAAAATTAAATGAAAATGTTCTTTATTTCCATTTTTAACGTTGCTGCAATATCTTGGTATTGTATAGACAAGTTTTATAAAATAATCGAAATAGTATTTAAAATATTTTCATTTTGCTTACTAGTATTTATAATGAAGTCTGGTGAACAGGGTGTATTATAGTATATTATGTAACAAGGGCGCAATTACAGATCTTCGATGAGTGCGAAGAACCCTCGCTTCGCTCGTGCGACAATAACACTCATTGGAGATCGATATTTCGCCCGTGTTCCATAGGGTTTTTTTTTAATACGACATACGTGGGACTCGGTAATTTGAGCCCGAAGATTTCACTGCAGGGCGCAAAATCGAGTTCTACTCCCGGAGTGTCTTTATGCGCGTCTTCTGCATGCGTGAAGTACAAATTTTGTACAGACTTCATGCATTCCCTCTATTTCACGCATGTAGAAAATCATATAGAATATAGAAGCGTTACACTTGTTGCGTAATATATTATAACATCACTTTAATTTTTTTATTTGCATCTAAACTACGTATAGCGATTTTTTCTAGTGACACGAATGTGAGGAATGCACATTCTTTGCACATTCTTTTTTGTTATACGAATGTGCCTAAAGTGCAGTTGCAAAAATATAAAAATGAGTAAAATTCATTTTTACCAAATACACTGTGCAACTTTATACTATTGACACTGAATTCTAACTTTATCTTAGACTGTATTAATCGATCCGCGTAAAAGTGCTTTAAATAAAGACGGATAAGTTTTGAAACAAGTAGAAAATTGATTTATTTATTACAAAAAATGAATAAAAATCGCAAATTACCTAACAAGGTCGTAAAGAATTCTTTTGCGACCGATCCAGTATCTACACATACGAGGTGAGTCGAGGCATTTGTAATCGCAAAGTTTACACGCTTCTGTTATACTTTATATAATGTATACGTATCTTAGAGTGTGAAAAATTTTGCCTTAAACTTAAAAAGTATGCATCAAAATTAATGTACAAATATAAAATATAAAACATAAAATTATGCATTTCAGAAATTTAAAATATCAATTAATGTTGTTGCTACTTTTTCGGGAAATGAAAAAGAGAGGTTAGAATTAATAATTCACTTTACATGATAGCGAATCGATTCAGTCCTTTATGATTCTCTTTAACCTGTTAAGATTTTAAGAATTGTATCAGAGGCATATCTTTTAGACACTCTTTTTAGATACTTTTGATTTTTGCTGTTTTATTTAGTTTTTTTAGTACAAAAAAATACTTTTTTCCTAATGGAGTGCGGGAAATCCGTATTGCGCGCCCTGTTTTAATGTGGGAAACGTAATTTTCTGCATACGTATGCGAGAAATAAAAACAGTGCCGAAAATATAACAGATTTATCGCATTTTATTAGGAAAAATGTCATTCAACACACGTGCTGGTATTTCCCACATTTATATGATTGAATCATTACTCGTACAAGAAATCGCATTTAAAGACTATTTAAGATAATCATAGACAAACCTCCTCTAAACCTCTCATGTTAGCAAGAGATGAATAAGGTAACAATTATTATCTTCGGGATGTGAAATATATTAAAACAATCCTCAAAGGACGAAGAAATTATCAATTTGAACATTAAGGGCTTAATGAATGAGTTTGAAATGTATTGATCATTGCACATTTAAAAAGCGGAGTGCTAATCCAGTAATAAGCATAAAATTCGTTGAAATTGCTACTTATTTTAAATCTTAATTCCCTCATACATTAATTTGAAGCAAGTCGAGTGGTCGTCGAGTCAAGTAGATTACGAAAAGATCCAAGATGGGTAATGGAAGAAAAAATGATATTTAATATTTATATCTATCTTTTACATTTTGTATTTTATATTTGTATTTTATATTTATTTGTAATCTTATTTGATATTTTTATTACCTGCATCATATACTGTTCCATTTTTGCGAACATTATTATGTAATTACACGGAAAAAGATGTTTTAAATATTATAAACAAATGTTTGGGGACCTTCAAAATTGTAAGCTTGGGGAAACAAACTTTTTGTGTCAGTAATAGTACATTGTGCAACTATGGAGCAAAATAGGTGTATGACGCCCGAGCAAAGCGAGTTCGGCAATTCGAATGAGTCTGGAAACACATGTTCTCTCTTGTTGCACATATTATTTTCTCATACGAGAGCGTGTTATTTTGTTCCCGCTATATAGGGAGCAAAATAGTATTTTGGGAATAGAGTGCGAGAAACTTATTTTGCTCCCGGCTAAATTCATTTTGCTCTCTAGGGAGAGAATGCGATATTCTACTCCTGCAATATAGGGAGCGAAACAGCGTATTGCGCTCAGAGTGTGAGAAAGAATATTTGTTACTAATAACATGAATGAAGCTAGGTCGTTTAATAAATATGATATTTAGCCACAAATATTTGCTGTTAATAAATTGTTAATACTGTATATTTAAAGCCTTCTTCATTACAAATACATTGGCTTTTTAGTGTTAGTAACGAAGATTGATGACAGGAAACGATATATTACTAATTTTGAAAATAACCAGGATAGAACCAAATATTATATAGGAAAACAGAAATTCTTGTACGTACTAACAAGTTTGCCCAAATGTACTAGTAAAACTAGTATGATTTGTTATATTTCTGATAGTGTAATTAATATCTTAATTTTCTGAAATTTCGCTCACACTTTATGCTAAAACTATAGAAAAATAAGTTTAAATTGTACTACTTTTCAAAAACTCTACAATTTAATAGATACTCTACTGCTTTCTGTTTACTGTAAATGATAATTGATCGATCCACTCTATTGAAAGAGCGATTTATCACTCTTTATGGATTAAAAACTTGCTCTGCATAGAATGAAAATAGTGGCTGAATTTTCACTCTATAAGAAGTAAAAATCTAGTGATTTTGACTAATTTCAATTTTTATCGCCGTTAGGAACAAAAGATACAGCGTTGAAAGTTCTGAAAAGGGTTAAACAAGGTCTTAAAGGACATCTTAGATAATACACGTATGAAATATGCATACGTTTCAAAGTTACGTTAAAGTACAGCAAACTTCAAATTGTCTTAAAATCTTCAATAATTGTGACGATATCTATTTAAAAACAAATACTAGTAATTTCTATACCTAACTCATTTTAATTCAAATCAGAAATATTTTGTTATAATTTTGTTGACGAATAAATGTTATTGTACGAACAGAAACCTCCAAATAATGTTAAAATTATCTAAAAAAAATTGAGAATGAGTTTTTTGTTAGTGCAAACTTGTATCGCTAATGCCCGGTTCGAAAATAAAAAAAAACTGCGCGAGACATCCTCCTAGACACGGAATACTAGTTACTTCAAATTTTAATATCGATAATTTTATTTACCGATTGTTGAGGTTCTGCAGTGTTTTGGACTGATATAGTATCAATTCATTATTACTAATTTACAATTAATAATTACAGATTAGAAAAGAAAACATTTTTCAAGCGGAATTGGGTTTTATTAACTCTCACTAAAAAAGATTCAATTTTTTTTTCTTTTATAATCTGTCATTTTTAATTTTACAGTAATAATAATGAATTGATACAAAAATACTCCAGTATCTCCACATTCAATAAATTAGATTATCGATTTTAATATTTGGAGTAAATAGTAAGCCATGTCTAGTAACGTGTCTATTTTGCGATTCTTTTCATTTTATGTGCATATTTTGTTAGGAGTGATATGTTCATACCATTCAAAGTAATAAATGAGTGTTGAATAATGTGAATATTCACTTCTTTAAGGTAAGATTTTTATCCTTTCTGTGAGACTCGTTAAGTGAATAATAGCGATTAAATTTTTATCTTTATTTTTATATTAAGAAAAGTTAGTATCTTTTTGACAGTTCTAAAATCCCCTAGAGTCTTTTGATTATCTACATATTAAGATCGACTTTTACAGCATATTAATAATTGAAAGAATAATAAATATTTCGACAATTCTTTTTTTTTATAGAAAAATACAGTTTATCACGGAATAAGTTAGCGAGAATCCAAAACGTTTGCCCAACTTGCAATGGAAAGGAATTACAGAACTTATACATGTGACAATTCAAGTATTTTACTAATTAATCACAAATTCACTTCTGAAACAATACTCTTAAAATTTACCAACAGTAATTAAATACATAAAATAAAAATGCAGAAACATAGTAAACCCAGAAGTTGCTGCACGTTGTATTTATCGTCATTTTCAATTACGTAACAAAGTTTCATAGTGTATCGTTTATATCTCATACAATATGTCGCGTTACACGACATGAATGACAAATACTAAATTATTCCATTTCCAGCGGCAATGTATGATAAAGTTTCTGCTTTAACACTTTCCAAGTTCCTGTCGCCTGAACTTTGAATTCAACTTTCGATAAGCCGAAGCGCGACAAGTAAGACTTCTTTTGCATGTTTAGCATCGACAGTTTCAAGTCAGACTTCGTTTATATAATATTCTCTTAAATAAAACTTTGATATGAATATCGGTAATTTTGTTTTGTTGAAAATTTAATCGAAATACTTAAGTAAACAAATTGTACAAGTTAAGCGAAGTATTGTATTTTAATGATTGAAAAGAAAAATTTTTTACTGAAGATTTAAATAAAATTATACATAGTGGAAAGATTCCAATAAATATTGTAAAAGTATTTAAAAATATGCAGACATATCTTCTCTTCTGATTGGTTTATCATGCAGATAATATTTTGTTTAACAAAAATTTAATGGGGAATTTCGTATTTGACATATTTTAACTACAGGTTTCTTCATTTGCTGTCATAATGAAGCAAAAAATTTCCATGAGATTTTAGCAACTAAAATTAATTCATCACGAACTTTTCTTTTTGTTATGGACAATCAATCATGCGAACTGTCAAATTAAAAAGGTCCTAATGCTTTGACTATCTACTCTGAATTCTGTTTTTGCTGTCTTCATTTCACTATATTTGTTATTAGGTATTTCATCAGCCATCTTATATCCTCCAGTTTGAATTTGTCCTCAATAAATTGAAGGAGTTGAAATTAATAAATCACAACAAATAGACAGAAAAATCGAAGTAATTTTGACGAGAATAAGAATTGGACATACAAACATAACTCACTGTCACTTAATCCCAAAGAATGAGCCAAATCACTGCGAAAGATGCCAAGCAATTCTCACAGTGGAGCATTTACTCTACATCTACTCAAAATATTCAGAAAAAAGAAAAAATTCAAAATCCCTTCCAATCTCAAGGAGATATTTACAAATGAAGATTCGTACAAAAATGTGCTCCAGTTCCTACAAGGAATCAAAATTACACATCTCATATAAATGCTACACCATGATCCAATCTCAACCACAATTTATGTAAATTACAATTTGAATGTAAGAGTAGTCGCTAATAACCAAGCAGTTGGATGCGACTTAACCCATTAACGCCCAAAAGGACACAAATTTCACCAAGATTTTCGGAATGTTTCTTGACATTAAAAACCAATTAAAAAAATTTTAGACAAAACATTTTCGACGAAAATCGAGCCCATTCCAACAAAATTATGCTTGGTTTTTCACAAAAAAATCAGATTTTTTCACTGACAAATATTTTTTAATCGGCATTTTCACATTGGAAACAGTTAGGGAGATCACTAATTGGTGAAAATATCGTGTCCTCGAACCTTTAACTTTGAAATATGCATGATAGCATTTTGAAAATAAAGTTGGAAACTGTCAAAATGGTGGCACTAACACGAATAGAACGGCGAAAAGCTCCTGTATTTTTTATTCGAAAATGATAGGCTTTCGGAAAAAACGTCGCTGAACAAAAAGTTCTTAGAATTGATCAAAGAATATGCTAAAATTTTTTCAGAATTTTTAAAACACTTTTCTTTATTTTCAAAATTTTGAAAAAATAGGAAAAGTCATGGAAGAATAGTGAAAAAATTTAGAGGTTTTCTTTGATCGATTCTAAGAACTTTTTGTTTCGCAACATTTATTGCGAAAGTCTATCATTTTCAAATAAACAAATTCCTTTTTCCCTATGTTTTGAAAAGTTCAGAAATTTTTTATTTGGAAACGATAGACTTTCGCAAAAAATGTAACGGAACAAAAAGTTCTTAGAATCGATCAAAGAAAACCTGGAAATTTTTTCCCAATTCTTCTATGACTTAATATTTTTTCAAAATTTTGCAATTTTGCAAATAACTTTTTTGGAATGGACTCGATTGATTTTTTAACAGCAGATTCGGAAAGATCGATCAATTTTAAGTCGAAAAATTTTTATCTAAAATTTTTTGAATTGGTTTTTAATGTCAAGAAATAATCCGAAAATCTTGGTGAAATTTGTGTCTTCTTGGGCGTTAATGGGTTAAAATAAATAAATTTTAAAAAAATGAAGGAGCTTATCCTCTGTAATTTAGCTTAACAAACAAACTAGAAATATAGGGAAAATCGAGCAGATTGAACAAAATCCGTAGTAAATAGTCAAAGTATTAGTTCCTGGAAAGACAAAATCTTTTGTTTTTTTCAAAATTTTTGGCAGTTATTTTGAATTCGCCATTTTTATATGATTTTATTTTCATATTATGTTTCCTGAATAACAGTTTCGAATTCATGACACGTTTTCTAATACCTAGAGAGAATTTAAAAAAACCCTAAAATTAGTTTGGTCTCAATACCTCCCCCTCATTGTCGAGGAATGGCGAAGAATAAAATGCGATATCTTGGGTAAGGTGGCCTAAACCCGTGTTCAAATAATACCAATCAATCGAAATTAGCCTTTCTTGGCTTCGGGCAGATTTCACTGCCCTCTGATCCTACGACTGCGAATCCTTAGGAACAGTCCACTTTATACGCCTCACCCTCGTGTTAGGTGACGTTTCGCGAAAGTTGAAGCGGCGACTAAAATTAGCACGATACTGGAGGATGCGATTCCATTGTCTAACTTTACATTGTTTTGTTTCAGAGTCTCGGAATATTAGGAAGCCTCCCAGCTGCGTGGCTGATCTTGACACTGTTGGTGCTGCTAGTTTATCTCGTGACGCGATGCTGCGACCGAAAGGCACGTCACAGGAGGTCAATAGCACTGCTCAAGTGTTCGCTGGCCATCCTGGCACTCCTCTGCTGCGGTGCTGTCGCCGTTGGCCTCTACGGCAACGACGACGTACACAATGGCGTTGTGCAGCTGGTCGCATCCGCCAAAAACGTCGACGAGATCATCCAGATCGCCAGGAATGAGGTACGAAAAACCATTGTTATACAACATCTTTTTTGGTAAAACTTCGGAAAGACTTGGGACCACCAGAAAAAAAAAGATATTTTATGTAGTTTTGTCCCCTGATTACGAATGTTGTAATAAACATTGAAGGTAAGAAAAATTGAAGCCGGTATTGTCAAAAAACTTTAAAAAAAAGCGAATTTTTTCAGTTTTTTACATTTATCTCAAAAAATACAATTTTTGGGGAAAAACATTCCCAGCAAAAAATGTAAAGCTCGACATTTTCTACAAAAAAGTTCTAATAAGTTTTATTCGTAATATCAACGGTGATGCCGTAAACTAAGCATGAACATGATAATAATCGGGTTTCCAATTTCAGCCAGCAATATCGTTTAGGGTTTGGAACATTTATATATCTGGCAGCAATTACAAGAATTCAAATTCGCTGGATTACTTATAATATGGGTCAGTTAGGTTTGGTTAGTATAAAAGAGGGGGGGGGGCGTGGAATTAACTTAACCAACCCATATTTTAGATAATATTGAACCCACAATCTCCATGCCTATTATTCTCATGTTCATCCTTCTTTTATGGTCTTACCGTTGTGATGAGAGAAAAATGCCTCAAACCATTTTTTGCAGAATTTTATGCTCTTCACTTTTTGTTTGAAACATTTTTTTATATGATGCGTATTTTTAGAGATAAGTGTAAAAAACTGGAAAAAGGTGGTTCTCCTTGTTTTTTTTCAGTATTGCGGGCAAAATATATTACCAGATTCGTAATCAGGTGGCAAAAATACATAAGAAACTATATTCAAATGACTCTGAGGAGGATCCCCAGCAGTGTCCGTTTAGAAATTTGTGTTCCAACTTATGTGACTATTCAATGTCAGATTGGATCAAAATGGTGGATTCTATATGTCCGACTATAATTTTGAAGAATTGAAATTTCGCGTAATATATAGGATATGAGAGTTTTTAAAGTTGTGGATTATGAATACGCTATCCAATTTTCAAAGTTCAAAATGTCGGATACGGTATGGCTGACAAAAATATTGAAAAATGATAATTTTGCGTAATATTAAGTACATTGGGGGTTTTGAGTTTGTTAACTACGAATTCGGTGTCCAATTTGCATAATTCAAAATGGAAGATCCCATATGGACAACTGTAATTTTGTAGAATCAAAATTTTGTCTAATATATAGGATATGAGAGTTTTTAAAGTTGCAGATTATGAATACGGTATCAAATTTTAAATATCCAAAATGTAAGATCCAATATGGCTAAAAAAATGTTGAAAAATGATAATTTTCTCTAATATTAAGTATATAGGGGTTTTGAAGTTGCCGACTACGAATCAACTTTCAGATTTTCATAATTAAAAATGACAGATCTAATATGGCCGACTATATTTTCTAAAAATCAAAATTTTGTCTAATACATCAGATATAAGAGTTGTTAAGACTGATGATTACAAATAAGGTATCCAATTTTCAATATTCAAAATGACGGATCTAATATGGCTTACTATAATTTTGAAAATTTTTTAATTTAGAACTGCAGAGGTAATAAAGCGGTAAAAGACAACAAAATATTTTTATATAATTTGATTTTGGCGGTTTTCGAGCATTTTATTATCGGAAACGCTCAACATTTTCTTGGAATGGAAATTTTGCTTAAACTTACAACATGTGATTTATCGAAAATAACTTCTTGAACAAGATGGCTTATCGAAGGTCATCATTAAATATTGTCATTTGTATAAAATGCGGAAATCGTTTATCCTTTATCCAGAAGAAAAATTATAAAGAATGTTTTGCAGTAAAAACTAAGATATCATTTTGTTTAAATATTTACAAATATTTCACAATATCTCGTTTTTATTTGCGTTACATAACTATGACGCATTAAATGTTTGAAATACTACAATAAATTACTCATTAACGAAGAAATTACTTCTCTGAGCTAAAGGAAGAAGTTTGTATCATGTAAAAAAATATCTGAAAAGTTTATTCGTAGAATATAGAAAAATGACTATGAAAATGGTATTTAATGGTTGTCTCCGAAAACGTATTTTTCGATGTTGACAAGGTACATTTTTAAGAATTACTTGGAATGGAATTCTTTGAATGGTCAATTTTTTATTCGAGAAAAAAAGTTTTCATTTTTTAATATGTTTTAAAAATGGGATATTCGACGAAAAATATTTTTAAACTTGTCACCCGTGTCGCACTTGCAGACCGGTAATTGTTTGTACAACTTTTTATATAATAATCAAAACGGCATTATTAAATTTTAGGCAGTACGAATTTTTCATCATTGCAAAAATTGATAATTATTTATTTCCACTCGATCGTCTGGCGGATAGCTTCAACCTCATTAAAAATCTTTTTTAATTATAATTTCTGACAATCCTTGCAAAACATAGAAATTAAAAAACTAAATAATAAGTATATTGATAAATTGTAAAAGTTACTACGCATTTGCGAATTATTATTATAAATTATAAACCAAGTGTATGCATCAGTCTTTTAATACGTCAAAAAGAGACAAATTAAATAATCCAATATCCCATTTTCATGATAGATCAGGATGAATGACAAATCGCGGTCACCAGACGATATAATATATTTAATTGGTGTCGGGTCACGAAAATGAATCACGTCTGATGCAATAATTTTCTTCAATTATTTAAATACCAATATAATATAAAGCTCGTACGCGTCGAATAAAGTGGTCATTTCCAAATATTTTATTCTGCAATATATTGTCATTGCCTAGCATTTACTTTAATGAATACAAAGTGTATTGGGAAATTAAACAAATCACTAACAGTAGTATATAGTAAGCAAAAACTCGTAGCTAATGTATTAACTCTCAAATTCGATTGAATAATAACATAAACATTTAATTGTTTGAAATTCCATGCGATGAGAATAAGGTTATTAAAGTACGACCAATTGTTATTTTATATTTATTAGTTTTTAAGACAGGACAAACAGGGATGTAATTTAAGAAGTAGTATTAGTAATTTGGACTAAAAATGTTCGTTAATAATCAATTATCCTAATTACACCGGGTAACAAAATCAGCGACCTTGGTCTATTTTAAAATTCCTGTGTTTATTGAATTTTTAGGAAGTACTTTTTGCACTAAGGGCATAAAATAAAATTTTGAACAATATTTTTTTTTCCGGTGTAAAATTCGAATTTATGCCCTTAATTCTAAACTAGGATGGATGGAATTCCTATCGGAGCCATGTCATTTTCTAGGGCGTAAAATCCGATTTTACGCCCGAGAGTGTTAGAAATAGATTTTGGTACTTTTTAAAGTCCTCTAAAAATAAAATGTGAATGCATAAAAAGCTGTAATAAGACTTAAAATACGACTGAAACCTTTAACTTTATGAACCATAAATGAATAAAGTGAACATTTTGGTGCACCTGAATTTACTGAGAACACAAACTTATATTTGATATTTCTGTCAAAATAAGTAGGAATTTGGTGGAAAACAGTTCCCCATAATCGGATTGTCTTGAAACTTATTACTCGGGGGTTTTTCTTTCGCTGATTACGTATCTTTGTTACGTTTTAAAACTGCAAAATTGCGGATCCAAGATGGCCGACGAATGCCTTAAAAAAAGTACCAAAAAAGTATTCAGTTCCAAAGGGACTGAACAAATTATGAAAAAATTGTCTTGTCTATTGACATTTAAACATTCAATAAACACAGGAATTTTAAAATATTATTTTTTCATATTAAGAGCGTATTATATATTAAGACATATTTATCCGTACGGGACCCTCTCACTTGTTTGACTATTAGTAACAAAAAAATCATCTCATCCATGCCATGATTTAAATTGAGGCTTTAAACATTAGTGTTCATTTTTTGGGCATTATTAATAGGTACTACCAAATAAAAATACAAATATTTTGAAAATAGAGTCGTATAGAGTAAGAAATTCGAGTGAGGGTCGAAAAACCGACAAATCAAAAAGCCGACAGGTCGAAAAGCCGACAGTCAAGATGCTGACATTCAAAAAGCCAACAGGCAATATGTCGACATTCCAAAAACCGACAGGCAAAAACCCGACACGTCAAAAAGCCGATAGTATAAAAACCGAATTGTCATAATACCGATAATCAGAAAACCCACAATAAAAAAACGACACTTTAAAAAATGACTACCTGCTTGACGATATGTCTACATTGTTATGTGTCGGCTTTTTGACAGTCGGTTCTTCGAAGTGTCAGTTATTTGACTGTAGGTATTATAACAATTCGGTTTTTCTGACGTATCGGTGTTTTTTCTGGCGGCTTTTCGAGGTGTCGTTTTCTTTATCTGTCGGCTTTTTGAAAGTCGGTATTTTTACTGTCGGTTTTTGACCTGTCAGCTTTTTGATTTGTCGGGATGTCGACCCGCACCCAGAAATTCTCTTTAAAATTAACAATAAAATTATATGTATACGACCAAAATTAACCGAGATAATCGAGGTTAAATTTAAAAAAAAACAAGGCCCCTGCATTCCGTGCATTTACATGTATTTCCGGGAACTTTTCTTTTCATGATTAATTTCGACATTCAAAAAATATAATTGCCGAAACCCAGGTTTATTATGATACTGCTAGAAACATATAGAAAAGAGGAATTTTTTCAAAATTTCAAAAACTGTTCAGCTGTTGAAATAATGCGTTTAACATTTTTTTAACAGGATTTTTTTATCCTTCTTTTATAAATTCATCAAAACAAATATTTTTAACAGAATGCTCATTTAAAAAATTACAAGAAACCAGTAAGAAACCTGTAGTACATAATTTTTTTATCTTGTTATATTCGTGTTTATATATTAATAAATTAATTGAATTGAAGGGTTGAGAAACTATTTTTAAAGTTCTATAATATTCGATAATCTGGTTATATAAATGTTATATATGATTCAAAATAGTTCATGTGCTAACAATATCAGAGTGGTAAAATGGAAATTAAAACAATGTCAAAAAAATGAAACTGAAACTGAATATATGCGTAGCGGCAGATTCGGAATACTAGTAAAAATGGTTGTTTATTTCATTGCACCTATTTAATTATTGTTAATTATCAGTGAATTGACATCTCAGAATTTTATCTTTTTCAAAACATTAATTTTGTTATTTAGATAATTACATAAAAACTTTTCGGCTTAAACTTTTTCTCTCAAATTACAAAACATTTATAAAAGTCAACTGAATATAATCAAATGTTCAGAATATTTTTATTATTGGTTACCCATTTTTAAATAGATCAATAAAATATTAAACAAGATAAACAAGAATATTGAAAGTATCTGTATGTTAATTTCATTTGGTATTATTACGACAACTAAACAAATGAGCAATATATTGTTATTTTACTATTTTGTTTTCACCTGCATTACTTTAACTAAGTTAAAACAATAATACTTAAATCAATATTAATAAATACATTAATTATTTATTTCGTGCAAGTAATTTTGTTTTCTGATGCAACAGTGTTTATCGTGGCAGGTTGTCGGTCACATTTTTTGAAGTAATCATTGACATTTTGATAACTTCGTAAAGGTCAAGGTTCTTATTAAAAGCAAAAACCCCTATAAGCATTTCTACAATAAGTCAGCCAATAAATCAGCTTTCATTCATTCAAATCCAAATGAGAATGTAGATAACAGAAGAGAGCTGGACTTTCAACGATTAAAAAGATTTAAAAAAACATTCTTATAGCATATTTCTATTCGCCGAATAGATTTTGATGTTTGTTATCGACCCTTATCGATGAATTACATCTTATCGGTTTTCAAAAAGCACATTATACAGTTCTACGACGTATTATTTTTTCTTATCCTGCAAGTTTAGATTCACTTCAGAAGTTCCATATGTCGCCAGCCAAACTAGTCGACTTTCAAAGAATTCATCTTTCTAAGGCAATCGTAAGTTTTATGATTGCTTAATCCTAATCCGAAATGAAAATGGCTTATTTTAAAATGGCGGAGCCAATCTAATAACTTGCATTATAGAAAAATGTTTCCTGAATCGACCATTTTGAATTTCACAATTTTTACATAAAATTGGTTATCAGCGTCAACATATAATTAGCAATTTTTATACAATTCAATGCATTTTGAATTTTTTTGTTTTCACAGCCGAAAATCTATTTATCAATTTTATAAATTTAAATCCTGAATTGGCGGTGAATTTATGAACGCCATATTGGTCCTGCCATTTTGAATGTTTCAATTCTGACGTCGGACTCATGTTTAGTGATCTCAAAAATGCATGGAAACCTATTTTTATTCTCATCGACTGTTCGGAAGATCGACTTGTTCATTTCGTCTAACAAAACGCAGTTTTTTTAAATTTGAGTCGTCATATTGGTTCTCCATTTTGAAATTGTGATAAAATATGTCAAAATGGGCTCACAGATACCATTTTCCATCTGATTTTGAGCACTTACGGTTCAAAACTACTAAAATTCTGATTAATTTAACAAGAAATATTACTGTAATCATATATTTTTTCTTTAAACCAACCAGAATTCTGGTTGAATTAACTAAATACTATGTCGAGGATAATAGACCACTTTTGTAGATAATGTAATCAGATATTTTATTAGTGTAATTTTTCAAATAAAAATGGTTTGTGTAACCCATGGACTGATTATTCAGTAACCGATGACATTGATTCAGGGCTTCAACAGAATATTTAAAAATCCCTGTTTTTCTCTTAATGACATTCTATTTCTATAACGGGAATGAGGGTCGAGAAAGGGATAGTTATAAGAACGTCGCAATCACACCTAGCGGCAATAATCCTTATCAGTAACCTCCATTCCAATTTATGTTACAGTCTACCCATTTTCGAAACATTACACGAAAATTTAATGATTTAATGAAAAGTAATTTTTTTGGCCGTTTTGTCAAATTTTCTTAGATTGATGATATTTTCTGATAATCTCAGTGTTGGTGTCGATATATAAATGTGTTACGTCTTATATAACTTTTTAATGCAATTAACAGGAATGTACTCTAACCTAACTTTTCTTTTGTTCTTTTCACAGACCGAAACGATAGAAGTGAGTCTGAAGAAAAATATACAGGCTCTCCAGATGTCTCTCGGTGATCAGTTCGACGGGTTTGCGAGCAATAAGACCATGATGGCTTCTTTGCTAGAAGCGATGCTCTATTTGAAGCAGAACACGAGCGTGGCCCTGAATCGCAGCCAAGAAATTCGAAAGCCACTAAATGGGCTTGGCTTTGCTGGAACCATTGCCCTGGTAGCAAAAATCGAACAATTTAGGTGGCCTATCACCATGGCGGTACTGAGCGCTCTTCTTATTCTATGCGTGGTTCTGCTGGTCGGTGTCGCGCGACATTCGAGATGCGCTTTAATCACGTAAGTTACCTACTTTATACATGGCAATGCGTTTTAAAAATCAGTTAATGTATAATTTCGACATTTTAGAAGTTTCAAAAATTTGTTTGGACAAAACTTCTTCACGAAATGTTTTAACTAAGGGTGTTCTAACTTTATAGACGCCGAAAAGAAGTGATGCTAGTGCTCATGATCTGTTGTACTAATCGATATCAAATTTCATAAAAACTGTAATGTAAAAACGGTCCTACAAGAATCAGTCCACACAAAAAGGGTACTAAGTGATTTTCGATTGTTTTTGGAAAAATGAAAAAAAACTGATGTACTTGACGTACAGAAAGAATAATAGAAATTATTCAGGACTTAGATCCCGTTTTGCGTAGGTCGGAAACCAAGAAATGAAAATTAACAAATTATCATCTCCATTTCGACAAAAAATGGACTTTGTACCCTTTTTTGCGCAGACGGAATCATATGTAGAAGGGAATAAGACGTTCTGTATAGGTTATGTTATGTTACTTTAAATTAAGGGCAAAATATTCCCTTTTTTATGAACAAATTTCGACTTCAAACTGATGTTCTACGCATAAACTAGTTATCGATAAAATAGACTTTTTCATAGTTACCTTTGTTTTTCTAAGCGTTGTAATATTATTACAACAGAGGTCTCTGTACTCTGGCGTGTTTTTGCGCAAGTGACATCACATTTCGGTGACTCCATAAGACGGTACATTAGGAGAAATATAGAGGGAAAAGATCTAAAATGAATCATGGTGCTTATTTCAAATGTAATTTTTGTCTTTTTTTGGACCCGAACTCTTCCATCATTTTCGCAGTCGCTCATTCAAATACCCTTGAGGAAATTTAAGAAATCTGCATTTAGATATCAATTTTTCATTTATAAATAAAAAATGTATTTGAAATGTGCACTCGATAGTTCTACTTTTAAGTTACACTTACATCATTGTTAAATTTTGTGATGGAGTAACCAAAATTTAATATTTCGACCTTAGACTCGCATTCAACGATCCCAGAAATAATCGATTAAGTATTTTCAGAGCAATTCCTCGAATATCGTAATTTTTTTGCCTTTTTGGATCAGTCATTGTAGAATTTCAAATTTTTACAAACTTAATACAGTTATATTTTTCCATTATCTTTCAGAAATATAATTAATTTCAACATATCGTAATGCAAGAAAAATTCTTTCGAATGGGCCACCATTTTGGTCACAAAATTCACAAAATCACAAAATTTTAAAATTACATTAGTGTAAAGTGTAACTTGAAAGAACAACTATTGAGTTCATTCTTCAAATACATTTCGGGTAATCTAATATTCGACATCAATCCGAAAACTTGATATTTATTGAAAAATATCCTGGAAAATCTCATTTTTTACATATAAATGAAAAATTTATATATCAATTGCAAATTTTTTTTCTTTTTTCTCAATTCTATTCGAAAATGCGACCTCAAAAATGGTAAAATTGAGTACCTTCAATTTTTTTCATCTTTTTTATAAAATAGCAAATAACGGTTAAATGTTAAGTAAAAATTTGGTGCATTAATGGGGTAAAATATCCTTATATGATGCCCCCTAAATATTAACTTAAAATAACCGTAATTTTTGTATAATAATAGCAAATTTTTAAAAGTATACACAGATCAATTTGAATGTTTATTTATTAACAAGATAAAAATTAACTGAGGGTCCAAAAAATTTACGGACAATATTGCATTTCAAAGGTACTAATTTGTCTTTTACAACTGTTGTGTAACATTTTCTTTTACGATAAACGCACTATTGTAGAAATTCTATTCGATATATTCTCGTAAAATTTATCTTTCTGCACAAAGCGTGAAAGTATAATTTCATGCATCGCTGGCTCCTGTAAACTATAACGACGACTTTTATGTCGTAATTATCGCTGACCTCCGCAAGTTCTCTAAGGCAATCTCTTTGAACTTCTGTTTAGAAGCTATCGTTGACAAATGTTGAAATTCACTTCACGTATAAATTTTTGTAAAAATAGTAACTTTAAAGAATTCAACAACTGATATAATTGACAATAAAACACACGAAATAAGAAAAATAAAATATTAGATTTCCATATTTCTGATCCAAAAACATTTAGTGTTTATGTTTTAACTTCTTTGTTCAACTTAACTAGAATATTCCATTATTTACACTTGATTTTTGCAATCAATTTGTTGAACAGCTGTTGAATTTGAACAAAACCTGCTGATAAAGTACAGTGAAGTAGGTCACTTGTCACATTTCTTTTTTATTCATTCGATATAACAGTCTGATAATTTATAGACTCAAATAAATGTATTAGCTATAAACAATTTCTTCGTTTTTAGCAATTTAATTAAATTAAGTAACTATTTTCATAGTTCAAGAAGAATCAACTTGGTTAAAAAAAAAATTTATATTTCGTTGTGAAAAAGTAAACATTCTTCAGTGCGGTAAAATTTAACTACATTTTAGTGGTTAATTACATTTTAGATAGTTAACTTAAAAAAAATTTGGTACATTCGAGTAAATATAATTATTGAATGGGCATGAATAAACATATACTAAATGAAAGAGATATTTGTTGTATTAGGTATGATTCATTATTAAAACAAAATTTTATTCTTTATCAAAAATATTTCTTGAATTTAAATAATTGCTTACGTTTGATTATTTAACTAAGAATCGCGATTAATTAAATTTACAACCGATTACATATCTTTGCCTTAGAAGTTTTTAGTTTGGGTGCATATAGTAATTAATAATTTTAACATTACTAACCTACCTTTTATTATCTTATATGAATATTTGCGAACATGTTTTCAAAATAAAAAATCTCTAGGAAAACTTGAAACAATTTTAATGGTTAAGACCAAAGAGTTGCTATATATTAAAGTAACTCTTTTATTTATGATTATTCGAATAAATAATTACTTAAATGTAATTAAATTGTCGTTATCAGTCCATATTGCCCAAAATGTAAATATTCTCACATTTTTACTAGGAACAAGATGACACGAATTCTTGTTGTCCAAAAATAAATTGACGCTGCAGTAATGTCAAAGAATCAAAAAGATGATTAAAACGGTTTACGATGTTCTTTTTAAGATATAGATATTCGATTCATATTTACAAACAAAAAAATTAAAAGCTCAATAATAGTAATTTTGGAATCACCATTAAGTAATGTTATTAAATAAAAGACAGCTTACTAATACAAGGTAGTAACTACGATGCATGTTGGAGGATCTTTTTTTTTCTGTGCTATTTCTCCTGCATATTTTCAGGTATAACCTGCTTACAAAGTGCACTAAATCTATTAGTAATCAACTAGATAGTCGTCAAAAAAGGCGATGTTTGATGCGTCTTCTAGTTTTTATAATAGACAGATTCTCTTTTTTTTTATTTTATTTTCTGGACAAAATTTTGTTGACGTTATGGATTTTCTAGAAAATTAGTAAAAAACAGGATTTTTAATACAATTTATCAATATAAATATGTCCTTCATTCATCAGATCAAGTTAACGTCTAATATTGATAAGTGAATCCAAATCTGACACTGAGTAGTTTAAATGCTTTTGGATCCTAATTTTATTTAATTTACTCATTTGTTTTTAATTCTTATGCGATAATATATCAATTAATTAGTTTTTTTACCTGCAGTTTTCTTGTACAAACGCATTTCATTAGTGACTATTATTTATTCCTAAGCTTACTCTCATAACTTATTCGTGGCTTTCTTAGTTTGAATATTCTTTTATGTATTTCTTCAGGTAGAAATCTGCATCTGTACTGTTGCCACCCATCATATCGAGTTTTTATTGATCGATTCATTTTTATTCGTTTCCATCTGAACAAGATTAACATTGCCTTCTAAATACTATATGGTGAATTGTCCTGCTGACCTAAATTTTTCTCTTTTGACGTGCAATTTTCAGCTGCGGTTGCTAGCTGAACTGCATGATGCACTTCTGTTGCCTAATTTAGTTTATTGCATTTTACAGTATTGATGGTTTTCTCGTATACGATTGATTATTCGATTGTTTTTCAATTTGTATTTCCACTTCAATTTTAGATGTTCCTTTTTATTTTGCATTGGCAGCTTGTTCTCCTTACTGTCAATTGCGAGTTCTGAAATTTGAATCTTCCGCAAAAATGTAATTAACTACGGTCACCCTTCGATAGATTAACTTTTTTCGAATTTTGAATCCTTTTCAGATTTTAGAAGTTTAAAATGTCAGATTCAATTTTCGTTTAGATAACTTGTTATTCTTTCTCAAAAAAAAAACAATGGAAAATTGCATCGGTGGAAAATATATTCGTACATAAAATCTATTGTTCGTGCCCATGAATAAAATAGTTTTTTACAAGCATCAATCAAACGCGTCAGCGATAATTGTTATTGATGTTTACGATTGAAAATATGAAGAATTGTACCTCGTTTATAACGTTCCGACAATCAAAACCCCGAAAAGCTAAAATTTCTATATTACGTGAGTCCAAGGTATTTTAATTTGCTTTCTTTTTGCGAAATTTTCAGAGACAAAGCGAAAGTATCGAAATTTTGGCCTTTCGGTGTATAGATTTTCGGAACTTTGTTCCCCGGCCGAGAAAAGGGGATCAAATTTGTATAAAAAGGAAAAATAATTTTTTATTTGCAAAGTGTTACTTTGAAAAACAAATTTGACCTTCTTTCATGGAGTTTTTTCGATCTGTTTTGAGCTATTTTACCTCATTTAAATATGATTTCTAACATTGTTTATTATTAATCAACATCAAATATCATTAAATCTAATTGGATTTATGTTTAAATCATGTTTGGAGACTATTTCGAATCAAGTTTGATCAAAATAATTCAAAAAAAAGTAAAAAAATATTAAAATTTTGTGTGAACTTTTCTTATTTAGTTTAGTTATGAATTATTGTTGGTTACAACTTTTGAAATCATCAACAGTAAGGTAAAATTTTATGTACGTTATCATTCATTGTCGGATAGTTTCGTGTATTATCGGTTTATTCATTATATTCGTGCTTAATAATTATGATAAATGCATAAATATTCACAGAAAGAAAGTAATTCGATATTCAGAAGGCTTTACCAACGACTGCCCAACTGAAAGTACACCATTCCACAATAGATGGCGCAGAATCTTTCGGTCTAGTTGCAAGTGGTTGAAGTGAATCTTAAATTTAAGATCATACTCGTATTAAGACCTATTATTTTAATAATATATTCTGTAGACATTCAAAAAGGAAAAATTATTAAGTTTTACAATGTTTACAGTATCAATAAATTGATATATTCTTAAATAGTCTCTGTGTTTTTCGGTGACATAAAGAGTAGCAATTAAACATGGTTGAGCTTAATAAAAATTTAAAAATTAGAAGAAGAAAAAACAACAAACAAGGGTTAATAATTTGGAGGGTTTTTGTAATATAAATAAATAAACAATCAATAAATATTTAAGAATATATCAATTTATTGATGATGTAAACATTATAAACCTTATTACTAATCTCAATCATTTTTAATTTCTATACTTTATGTGACCGAAAAACACCGAGACTATTTAAGAATATATTAATTTATTGATACTGTAAACATTGTAAAACTTAATAATTTTTCCTTTTTGAATGTCTACTGAATAATTCCTTTAAATAATACTTCTTAATAAACATATGATCTTAAATTTGAGTTTCGCTGCAACTACTTGCGGCTAGACCGAAAGACTGTACGCCATCTATTGTGGATCGGGTAGTTTCAGTAGGGCAGTCGTTGGTAAAGCACATAAAGAATAGAAATAAAATGGTTGAGTTTAATAAAAATTTAAAAATTAGAAGAAAAAAAACAAACAAGATAATTTGGAGAGTTTTTGTAATATAAATAATAAAGAAATATTTGTATTACAAAAACCTTCCAAATTATTGACCCTAGTTTTTTTTTCTTCTTCTAATTTTGACATTTTTATTAAACTCAACCATTTTTATTTCTATTCTTTATGTGACCGAATAACACCGAGACTATTTAGGAATATATTAATTTATAAATCGGTCGAAAATTAAAACCTTATCAAATGTATATCAATAAATTGTCTCTCAAAGAGTTCATGAAGTGGCGTCCATTGCGTTTTAGTCCGTCTAAGTTCTTCGGTGAAATATGCAATACCTGGTACCAATCTATTTCTGCTAGATGTCTCTAATATTATCCTACAAAAGGAAAAAGTGAAAAATCATCTAAATTGGTATTAGAAGGTAGAAACGAAATTCCTGAGCGACGAAAATACTTAAAAGACACTTGAACATTTGAACAAACTGAAGTTTGACTGTAGACACTCGTTTAAGATCTAGAATAAACATTTACATTTTTTTGGAAAATAATGAAAAGATCACGTTTCAGTTTCTCCGTATTCGGCCTATTCGCGGTCATCGTCTCCTGGCTGATGGCGTCATTGTATCTGGCGTCTTCGGTGGCCCTCGGTGACCTCTGCATGACTCCGGATGGATATCTGGCCAAGTTGGTGCCACCGACTCTATCTTCGGAGGTGCTTTCCTATTATACACATTGTGAAGTCACGCGCAGCAACCCTTTTACACAACGGCTGCGAGATGGACAACATGCTTCAGAGAACATGAGAGTGAATATACAAATTATCAAGCCCCTAGCTAATCAGCTGTTCGGTGATCAGCAGCTGGGTCCAAAACTCAGCAGCCTAGGGAACGAGATCAATGGAGTTGTTCGGGGATTCGCAGGCCTAACCGCGAGACTAGATTGTAAAGCTCTCCATAAGCAATACGTTCATGCTGTCAAGAGCCTCTGCCATTTGGGATTGTAAGTATTGCATCATTGTCAAAAAATAATTCGATGTAAAAGAAATCAAAATTGTTCGTGTATTCCACTAAAAAATTGGGTGTTTTATGGATGGAAGACACTGATGAGCATCGTAAGATATCCGTTTTATCATTCTCCAGTTCTAATTTTAAAATTTAAGAAAATGCTCTTCAAATACAAAAATATCGAATTTTGTCAAACATTTTTTTTTTCAATTTGATTTCGTTTGAGAAACCAATTATTTAGGAAACAAAACGATTTAACCCATTAAAGCCCAACGGCCACTTCTTCTTGCGTCAATTTCAGTCCAGTATTTCGTATCAAAATCAATGTTAACAAAAATTGAGAGGTATATATCCTATTGTTTTCGAGGTCGCTCTTCAAGATTCCGAGGTCAAAATTGAGTTTCATCCATCGGGAATTCCAATATGGCGCCCAATTTCGAAACAATGTCCAGAAAATTTGGAAATATTTATTCTTACAAATTTTGTCGAGCCCTTAGAATATTGGGATTCTATTGAAACTCTGAACAAAAGTAAATAAAATACTTCAATTTTAAGGAAAAATTTTATTGTTATACTCTACATCATTCTAACGACCTCAAAATGGCCGCAACAATGAAAATTTCATTAAAATTTTCTGGACGCCCTAGCTCAAAACTAAGAGCTTTATTTAAAAAAATGATAAGAATGAAAAGTTCTTAGAATTAATTGAGAAATATAGTGGAATTTTTTTAGATTTTTTAATGACATTTGTGGATTTTTTGTTTAAATCTTTTTTCCAAATTGTAATTTGTTAACGAAAAATTATGAAAAAATTTTACTGTCTTCTCTAATGACTTTTAAGAATTTTTAGTTCTTTGCAATTTTTTCCAAATATTGACAATTTTCGAGAAACAAAAATCCTAAACTATAATATTTAAAATTCATTTTCTCATCAACTGTCGGAAAAAATACAACGAAGAACAAACTCTCAGAATTCATGAGAGAATACACTAAATTTTTTTCAGAATTTTTCGAAAATAAATTACAATTTTGAAAAAATTAAAAAAAAAGTTCATTACAAAAATCTGAAAAAATTCCGTGATATTTCTGGATGAATTCTGAGAACTTTTCATTTTTACCATTGTATTAAAAAAGATCGTTGTTTTTGAGTTAGAACCTCCAGAAAATTTCAAAGAAATTTTCATTGTTGCGGCCATTTTGAGGTCGTTAGAATGATGTAAGGTATAAAAGTGAAATTTTTCCTTAAAATTGAACTATTTTGTTGACCGTTATTCAGAGTTTCAATAGAATCTCAATATTCTAAGGGTTCGATAAAAATTGATAAGAATAAATATTTACCAATTTTTTTGACATTTTTTTCAAATTCGGCGCCATATTGGAATTTCTAATGGCCGAAACTCAATTTTGACTTCGGAATCTTGAAGAGCGACCTCGAAAACAGTAGGATATGTATCTCTTAAGGGGAGGCACCACCTTTAAATCAGCTGTATGACATACAGCTTTAAAAAATTTGAAAAAATTATCTGTTTAGTAATTTTTGACGTGAAATTCAGTGGTGCTAGAATAAAAAGTGTAACAAATTTGTTTGACCAAAAAAAAAAATTTCTTTTTCGAAAAAATCGGAATTGTTTAAAATCCATACGAGAGGCTGTAGAAAATGTGTTTCCATGTTCACCCTAATTTTCTTGAATTTTTACATTAATTAAAAAAAATGTAGAAACATTTTTTCGAAAAAACAAATTTTTTTCGCGCTAAAATTTAGAGGTCAAAAAAATTATTTCTAGAGTAATTTTTAACGTGGAATTTAGTGGTGTTAGAATAAAAAATGTAAAACATTTTTTTTACGCTTAAAAAAATTGTGTTGTTCTCTACAAAAAATTTATTTTTGAAAAAATCGGAATTTTTTAAAATTCATACGAGAGGTTGTAGAAAACATGTTTTTATGTTCACCCTAATTTTTTTGAATTTTTAAATTAAGTTAGAAAAATGTAGTTGCATTATTTCAAAACAACAAATTTTTGTTTAAACTACAATTTATGGGTCAAAAAAATTTCTTACGCTTTTTATTCTAGCACCACTGAATTCCTCGTCAAAAATGACAAAAGAAACAATAGTTTCAAATTTGTTAAAGGTGTATTTCATAGAGTTGATTTTGAAGGTGGTGCCTCCCCTTAATTTTTGTTAACTTCCATTTTGATACAAAATACTTGATTGAAATAGAAGGAAGAAAAAGTGTCCTTTGGGCGTTAATGGGTTAAGAAGACCACTGCATTATCTTCTGCTAAAATACTCATTTTTTCAATATATAAACGGAAATATTTTTAAAAACATACGTTACTGAATAAAATCATACTTTTTTTTTAAACTGTAGATATTACAGGCATAATATTTAATAGCTTTCATGAATAATACTTGATACAGATAGAAACTTATGCCACTTTTGGCTATTACATCAGACAGAATTTGTCGAGACAGGAAAGTTAGTTTTTAGGTTAGGTTACCAGTTGACGAATTCTCAGCCCTTCCTTTTGTTTGATTATTAATAATGAAACATTTTTAGTTAATATACCTTTCAAACACAATTTTCTTAGTTTTATTTATGTTCCCTTTCTCGTGAATTCAGACAAAAAAGATCAGTTTCTTGTATTACACCGATTAGATCACGATATTTTCAAATCTAGAAGCAACGTAATAAAACAGTTTAATCGAGAAATTCTAAAAAAGCTCCGAGTAAATAAACACAAATGAATTTTTTAATATTTCTCAGCGTCATCAGAAAAGAAAGTAAATTTCAAAAGTATGACATGACATACAGTTCTTAAATTGTCTGATAGCAATTTTCAATATTTATGAATCTCATCGAGGCAGATTAAAAAGAGGATATAGAGGCTATGTGCCAAGTGCAATGGTATTATCATGAAATGCGTTTTTCTTGAAACGTTGCCCAAAATCTCGATTACATGGAGGATTTATTACGGATTTTTGTGTTGATTCAGTATACATCGTCGTTCAGAAGTGGGTCAGAACGGACGTATCCTACTTTTAAAATTGTCGTGCACGTTGAGATCAGGCATTAAACATTGAAAATCGTTTTATACTCCAATTTGAATATCCGATAGTGTCATTGACTGTGGTTGCAAATATATCTATTGATTTAGGAGAGGTTTTATTAAAATGGGATTCGTTTTTAATCACTTAGGTGCAATCAAACGTTGTTTTTATGTATGTTCTGTTCCATGGATATCAAAACAATACGAGATTTTTCTAGAATATGATTTTTTTTGTCATAATATCGAAAATATGGTGGGTATTAAAGAAAATCTCTGTAATTCCTGATTTTCAGGACGATGTATATGACCCACAAATTGCTAGTATTTGAAATTTTAATTCAATAAATATTTTACCTTGTCGTCTTTAATATTTATTTAAACAATTGATTTTTTATAGAAAATTTCGCAACTAAGTTTCAGACTCTAATAGTAAGCTATTGATATAAAAGTCGGATGGTATTTGATACATAACCCAATATTATGAGTCATGTATGATGGTTTTGTGTGAATCATTTCTGTATACAGTAAAGTCGATATATTTACCTTTCTTCCAAAGCATAACGATGACAAATCAATTTTGTTTACGCTAAAACCATTTTATCTGAGCTTCTTACTGGTATTAAATTGCATCTCACTGGTTATTGTAACATGGTTATGACAAAAAATTCGTCATTAATAAAGTATGTCAACATCCAGAAGACATTTAGAAATTCTTCTAAAATTTTTGTATTTTACTTGTATAATATTTAGAATTCTTCATATGCTCGTGTAAATAAATCCTAAACTGATCATATTTTATTAAGTAGTCAATTTAAATATTAAAATCCGACAATTTTATCGTTTTTATTACTTAATTTATGCCGAAACGGTTTGGTTTGTTTTTTAAATTTACACATGATCTTAACAAAATTAGATTGGTTTAAAACCAGAAAATATCAAAATACACAAATAATTAAAGATAAACTAAACCAAATACATACTTCCACTTTAATTTTGGATTATTAGTAGTAGGTATACATGTTCTACTCACAGTAAGATGATCATCATTAAAACTAAAATGAATAAAATTTATTATGATTCATCTCACTTCAAAATGAATACAATCAAATTTTTCAATGTTGTTATTTCCCAATTAAAATGTTTAGATATATTTTATGTTAAACAATTGAATAATCATGCTCAGTAGCAACGAAATACCTTTACATATAGTTTAAAAGTGGAGTAGATCATACGAATTTTTCTGTCACGGATTTTGGAAAGAAAAAAGGTTATTAAAAATGAAAATTTTAAATTATCGACATTTTGTAGCATTTTTGACACTTTAATATAATCTTCAAACGCCATCCAATTTTTATCGAACATTATTGCATTTCAGGTGGTACCGATATTAAATTTGCAAAAATGTCAATAGATTACATCCGCAATTGGATTATGTATTTTTTAATGCTCAGTATAGAAACTAAAATCTAGATGTACAGTGAATTTAGCCCCAAAATTTTATAGATATTTAATCAAATTGGTTTTCATTTTACGAAATAGAAAAATATATTTATTTATGAGAATGCTCAGTTTCTAAAAAGTTATTATTTTCTATAAACTTCTTTAAAACAAAAGATGTTGATTCATTGGCAAGCTATTCGTATGAAAGAGATTAGCTAATAAAGTTTGTCATGTTTCAAAACATAATTATCAAAACGATACAAATCCATATTCATTTTATCATACCAATGCACTATCGGACAATCGGAAACGGCGTTAATAAAACTAGATGATTAAAAATTGGATGCATTAATTGTAGTCTTTAATTTATTGGAATTTATTTTCGCATTTACACATTTGTACCAGGAAGAAATTAGTAGTTGATTTAACTGTTAAAAACAAGTCAGTTCGAAAATAATGAATGATATTAATTAGTTTATAAAGGTGTTAAACGAAGTGCACTCGATCAAGCTATTTTAAATTAGTTGAGCTATTAACTATATAGTAGTATCCAGATATTTATTAACCATGTTCATTTTTTAATAATAATATCAGAGTAACTATGTTTATTTTTACAAAATAAAGAAAACAACAGTAGTTTAATTATTCCATTTTTTTTTATTAAACTTTTTTGAGCATATTGAATGTAATTATATTATTATTAAAACTCATGAATAAAAGTCAATCCTCTGGCATTGTAATAAATATGTATGACACCCTTGAAAAATAAAAAAAAAATTATACTTCTACAACGACATCCTTTAATTTAATTCTGTTTAATTAAAACTAGACAACAATTCCAATTTCTTTAGCTTCAAATTCTTGGAATTGGTTGAAATAAATAATTTAATAATAAGTATTTTGCAATTTTCAATTAATGGTATTGTAATGCTGAAAATTTATAAAACATACAATCCAGAGCTTAATTTTGTTTTCATCTCCTTTAATTTTTTTCTCTATTTTAGATTGTATTGCAAACTTGTACAAAGCAATTATGCTTTGAAATGTTTTTAATTTAATATACTGAATCCATATCGCGAACTTCTGTGTATAAAAGGCATCTATTATGTTATATGTTGATTATTTTGCAATATATGGCGTTATTTTAATTTTCCGTTTTCACAAGTACTTGAAAAATACTTTACGTTTAGCTACTACAAAGGATCTAAACTAAAATTTTATTTTGATGCAACTATGCAGTTAAATAAAACTGTGATAAAATTTATTAAATTTTGAGTAAATAAAATCAATTGATTCTACTACCCTAGTATTTGAAGATAACAATTTCTTTTTAATCTTGGTTTACCTCAGATTCGCTCCTAAAGTAAAAAACTTGTTTCCACAAATAAAAATGTTTGCTAACATAAAAAATAAGTAATTTATTTTTATATATACTTCACACTTCAATAAGAAACTGGAACTTTAGTTTTTATTTCATCTGAATTAATAAATATCCATTTACTTTTAATGTACATTAATTTACGTAGAATTCTTTTCGAGTTAAATGTAAATATCATAAAATTAACAGTAAATGAAAATTATTATGCAAAAACGTCAAGATTGACGCCTCCGAATACGCAGTGCATAATTTACCTAAAGGATATGACGTTCATTGACATGAATATATTATTATATAATATTAACAGTCGATGTGTATTTCATTCACGCTACTGAATAAAAATTTAAATATACTTCACATACATTATGTAAACAACTCCGCACTTGAAAGACAATTCAACCAGTAATTGAAATGTCCCGGGTTCAAGCCCCAGCGCGACTAGTTTTTTTTATAAATCCAAAAAAAATTCCTAAAATTTTTATTTTACCATGATTACAAAATTCTATTATTGTTTAATTAACAAACCATTATGCACTTCAGGTACGGACTTGCCTTTATGCTACTGGCCAGCCTCGCTGCAGGATTTTTCTTTACAGTCCTCGTATGGGTTGATTCCCATACATGGATTTACATACGAAAACGGTAAGATTCTTATTGTTCACAGGACTATTATTTTGTATGCAAAGCAAATAGATAAGCGCAAACGTTCATCTCATATGATTTCATATTTTTATTTACTCGTTAAGCTTCTCGAATTCTTGCATGAGGATATAATTTTAGCCCCTTGCATATTTTCTTAGTCGTTAATGTTATATTGGAGTTTACATGGCTTTTGCAAACCTCTAACAGAATTGTTTACAGCAAATTAGAAAAACACACATTCCGTAGCCATAAAATGTCATCGAAAGCGGATGTTACCATATGAAATCATATTAGATCGATTTTCATTTTGATCGCGACTAAAAATTTGAAATAAAACCCGAAAAAATAAAGTTTTTATTGTTTATTTTTTACTTTTCTAGGGATCAAAGTATATTTCTGAATGTTTATACAGTTGTTAAGAAAAATATTTGTACGCATGAGATCATAATTTATCATTTATGTTCAACATTCGTTGGTATCATATGAACGTTAGAATGTTTCATTGTGATTATGAAATGTATTTTACAGTGTTATTTCCTTATAATATTTGCAGGTGCATATCCTTCCTCGACTTGGATTTGCAGAAAGAGCATATGTTAATCGTGCATTTCGCTGATTGTATTTTATTTTTTTGTATGGGCTTCAAGTATGAAATGCAAATGATTCAAATTCAGAGCATATGTCGTTGAGTAATTCTAAGTTTTCGTTTTTAATTTTGCTTTTTGTATCGGTCGGTCGAATGAAATTATATACGTTTTAGCACAGTGATGCAAACCGACTAATTTCTACTGAAAATAAAACAAATTGGGCTCACAGATTTTTTTTATCTGCCATTACTGCTGAAATATTTACTTATTAGAACTAATTAGAAAATAAGGTTATCAATCTGTTGTAAAAAAAATATATTCAAAATATACTAATATTATAACGGCATTTCTAAAAGGAAGGCTGAGAAACTTTGTCAGTAAATTCGAATATACCCGAGGTAGGTTCCTCCAATTTCGGATTTAATTAAGATGTATTATTGCTTCGAACTAAGGCCGCACGCCATATTTCAAGATAATTAATGCAAAACTGGCTATAGTTAGTCATACAGAATAATTATCCAATAACTGGGATTAGATTTGAAGTGTGCATAATACATCAAATAATAATAATAAATCAAATCAAGATGTCAACGAAAAATAGTTTATTAAAGGTGTTTATAATATTTAATTAGTAAGGTTCTTTCAACATATTACAATTTATATCAATATTTGAAAAAAATCTCAGCTAGCTAGTCATTATTTGCTGTTACTAATAGCTTAGTAGTGGATTGTACATTAAAACCTGTAAGATTTAAATATTAGTTTAATTAGTAAGGATCTTCAACAAATTAAAGTTTATATCAATATTTGAAAAAAATCTCAGCTAGCTAGTCATTATTTGCTGTTACTAATAGTTTAGTAGTGGATTGTACATTAAAACCTGTCAGATTTGAATATTAGTTACTAGTTTTTCTGGGTAGTTTATTTAACACCATTGTTAGAATTTTAGGACCTGTAATTAATAAACAACATTCAGTATTGTTTAGTGAAGAATTCTCATTTATGAGTAATGTTTTTACATTTTTGAAACACTCTACGAAACTTTTTTGAGTTAAAATATTGATCTAAAATGATAAGTTCTTAAAATAATTAAAACAATAATCGAAAATCGAACTTTGTCTATAAATTATTTATTTATCGTTACTTATTATAGAAATAAATTTTCCAAAACACTCACATTTGAGATTTGAATTTCTTGACCTCGCTTATTCATCTAAATCTAAAAATATCTTTCTGAATTACTTAAATTTGTTCCAGAATTTATTTTTCGTATAAAAATGATTGGTTAAATATAACTGAAATCTTTTATTGAGGTAGAAGATGAATGGGTTAAATATACAAGTTTTATGTAGCTCGAAATGTACTGCAGAAATATGAGGTGAAGAAATTGAATTTCAAGTAGTTCTTTCTTACAAAAATCTATTTTGTAGTTATTGGGAAGGCAAATATTTAATACATGAAATATTGCCAACGTTTCAGAAAATTCTACGAAATGTGGAGCATATTCTATAAAGATTAATTTATAGTGCAGATTTATCTTTGACAGTTTTTTTGTTTATATTATTTTACGTCGATTTTTGTGAATCCAAATGGGACTAAATCGCGACTGGTCTTTGACAGTAATATGTCCAAATAATAACACATATTTTTTCTCTTCAGTAACAGAATGTTTAATAGAACAGGAACTTTTCTTTTAAGAACAATAACAAATAAAATAGAGTAGCATAACCTCGAAAATATTCCAATAACAATTCGAATTATATATGGATTACTAGAAATTTTGAAATTTAAAGATACTTCCTGATATTCACTATTACATACATATCTGAAAAATAAATCATATAAAAGCTTCTACTATTCATAGTAATGGGAAAATACATGAAGAACAAATTTGTGGTCGCAAAGAAAAACCAGGTAGTTGCATTTTTTTTTAACAAAACCACCGAGAACGAGATACATTTTTTATTTAAAATCAGTCTATCAGATAAAAATTCGGATTTAATATCACATTTCGGAATTATTTAAAAAATGAAACTCAAATCTATACATCCTTAAATGCAAATATGAAACTTTAAAGGCGTTTTTCTTGAGTTTTCATAAAATGAGGTTCCCTGGTTTTTCCTTGCTGTTCCTAATAAAATTTGTTGTTCCTAATAAAATGGAATTTTACTATAAAAAATTTCATAATAAAATGGATTGTTACCACCAACTATTCACAATTCTAAAAGTAATTATTGTTCATTCCAGAAATCAGTACTGATTACTGCAATAACTACTGATAACTACGAAGTTTTGTTAAAGTTAGATAGTAACTACATGAGCTATGAGTAGTAATTTCTGCAATTTTCATTAATTTAAATAGTCTTTACTAGTGGCTGTGTATCTGAAACGAGATGTAACAAAATATAATAATAGAATAAATGTTTAATACTTTTTGCTAATTAAATGTTTAAAAGAATTCAAGTTTTTTTTTGCTAATGTTCAAATAATATTTAGCAACCTTGAATAAGTATTTAGTTAGATACAGGGAACAATAACTTAAATGGACGAAAATGGGCTTTGTTGGGGCAACCAATTTCTCAGATCCATATGAGAAATTAGTTGAAGTAGCAACAGAAATAGTAATGCAATAATTAATTGATTAGTTATTAACCAATCGTTTGTATCTCACTTGATTGCTTTGTTTATGTTATTGTCTTTACAATTGAAATTGACAGTGATACTTTTGTAGAAAGATGTATTGAGAACTATTCTATTTTTATTACGTAATTTAATACACAGAAAGACAAAAAGGGTTAATGGAACTATGAAGAAATAGTAGAATGATTTAAATTCCGTAAAATAATAAATGGAACTTATTTTACAGTTTCATTTACTATGGAAATAGTTAATTTAAGTACTTTTTGTCTTAAAGCGTTTTACTATTATAAAATGATTCCGTTATACTATTTTCGTTCTCTCTGTGTAGTATTCAATATAGAATGATTCTGGAAAATGACATCTAAGAAAGCTGAAGGAAACAGGATGGAACACTCATTGGTAGCAATATTGACCTTGAACATTATTTTAAGGTCATTTGAAGGTTACAGTATGTTTTTGATGGCAACTATTATTCTTAACCCCGAAATCAGACAAAGCATGAAAATCCACGATATTAAACGGCATTTGAAGTGTAACTTTGTCAAAATAAAAGGTGAAATGCCTAAAATAAAAAATAACATCTGTCATTTTTTCAAATTTGTTAATCCGACAAAAGTATTCAAATAACCTTGGATATAAATAATAAAGTGAAGGATCTTGTTAGATTCGAGAAGTAAACTTTTCTATCCTAAATAAAATGTTCTATGACAAGATAATAGTTTTGACCTTTACATAACCTTGAAAGGACAAAATAGAAGTTTTCACCCTTGAAGTCGACAATTATTATAAAGGTATCTTTACAACGTTTATTCTACCGAAAAATGTTTAAAAAAGCCCTTAAATAATTTTTAAACAAACGATTTTGAAAGTGCACAAAAACAAACTAGAAACGTCATGTCAGGCGTAAATTTCTACGATGTACTCGAGTCAGGGCTTAAGCATTTAGGACCTTTAGGGGTCCCATTTTAAAATACAGTTGTTACCTTCAAATGACCTTGCAAATCGGAGTCAAGGTCATTGATAGCATTGGGTGGTCCCTTTATTGTTTCTAGTGCAGAATTGTTTGTACAATAAAAGTTTTTAGAGAAGTTACCTGCGTGGATGGATTAAAATAAAACACCCAGTAGTAAACTAGTTTATATGGCAGATTAGAACATTTTTTTTAACAACCTTTCCGTAAAGGTTGCTACTGGGCTGAGCAACAGGTATTACTAATAGTATATAGTAGTTTTATATGGTTCTTTCCATGAAGATCAAAATTATAATCTCATAACTTATAAAACTTAACACTGGACCAAGAGGCGTGGCGAATCGAATACCACGTTTTTATGTTTACTTTAGAAGTAGAAGACTTCAAAATAAGAAACCTAATAATTGCTTGACTTTGAGGGAATATTTCGTTGGGAAATTGATTTTTTTTTAATTTGTACTTAAAAATGTCTGACTTTTGATTGCAACCACTGAAAGTAGTAATGGCAGTAGGTGCCCAGAATACATTTTTGGCAGAAATAAGGTTAAGGTTGGCAGCAATGTGCTCGGTTGCGTTGAACCTGAATCGTCATTAGATATGAATTGCTACAGCTTAGGCTAACTCTGTTTCAGAAGGGATTACCACCAGGTCGACGAACAAGACCCGTACCTACCACCGTCGGCAGCTTCTCAGGCAATAGCAGCTAGAACACTTCGATGCCAAGGGTCGTACCCGCCTACAGCCCCTCCTCTTAATGCGAATGTTCATGGCAACCATAATACCATTAAGCAGCCTCTATTGCTAACGCCGCCCCCGCCGTCCTACGCTACTGCGACAGCCCGAGCACGTCAGATGCACGCGAGCATGTCAAAGTTTGTGCATGAGTTTTTCGTTATTTCTCATTATTGTTATTTTTTTTTATCTTAATTTTTCCATGCCAAGGAAATTTTCTTAGCGGACGTATCTTTTGTTCGATCAGAAGCAATCTTTCAATGTCGATAGTATTAGCATAACATTTTATGGCTCGCAATATCCTAACGAAATGCTAGCACTGGATGGTTTTTCATAACAGTCGATGTTCGTTCGCTACATTATTAGTTAATCGTTAACACTTTGCTGTAACCATCTGAGATTTGTAATATTGGCACCAAACAATTACACAAAAACTGATAGAAATTCTAATGTCCAACATGTCTCAGAGCTCGGGAGACATGTTTCACGAGGACTGACGAGTCTGAATGTAGGTTACACTTTAAAAACACTATTCGCAAATACTCCCTTACAAATTTCTAGGATCGTCAGTGATACAAAGATCTTGGCATCAGGTAAGGTTGCATTATCTTTAACTTATAAAAAAGCAAAAAATCGACAACCCCAGAGAGTAAGTGTAAATAAAGACATGATCAGTACATGCCAGAAGCTCCATCAATGTCTGTGTTCGATACTGATCGAATGTGCAGATGTTCGAATCAAATTCTTTTTTGGATAATACAATGGATACAGAGGAAACATGAGTTTGACAGGAATACAATTTATAAATAACAAATCGCTAACTTATAAATAATTTGTCATCATGATCCATCATCATTTTTCGGTTGTTTCTTTTCAAAGACTAGAGAAATATAATGAATATCAGTTAGCATAAGTTCTTTTGTAAAATTGGAAGGGTTCATTTAGAACTCGACAATCTCAAACTCAAGAAAAGCATCTGGCGGCCGAGTCTGAACTAATATGTAGACGACTTTCTTATGGTGCTCAATGTAAGTTTTTTGTACTACTAAATCGAGTTTTTTTAATATTGTCCACGTTATTTAAATATTTTGGAACATATATACTAAAACAGAGGAGACAAAACGGAAAGTAAACAACTGCTTTATCACTCAGTGCTCTGAATTAAAAAAAAAAGTTTAACTTTGTTTAATTTCTAACCGTAAAAATAAAATTAAATAACTTTTAAAACAAAAATAATTTACATTGAACACCGAACAATGAGTCGTGCACATATTAGTTCAAACTCCGCCGCCAGTTGCGCCACTTTAGCTGTTTGAATCGTTAAAAAAGTTGGGAAAGTCGGCAATTTTACGAAAGTTTTCTATCTAACAAACCTTTGATGACTGAAAAGTGAAACTTCATTGATGGCGTCAGATGAAATCTATGAGCTATAATGAAATGGATACTAAACAAAGAATTCAAACAATGCCAGTTAGTATTGATTCAGCTGAAGCCGTAAAGAAAATAAAAGAGAAAAAATTCCCTATTTTTCAATTTACGTATTGTTGAATTTGTAAATATACATGTTTTACTTATTTATTGTAAAATAGTAAATAAACTAACTAATATAACATTTATTTTTCTCTTGCTAACTTCTATAAAGATTGAGTCGTATTGAATATCAATTGACCTAAGTATTTACTTATTACCTTATAAAAATATGCAACAAGATTAAAGAAAACTTTGTCTAGACTTCAGTATAACAAAGAGGAACATTGCAAATGTTTAAACCAAATGTTTAGGAAGCAATTATTCACCATCAGTCGAAATCAAATTTTTCAAACTCACGACAACAAAATTATATAAGCCGATTTAACTAACTAGAAGACGACAGATATGTTTATGCAAAAACAAGAATTGAAACAATAAAATTGACAAATACATTTGCTAAATATGCAGACAACTAAGGAAAAGAACAAATAACTCGCGTATTTTAATATATTTTTTTTACTTTTTTATTTATTTCGAAAAACTGCTATCTTGCCGGGAATCGAACTCACAACCTACACAACGATTTTGTAGTCCAGTACACTACAGCCTCAGTAACGAAGCTAATTTACGAAATATTTTGTTTTCACCTGATGTTATTCATTTTAGTCCATAGTTAAAAGATATGAAATTGTTTAAACTTTATTAAAATAGTAATATATAAAATTGTTCTAAAATTGAAATAATATAATAAGAAAATAAAGGTAAACATTACAGAAATCATTAATGAATTTAGTATCGATTTCTCATAATATAAAAATAGGGTTATTTAAAATTTACAAATAATAGGGTCAAGTTTTTTAATAATTGCAATATATTTAATAAAAATTATATGAAAGCGTATTTTATGCCGTTTATTTACTAGTGAATTTACTAACACAAATGTACAGCAACGGTAGCTATTTCGAATAAAAAAACTGTTTACCTTCGTCATTGAGACGACCGTAAAAACTGCACCCACATTGGTTCGAACTGGATTGAAAAAAAATTAGGATGTTTATAAATAGCCGTACTAAATTAGAATATGCGAAGAGGATTACTAGTCTCACTTGCACGAAAGCTCAGACGCGTTGCTCATTTTTTTGTACGCCTTTTTAACGTTTGTGTTGTCTACGACCGCGACTATAATCCGTGTTGAGTAAACTGACCTTATAATATGATAGTTTTCTTTAACAATATATTACTTACCTGCTATTGAGTCATTTTGTCATTATACAACAAAATTTTCTTAATTGTGATCAAAATTATTATATTTTTTATTTGCTAACTGAGGTCCAAGTATTATAAAATTGGACAATAATTTTTACGAGAAATATCATCACTTTTTTATGTACAAACAGTATGCCTTTAATTCATCAGCTGAATGGTGAAATCTCCAAAACAATTTTTGTTAATGCAACATTTTAAGCATTTCATAAAAATTCATAACCTTTGAAAATAGCTTTATTAGTAGTTTAAAACTTTGAAAGAATAATTTCGACTATTTGTAACAATTTTAAGCAAATACAACTTCTATACCGAAAATGCCTCTTAAGAAAATTGAAATCATTCTAGTGATGTCTGGTAGAAAATCAATGTTTTTTGACAGATTTTATCCAGTTTAATTATTCTCCAAATGAGAACATGAGCCATCAAAAAATAGAGTCAATCGACGCTCCATCTTGAAAATTACCAGATTTGTAGAGATTTTGTCAAGGAATACGGTAATTTGTTATTTTAAATTGTAACTTGGGATGTTGAATTTGAAAGTTAAGTTTCAAAATTGTACTGTTAATAAAAAAAGAATTTTACAAAAATTACTTTTTTTTACAGTAAAAGTACATGTTCTAACGTTTAAACTCTGCACAAGTTGAAGTCGATACGACAAAAAGAACTGTAGATATGAACGTTTCAAGCCGAAAGTTTTTTACATTTTTTCCGTTTTTGAAAATTTTTAACTCCTCGTAACTTTTGAAATATGCTCTCTAAATCTGAATTAATAAAATTTTACTAATTGTAAGTCAAATTCTACTAATTGAAAAAGAGAAAAGTGGGTTACCAATAAATAGTAGAAATTTACTAATTACATTAGTCAAAATTTGTTACTAAACGAATTAGTAAATCTGAAATACTAAATAAATTAGTAGAAATTGATTATTTCGTATCCCTTTAACTGTTACCGTACGAATTTGTTAAAAATGATCAATCTTCGGTTACTGTACTACACGGACTAACAGAGGGTAACTTTCTAGCTGTAATCAATTAGTACATTAATTTAGTAATGATTTTAAATAATTCATTAATAATATACTAATTTATCACTGATAAAAGTTATGCTCTATTAATTCATGTTGTGACAGTAACTTTGATGTAGATATGCTTTTTGTTAAAAACAAAATTACAATAAAATTAGGAATATGTTTCAGTGTCAACATAATCTTCGAGCTGCTTTGATAATTCTGCAGAATCCATTTCTGGATTAATCATCATTTTGGAATCTATGAATCTGTAAAACACAAATCATTAATCATTAACCTAACTTTTAGAATAAAACTTGGGTGATACCTCTAAATTCAATACTATACCAAATCGAAGTTAGAATTATGGTTTTTGAAAATTTAGCACGTTAAATTTTGAAAAATTATAACGCGTTTTAATTTTATTACGCTACATGTCGTTAAAAACGCCCAGAGAAAAAACGAACAAAATTTATAAAAATATTGTGCCCAGCAAGAAAACTTACATTGTTAAACATTCTAACCTTAATTATACACAAAATACTTACGACTTGTTTACGACGATTAACCATTCGTTTCCAGATCTAGATGGATAACAAATAATCGTTATTCTGCGACGAATATGTGATACCGCGAGGTTTCAAAGTACAATCTATTGTTGATATGCACTTTCCTTACATTACGACATTGAACAAAGAAACACGCGGATTTTCGACTAATTCAAACAGTGAATTTGTTTACTATTTCAAATGGTGAAATGATATTACTTATAAAATAGTGATATCATTTTACTATTTGCTATTAGTGAAAACAATATGCCAGATTTTACTAATTCATTAAATGATATTGGGAAATTTGACTAATATAGTACTAATAAATTAGTCAAATATTCTGCTACTTATCGAAATAGTAAAAATTCTACTAATTCAGATTTAGAGAGTGGCTAAAAAAATAAAACATTGTTTGCTGTATTTATTTTTGTCAACGAATGTCGACAAAAATTCGTTACAAGATCCGTGACATCGAGTCCGAAAAATGTCCCTCTTGTCGTGGAATAGCTCATATGAAGCGAAATAGTATTGTGCTATAGTGTGAGATCCTTATTTTGCTTCCTAGGGAGTAAAAGTAACATTTTTTCCTCACGATATAGGGAGCAAAATCGTTTTTTTTTGGACTCAGAGTGTGGGAATAATCCTTTGTGATTGTTGAAAAAAATATCTTACATTTTTTAATAACTTCCTTGATTTCAAAAGTTCAAACTTTGATATTTTAAATCCTTATTTCAGACAAACATTCAGTAATAATTTCTAAATGATGATCTTTAAAGCATTTTCTTCGATTTAATTAGTTACATTATCTAACAATGAAAATAGACGCGATTTTGTTTGAAAGTGTAGTAAACAAAAATAAAAATTTTAGAAAATCGAAACATAGAGAAAAAAAATTAAAATATTCCACAGTTTCCGATTAATGTATTTACTCAATAACAACACAAATTTTAAATCATAATTATTATTTATCGGAATAAAAATATTATCAATTAACAACAAGTTTTAAAAAAGATTTAATATTTTTTTCAATCCCAAATATCAGTGATTGGCTAAATTCAGTATTCTGTTTAAATATAACCAATTTGGAATGTGACATTCTACCTGCAAGGAATGATTCATATATTTTCGTTTTTAAAATTTAACGAATTATTTGCAAGTTAATGTTGAAGGTGAGACAAAGTTTGGAGCACAATTTTTATTAAAATGATGGAAGAGTACTTCCTTCTTGTTACCTTTAAAATGCACAAAACTATGGAAAAATATTAGTCTTTATGACTAAAAATGACTATAATTTCTAAATTCATCGTGGAATTACACAAGTTTTAAAGAAATTACAAAATAAAAACAGTAATAAATAAAAATCCTACAAAAATCCCAAGATAGGATTTTAGACATCGAGAAGTTGATTTAGAACATAGAATATTCAGCAGGAATTTAAATTTTTTACATTTTTTTACAACAAAATAGTTATTTAAACTAACATTATAATAATAAAGTTTGTAAAATAATATTTAATTAGTGTTGAAATGAAAAGTTTAATTAAATTCGTATTCTCAAAAATTCAGTATATTGTGTCTTTCTAAAAAATGTTAAGGGATGTAATAATGTTTTCCATTGGCAAAAGAAAAAAACTGCGGCATCAAATTTTCAATTAGGTAATAATAATGAAAATTAAATTTTCATATATCAAGTTTCAGGCATCAGGGAACCAAAAACGAAAAGAAATTTTTATATTAGGATAAAAACTAGTAGACTTTTTACATATCACTATGTTTACTCATATGCTTAGTAAAATTTCCTGTTGAGTTTTCTTCGTTCAATTAAATTGTAGGAACTAATTTTAGATTCAAAAAGCTCCCTAAAACTGGTAAAATATTCCAACTACTGTTACTGATTCTAAAATTAAAAACACATAAGACACGAAAAAAATTAAAATCTCGATCATTATTACAATATTAACCGACCTAAGCTTATAAAATAGACAGCAAAGTGTTAACGAGACAGATTCATCATAGATGAATAGATGCTCGTTTTACAAACGTTCTCGAACGTTATTTTCTTCTCTTGGGTCTGTAGGACCCTTTTTATGTCTTGTATGAGAAAGTTATAGTCAACATCTAGAGTTCGCTGTTTTTTCTATTCTATTGATAACAATATTCGAAATTTTTGATAACTAATAGAAAGTAGATAAGAACCGTTTTTGAGAAACAGATAATATTGCAACTTGTTCGTGACGCTTTTGAATTACAGAGGTGGGGCCATCAACGGAAGCGGGGGAGGTGGCGATCACAAATCAAGTCAGCACAATCAGCAGTCAGCAAGTGGACGAGCTGATCACCGAACTGGTCTCGGAGATCAACCTGGCCAGTACGCGACTCTAAGCAAGCAGTGCAAAACTTTGGAATCAAGCGATTTTTACTGAGGGCACGCCCCCTCGGGACCGGGTAAGTGTCACTTTTTTGTAATATTTAAAATAGTACATTATATACCAAGGGCGCAATTATCGATCTTCAACGATTTGTGAAGTTTGTCGCCCGAGCGAAGTGAGGGTAACAATCACACTGGTCGGAGATCGATATTTCGCCCGTGACCAATAATGTATTTTTTGATCCTATTGTCGTAGGACTCGATAATTTGCGGCCGAAGCTTTCGCCCTAGGCCGAGAAATCGAGTTTTACGACCGGAGGGTAAAAAAATATATTGATACAAATATACAAATGAATATATTGATACAAGTGATACAAATTTACTCTGAGATTTGACAATTAAGAGGATGTCATCAGAAATAGATAGTTAGTGTCCAGCAATCGAAACAGGATTGCAAACGTATAAAGAAGGATTAAAATAAATTCACTGGAATTAGTAATTTGTCGAAACCGAAGCATTTTAAATCCAAAAATACTTTTCAAAACCCGCTGAATCTCGCTGAATCTACAAAATGAAATTCATATTACTCCAGCGGCCGAGGAACAAAGTTCCGAAAATCAAAACCCCGAAAGGCTAAAATTTCGATACTGCGTGAGTCCAAGGTATTTTAATTTGCTTTCTTTTTGCCAAATTTTCAAATACAACGTAGAGAAAATCACGTTTGAGTCATGCTATATCGAAATTTTGGCATTTCGGTGTGTTGAATACCTCGAAAATACTAACGTCGGTAATATAATAATGCGGAAATCCTTGTAATCCAAAAAGGGTAATTAAAAATAGTCTCCGCAGGGCCATTGGAATAAAAAATACAATAAGGTCGAAGATGTATTGCTGAATTCCTCCGAATCGAAAAAGTTTGAATCCATTTTAATAAAAAAATAATAAATCATGAAAAACAAATAATGCTGATGCCCAGTCAACATGCAATATTAAAAAATGCTTTTAAACTTTCTTTTTATTATTATTTATAATATATTCGTTCATAATAAATATTATCTGAATATATTACATTCATATTATGTATTTATTGTTTACTTTTGAAAAATGGTATCACCTTGGTGAGTTCTCCAGAATCCACGGGCACCGACGTGAATCCAAATGTACACATTTGAATCAATTTAAATACATTTGAATACATTTGAATTCCTGGCGATCGCGTCACTGTATAGAAAATAGTTACAGGAAACTGAAAATCGAGAATTCTAGGATATTCGTTGCGTGACCAAGAGATTTTCCATTCATTGTTTGTCATTCCTTATAAAATGCACGTTGGATTTTGTCTTTCGACATAGACCTGATTTGCCTGAACATTTTTTTTTATTAAATAGACAAGGAACTTATTATGCCATACAGGAAGATACATACAAATAAACAGTATACAATTGTACTAAACATAATCAATTTTGTCTGCTATTTCTTAAACTCAATAACAAAGATCAACAAAATTTTGCTGTATGGGACTCTGTGGATCATTTCCGAACTAATTTTGTGCATAGAATCCAAACCGGAGTTCAGAATTAACCTATTAGGTCAGAATTTTTGTATATTTGAGGTTATGCACTCGAAAAATGCATTTTGTGTTATTTTTTAGATTATGTTTTAATCATAAAGTTACGGCCATTTAAGATTTTGCCATTTTTTTATGCTACGATCACGATTTAAACATTGTGCAGTCTTCTTTGTAGCCTCAAAACAGCAAAGAAAGCGCAATTATTGAGTATATAACCTCCATCTCTAAGGTTTGACGTGATGATCAGCTTTTTACTTCAAATTCTACGTGGAAAATTACTTTAAAAATGACCTATTGCTTCCCCACAACATCCAAGACCTGCTTTTTATAGACCTGTATAATAGATTTGTTATTAATATTTTGTTATGTATTTACATGTACATTATATAACTTACATACTAACAGTTACAGAAAGGTTCTGGGAAAGGATCGAATTATTTGTCAAAATAATTATATTTAATCGTAAAATTGAAACTCCTTAAAAAAATTTAGTGGTTTCAATAAAATTTTACTTGATTCAAGCAAATGGTTCTTTGAATAGTCGCAATAAAATATTTATAGAAAGAATATTCATCGTTGACTTGAAACAAATAAACATTTATTTAGTCATACTAAATAATTTCTCCCTCTAGCTTGATATTAAGTAAATACTTATTTAACTCCAGAAAATATTTAATTATTTCAAGTAAATTATTACTAGATATTTATTTGGGAAAATTGAGAACTAAAAAAAATGTTATGTAAAGGAAGAAACACATTTCTTAGTAGATCAAAGAAATATTTACTGGATTGTAGTAAATATTTACTCATTCTTAAAAGAACATTTATTTGTTTTAAGCAAATATTTAATTGATCAGTATAAGTTGTGATCTTCATTTAAAGAAATATTTGGTTGCGACTATTTAAGTAAACTATTTACTTGGACCAAGTTTCTTTTGTTATGAGTAAATTGTTGCCAGGAACATAATTATTGATATAAAGTCTTATTATTTTAAAAATCTAAATAGCCGATTTATATTAAGAAATATAATTTACTACCTTTTCGCAAATTCTTTGATTGTTTCAAAAAAATACCATCTTGATTCAAGATATTGTCTTAATGTAGGATGTATGCAAAGGAAATGATTTACTTGAATTAAATAAATCTTCTCTTAAACCAATGAAAATTTATTTATATCAAAAACATGATTACTTGATTCAAGCAAATCAATTTCAAATAAATATATTTCTTTAAAGAAGTAAATTCTTTTTTTCAGTATACTTTGTTCTGACAGTCAGTTCATAAATACAAAATATTTTTATTTTATTTTTAAACGTGTCGTCCTCTTGTTTGCCATCATCGGGTCTAATTACAATACTTTCCAAAAATCTATATCTATATGATTATGCTCTAAAAGAAAAGAGAAAACCAAAAAAAAACTTCGCATAAGAAGGGGAAATGAAAAAGAGGGAAAATGTATCTTAACCCATTAAGTCCTGAATGGACGTTTTTTCACTACAATTTTCAACGGTTGTATTTAGTGTGAAAAAAGGCTCTAAAAAATTTGAAATAAGACATATCTGACGTAAAATTAACTGAACTTTCAGAATCTGTTATTACATTTTTCAGAAAATGCAACCGTGAAAAACTATATTCGATTTTTTCAAAAAAATCATGCATTTTTCAAATGAATTTTTTTTTCATTTCGTCTTTTCACATTGAAACTGTTTCAGAATTCCTCTAAACGGTAAAGAAATCGTGTCCTCGAGACTTAAACTTTAAGATGTGCCTATGTCCATTTTGAAAATAAAGGTAAAAGCATCCAAAATGGCGGCCCAAACACAAAAAAATTAGCGAAAAATTCAGGAATTTTTTATTCAAAGACGATCGACTTTAGGAAAAAATGTACAGAACAAAAAGTTCTTACAATTATTCAAAGAATACGCTGAATTTTTTTCAGAATTTTTTAAACACTTTTTTCATTTTTCAAAATCCCAAAATTTTGACAAATCGAAAAAGTCGTCAAAAAATTCTAAAAAAATTTAAATTGATACTAAAAACATCATGTTTCTTAACGAGTAAATTTTGTTATCAACAAATTAATAAAGAATTATAAATTAGAAAAGAAAATCTCGAAAAAATTGTCGAGAAGTTCAGGAATTTTTTATTTGAAAATGGTAGACTTTAGGAGAAAATGTTACGGAAGAAAAGCTTCTTGCAATTAATCAAAGAATGCCCGAAAATTTTTTTAGAATTTTTTGACGACTTTTTCGATTTGTCAAAATTTTGGGATTTTGAAAAATGAAAAAAGTGTTTAAAAAATTCTGAAAACAATTCAGCGTATTCTTTGAATAATTGTAAGAACTTTTTGTTCTGTAACATTTTTTCCTAAAGTCGATCGTCTTTGAATAAAAAATTCCTGAATTTTTCGCTAATTTTTTTGTGTTTGGGCCGCCATTTTGGATGCTTTTACCTTTATTTTCAAAGGCACGTCTTAAAGTTAAGTCTCGAGGACACGATTTCTTTACCGTTTAGAGGAATTCTGAAACAATTTCAATGTGAAAAGACGAAATGAAAAAAAAATTCATTTGAAAAATGCATGATTTTTTTTGAAAAAATCGAATATAGTTTTTCACGGTTGCATTTTCTGAAAAATGTAATAACAGATTCTGAAAGTTCAGTTAATTTTACGTCAGATATGTCTTCTTTCAAATTTTTTAGAGCCTTTTTTCACACTAAATACAACCGTTGAAAATTGTAGTGAAAAAACGTCCATTCAGGACTTAATGGGTTAATAAAGTTTAATAAAGTTGTTTGGCATTGATGCAAGTTCCTATCTGATAAGCGATACATAAAAAAGTAAATTTATTATAGCTTCTAAAGTTTGTCCTTAAAAAGCCACGAACATAATCAATTACATCAGGTAATAGGTTCATTTTCTTTATATTATTTATTGATTGGATTCTTTTACGGATACTAAATAAGTTTTTATCATTAAATCTACTATATTTGAAACACAATATTTAAAGCCTACGCACGTAATCGTTATATTATTTTAAAATTTAGAGGGTGACAAATGAGTATTACAACAAAATGATCAAGAAGCAAAATTTGTCAAAAAAAGTGATCATTTTTTAGCCGTGAAAACGAGGCGCAAAATGGCTGCTTTACGCCTACTGGAATTTAAAATAGCTCTATTCTGCCACTTTACATATTACAAAATTACTACATCCTTATGGCAAACAAAGGTAAATCATTGGGAAAATTCGTTAAATCATGGTCTGGGCAAATTTCTTACCAAACAAGGGGTAATGAATTTCAATAAAATTATCACCTCAGTCAATTAAAATATGTGGAATAAAAACGAAATTTTTATTAAAAAAGCCTTTTCAGATGTTTTATTTATACACCGAGAAAGATTACTATTTTCTATCTCACTTTTCTACTACTTTGAATGAAATACTGTAATATTTAGTACAAACGGCGTAATCAACAAAACTAGACGTCGCGACTTAACTATTGTTAAAGTGACCTATTTTCCTGAATAATTGCTCTTTTCAAATACAAAAAATATTAAATATTGAATAATTTTAATGATAAGTCTAGTACTAGATAAGTTAAACAGAACATTCCACAAGAGTCATAACACCTTGCTAGTAGAAAATATATTAGGAATGTTAGTACCGTGATAAGAATAAACGTTGACAGTCCTTATTAAACAAATGTGTAATACTCGTTTAAAGCAGCATAAAAAGAAAACTACTTTTCATGAATATGTACATATGTATTTGAAATCATACCAGACTGTAAAAAACAAAACTTAAATTAATGCAAGAAACGCGCCTGAAATCTGGAATTAATCCGTTTGGTCCCAAAAACGACAAAATTTGTCACCGGTTTTCATCATCCTCGGTATGAATATCTTTCAAATATGGTTATAAAATGTAGGTTTCCTATAGTTTTTGAGTATGCTCTTCACGAATCTGAAGTCTGCTTTTCGAAATCACCTTCTACTTTTTAAATATAGCTACTACGAATAAAAACGTGAGAAAAAGCGAAAACTTTTTCAGTAAACTGCAATTTTTATTGAGAAGCAGGAGTTCCGAGATTGCATCAGGTCTCAGAATCCCGTGGCATCATAATTTTTACTAAAAGTTGCTCACTATTACGACAAAATCATGACAAAATGGCGTCCTCAAAATCCTCAAAATGGGACTATTGGAATGGAATTTTTTTATTATTTGCGTTTTATTAAAATATTTCTTGTATCTTGTAATGTATTTTGATGAATATTTTCGCGTAGATTATTTTTCAATTCACTGAATACAAATATGTAACCTTCTTGATTTATCTGAAAAATAATAAAATATCACACATAATATTAATTTATTAATTAACATATGACATTGTTTAATATGTACCTGGTACACCTGGTAATATCGATCAGGAATCGTGTAAACCTAGTCCTAATCAACTGATACTCAAAAAATAATGCAGATAATTTGCATTTTACGATCTTAACACTCTGTTACAAACAATATTGCCAGAATCTGTATTTTTATCATTGAAGAATATGTCCTTACAATCTTAAAAAATGCGGATTTTATCAAAAGTGGCTACAAATAAATGAAATGTTCCTTTCCTATCTGGATTGCAAAACCTACACAGTTACCAACAATTATTAACTTGAGACATATTTATCGTGATATTTTTGTCATGTGATATAATGTAATTTACTAATATTTTTGTCTAGTGATATTTTTATGCGTGATAAAAAATCCCGTAATATTTAGACGTGTTACCGAATATTTAAAACACAATTTGTGATTTGACGTTTTAAAATGAATATAACATGTTAAATGCCGAAGGAATCATTTTAAAATAATTTTTTTGTTGATTACTATCTCGCAATAAAGCTCTTCTCGGAGGACGTGTTTTATCGCGATAAAAACTAAATACAAATACTACATAATCGCATTGGTCATTTCGTATGTCTACAGCAAATATTGGAGGTGTGTATTCGCCTTACTTCTCATATCCTTTGAGAATTTACCTGTTGCTATATGGATAATACCTTTGGGAAATTGACAGAAGTTCCGCGGCGCAAATGTTGCCACTCGCATATAAATAAAGCACACTAGGGAATATCATCGATGCTCTATTACACAATTGGCAATATTTTGGAGTATTAATACGAAACTCTTTACAGCAGTAATAGACTATATAACATTAATTTAAAGCTGAACTCCCTTCACGAAAAGTATTTTGTCATAGAAATTACCTAACTTTCTCAACCTTTAGTTGATATTTTTAGTGTTCCTTTGGTCTCTATTAACAATGATACTCCATAAATAATAGGGGCCAACTTTGGGTCCCATTGATCCCAGTGTGGGTTAGAGTCAAGAGTGTCAGAAAAAATTAGGTTTTTTACAACACTAAACAACTGTCTGAGTTTTTCGCGAAAAATCACCAAAATATTACTTGTAACAAAAGTTTTTTATTGAAGTCGTCCAAAATGATAGAGTTTTTGAAACGTTTGAAAATTCTGCATTTTTAGGCCAAAATATTTTGCCATATTTTCTAGGTTAAACTACTATAATGGCACAGTAGATTTGGAGTTCTCAAGGTTAACAAATGGAGAATTTATTACACATTCAATAAAAAACTAACTGAGAACTTTCTTTTTCTTTCTCTTTTTTTCTTTTTTTTCTGTTTTTTTTTCTTTTTATTCTTTTTTTTCTTTTTTCTTTTCCTTTTCTTTTTTCTTTTCCTTTCATTTTTTTTCTTTTTTTTCAAACTTCAGTTACTGTACGGTCATTAACTATTCCAAACTTTGGAATATATTATTCTCCAGTTTTGTGGAGTCACACATTGTTTTTTTAATGAGCTATGAGCTATATTTTGTAGTATTTATGTATGTTTATATTTTTTGTATGTATGTTTATATTTCTGTGAACTATATTTTGTGTATTTATGTATGTTTATGGCTTTTTCTCTTTGTATTCTGCTAAATTTACTGATGTGAAATTTACTGATATGAACTATATTTTGTGTATTTATGTATGTTTATGACTTTTTCTCTTTGTATTCTGCTAAATTTACTGATTTATGGGTCAGTCTGTAAAACAGCTGATAGCTGTGACTCGCCATTTGCCCATGATGGAGTTTTTATGTATCTTCCCTCTTGGTCTCAATAAAGTCGTATAATAATAATAATAATAATAATAATAAAATGACTTTATTTCAGTAACTTTTTTCCACATTATAGAAACTGCTTCACAGAATTATTTGAAGTATAGACAAGAGTTTGTTACATTTTTCGCAAGATTTTAAAAAAGGCTAAAGAAGTTTCTCAGATTTGAAGCTGTATTTTAGGATTATTTTTCAGAATATTTGTAGACATTCCGGTTTTAAATGAAGGATGAAACATATTTTATGATCATTGTTGAATACTGTGATAGACTAAGAGTTGAATAATTGATCTTGCTGAATGAAAGAATCATGAAACTCGACTTAATACAAAAAAAAAACGTCAGTGTAGGACGTATTCTTGTTTAAGGGGAGGTATGGATAATAAAAATTTAGCTGCATCAAATTCGAATAACAAAAAATTTGTTTGGGCAACACTTAATAGTTTTTATTTTTGATCTAAGCCACATGTCATTAAATTCGTAAGCAATTTTCTTTAAAAGCGTGGGAAAGACATTAAAAAATGTCTGTTTCAATTGATTCAAAATTGGAGGAGAGGTTTTCTTTTATGGAATTTCTTGTCTAATTGACGAGAAAAATTGTATTGAATATTCTACTATCTTAAAATATAATTTGTCGAGAGTCTTTCATTATTTATTTATTTGTATTTATTTATTGTGTCATAATTTTCCATAGTTTCTGGATGAACTGAAATACTAAACATTATATTTAAATTATTCAAAATGATAATTTCATTGTTTAATCAACTATTAAAATCAAATTTATAGTAGAGGAAAATCGGTGTTTTAAAAATTATGCCTTGTGCTCTATATATATCTTTGAAGTTCTTTAAGTTTCAGGTAAACACCCATATAGCTTTTGAAATGTGACGAACACGTGTTGTGAAAAACAGACGTCCTCGTATTATTTTTCACTTTTAGTGATAAATTCTTGAACAAACTTCAAAGAATCACTGGCGGCAGCACAATCATCTCACTATAATTTCTTAAATGCATCTCGATGTAATATTAGAACTTAATTTTCTTTTTGAAGGAATTTGAGAGAATAGAATGTCAGCACAATCTTTATATTTTGAAATTGAATACTACTGTGAGCATTAGTTAACAATACAAAATAATATTGATATTACAATGTAGATATGTAAAATATCTAAGATGTCTAAAACAGGATACATTTTACATTATACTTTTTTAATAAGTTAAAAATGCTTTCTGGATTTATTTTTTTAAGATATAAAAATGTATTTCAAAGAAAAAAATACTATTTTTTAATAATGGATCATCTCATCCGAATTTTATAAAATGATTTTTCTACATTTCTTTCTTACAATGATAAATATTTCACGTTGATAAACAATGTAATTATCTTTTTTAAAGAAAACTTTTCTAAATTAAAAAAAAAAGAAGTGTAGATACGAACAAATATTTCTCAAGTTGATTCATCACATTTCAGATGGTTTTGATTTGAATCTTTTTGCACTCTAAATAAATGGAATGTTATATTCATTATATTTTATAAGTAACAATATCATTGATAAAAAATAACTTATTGTAATGAACCAAGATTAAAGATACTAATATTTAACTTATTTTTCCATAATACAATGATGCGACAAAATTGTCAATTTTTTTCTAGAATGCGATAATATTTGTTTGTTCAATTCTAAAATTTACATATTTACTAAAAGCGCCCGCAATTTTGTATAAAATTATTTCTGAAAAGACCTCTTTAAAAAAATCATTATTGTTAAGTATTAGAGTAGTCTCTCTCAATATTAGCATTTTCCCTTGATAGATGTTCTTTATACATGCGGACTGGGGTAAAAATGCTGTTCCTCTTTCGGTTAATATTAGGGGGGAGTGGTGTAGAAAAAGATTAAAATAATAGGTATACTGGATCCTTCAAGATCAACTGATGTAAATTTTTATTTCATTCAGATCTACTTCTAGCAGTTGATTTTCTCGCTAATAAATACATCATCGAGTTTGTCTCGTTATGATCTTACTGTTGCAAAAGATAAGATTCATTAACTCACGTATTGTTTGTTCAGAGAAACTCTGTACAAATAACACACTCATATGCTACATAGACCTATACTACGCACATATAACGCGACCGCCATGTTGTGATATATGAAATAGAGGTTAGGGGTGAATTCATCTTCGTTCGCTTTCGTGAGCGCAGTGTTGTAGTAATTACTACTAGCGCCAACTTGCGGATTACTCTCGCTAGCAACAAAATGCGTCTACGAAAAATTCGCCACACGATGAGAAAAACAATGTAAATATTACACAAAAAGGAGGAAAAATCACTTTGTGTTTGGTAATTTTTGGATTTTCCATAATTTTTAACACGTTTAACAATAATTTGAGCATCTTATACATTTTCATCTGGTAACTTTTACTCTACCCTGGAAAGTAACGTTTTTGGGAAAAATTATTATATATTATAACATATTTTACCTTTAAAATTGGAAATTTCGCAGCTAATAATGTATAAAATATTTTTTTTTTAAAGAATCGTATATTATGGTTGGCTAAAGGGAGATTTAATCCTGTGCCATTAATAAACTAACTAAATGGAGTTTTTCTTATCTAGAAAAATAAAACCTAATAAATTTAATGGAATAATTACAGCAAACAAACCAAAATATACTTTAAATTCAGGAAAATTTACATGTAAGAAAATTTATCCTTTTTAATCCTCAGCATATTTTACTTGAACGTTTCCGCATTATATATATGCATAAACTCAACCTCTACGCTTTTCGTTTTTTTTTTTATATCAGTAAAAATCGGACAAGATGCCGATTAAAATAGCAAAAATACAACAAAAATGCTATGTCTCGTACATTAATAATTAATGGCATGTCTCACATTGCAAATAAAAATTATGTTTCAAATGCTTTAACGAATCAATATCCGACGTTTTATCGAGTTTTACTTGGTTGATAACAGATGGCGTGTTTGGCGCAAGTGGAAAAGGCTGTGAGTTATTCTATATACATACGAGTTCCCAAATTTAGTAAAATATAATAAAAGTGATGGTATCCAAGCATGCGTTATTGCGTTTCTTTGAATAAGAATTCATGTAAATATGTTCGATGATAATTATTCTTGTATGATATGTATATACATATACCCTTACCCCGTCATCACGATCATGTGATACTTCTATATTGCAATCATGTTTGTTCTTTTTTCACGTTTTTCTTATCGACGGTACGAATAAATTTTACAGAAATTCTAGCAAGAGTTCCGAAATTTACAGTAAAAATCCCATACTATAAGGTACTTTAATTCTATGTAGAAGTAAATATATTCCTCGGCATTGAAAATTACCGAAGGGCGGGGTAAAATATACATTTACTAACTGTGTTTCTTTTGCCAAAAATTCGAAAATAATTATATTTATCTTTCTCTTCTCTCCGTGGCAGTACACGGACAAATTTTCGGGGGCGCTATTCCAGCAAACTTGGGGACAAACACAGTCGAAACGTAATTTAGTTAATAAAATATGATTAAATATTAAAAAAGAGATTTTTTTTCTGTCAATATTGTTTCTTTTCATAATTACAAATATCCATGTAACAGTTTTAGACTTTAAAATAGTTTAAAAGATTTAAACAATAATTATACAAAATTTTAATTTTAACAACCATATGAATGAATTAAGCTTTTAGAAGTAAAGCTTTTAGAAGATTTTAGAATCTGAAAATGTTACATGGACATTTGTAATGATGAGCCGAAACAAAATTAACATAAAATATTCTTTTTTCTATGTTTGATCGTATTTATTAACTTATGTTTTTATTGTGTTTGCTCCCGACTTTGATGGAGTAGCTCCCCCGAAATTTTGTCACTGGAGCTGCTCTGTGGTTCTACTGCAGGACAAAACATTGATGCAAAATTACCTGAAACTAAATGATAATGTGTTTAATCCATATACTATGATTTACAATATTTATTATACATGTAATAAAATGTAATATTTTTCTATTAAAGCAGGAAGAGAACCACCTTGGACGCCGAGCGTGGCATCTTTCACCGGCACTCTATCTCACAATTCGCACGGGCCAGCGCACTTGGGGACCTTCCAGGATGCGCGTAAAACGCAGACCTTGGATCCGAAAAATTTGGCAAGCCTGAAGCGGGGACCTACGCAAGCCTGGAACCAAAACCGGCCCCTGCCACCAAACCCCGCCGGTGGCCAAGCCAACTGGGAAATCGAATCGCGCTCACAAACCAACATGAACCAGTTCCGCTCGCTGGTCAGGAACAAGGCGCCGAACATCCGTATCCAGGATCAGGTGCAGGATCAGGTACGGACCCTGGACAGGAACTTCTCGCGCGGCCAATTCAACGAGGCCGTCCCTACCAACGCGGTGCCAAACATGTACGGTACCTACAATAGGGCCCACAGCCGGCACGAGAAGCCCGTCCCTACGCTGAGCCAGGTGCAGGGCAGCGACCCTAACCTCTACGCCGTCACGGAGCTCTAAGCCCCGGAGATCCGCGTCCGATAGACGAGGATGAATTCAAAAAATTGATCTCCGTTATTCGTGGATCTGATCCGAATTTATAGAATATTTCATTTCCTAACCTAAAATATGAGTCATTAGTTTTTTATCGGTATAATGGCTAAATAGCGCCATCTGGAGTACGAATTCCAAGAGCTGCTTCAAATGGCGTCTGTTTTCCATTCCAAGATGACATGTTTTCTTTTATTGTCAGTTCGTAGATACGGTAATATATATTCGGTATTTTGTAGGTTAGGAAGTGAGGTTTCGGTCGGTACAAAAGTTTTATTCCTTCGACATAGTCGATAATACACATCTTCTGAATGCTGTCTTGAACTGTTTTATCTACTTTCGTTTGCCAGAACGAATTTAAAAAATATTGTAGTACCGAACAATTCCGTACAAAAAATATGATCGAGAGTCGATGTATCGCACAACAGACCTGGAAAAAAAATGATGAATTCGTTATCTTGCGTCGGTAAGGAAGCGAGGTTAGGAGAAACCAAAGAGGTATCGATGATAAGCGCGATCGGTATCGAATCAAGTGAGATGGGCCGAAAGGACGTGAGGGGGCTGTCGAACTCGGAGAAACCGCAGGACAACGTTCGCGTGAGCTGGGCGTTTTAGGCAGCCTAATCAAAGAATTCGGAATAAATGTAATTGTATTCGAGTAGACAATGAGCACTCCACGATTAAGGAACGTGGAAGAGTTCGTACGATAGACGGAGACTACGTTGGAACGCTGTATGCGCGTGTATTCGTACACGCACGAGGGCCACGGCCCGATAAACGATTTTGAACTTTACCGATTTCTGGTTTCGATTATTTCGTCAGTTTTTCAAATAGTTTGTCGAAATTGCCAATGAATGGTCGTAGCGGTTAAAAAAAATACGAGCGCGCATATTTGTTCGTGTCGCGGAAACATTCCGAACGCATCGCCCTCTACGAGAAATCGAACGTTTGACCATCGATCGGTAAAGCAGATTCAGAGGGTTTTCCGGAGGGGATCGCGTCGCGCTTCTCGCTGGCACCTCGCGAACATTCGTTCTTTTTAGGGTGAATCGTTCGTTATTTGCTGCGTGGAACACAGGTAGCGAGGTGCCAAGCGAACGACTCGCGTACGACGAAACCGAACGTCGCGCGGGTCCAAATACCAAAAGACACTTTTTTATACATCTTTTTACACTTTAATAAAAACACGCGTTCCGTAGCGAGGATCCTCGTTAATTTTACCGTTGAACTCGATATACATTACTATAATATTAATTGATGCACGCGAGCAACGGGACGGCCGAATAGAGAGGGTATTTATTGTGTTTTTTCAACAACGGTCGCCGGTGCCTGCTCGATTCATCTGGGTGGATTTTTTTGGAGTAATATTTCAAAAAACACACACACGTTACTGCCGTTCCTCGGGCGAGCGACCCGTCTTTAAGTACAAAGTTAGCCGCGAGTCGCGTCGTGGCTGATTCTCGATTTTCTTTAAGTGACGGGAATAAAAGGATGATAATAATTGTAATGATCGACTGATTGCTTTTTTTCTACGGCAACAATTCCCTTTTGGAGTTTTCGTTCGATATCGTCCATTGTCGACCTGTGACTACTAATGATCAGAGATTTGAGTTACGAATATTATTTGTTTCGTGTATGTTCGGTGGTGCCTTATTTTTATATTACTTTTATCAGAATTTTGTTCGTTATTACTAAGATTTCAAAAGAATCAAACGAATTCGATCAAAATTGAAAGAAATTTACCAAAAAATGACATAAATCTTAGTAACAAAATTATGAACAAAATATACGGTTGAGGTTAGAAATCGATGTTAATTTTTTATAATTTTCTACATTTTTAGATATTAATCAACTTTTTTACGTACTTTTTTAAATGTATCATTACTTTGTATCTTTTTTTCTTAAATGGATTTGAAGGAATCGTTGAATTTTATCCTGGTGGTAAAAAATGGAACTAAAGAACTGAATTACTCTAAAGATCGCAATGCCATCTATTAATGACACTTTTAGTTCAAAATTCGTCGGCAGAGGAGCTATATTTTAGTGAATTTGCAAATCGCAAACTCAATTCTTGGATCAGTTAGTGATCGAGTGGCGACGGGACATCACCAAGTAAAAACCCACAATCGTCCGCGAGATGATCGATTACGATGGGACCTAATTTCATCTAACGGTTGTAATAGGCAAATGAGAAACAGAAGACTTTTTGCAACGAAATCACCGATGACTGTTATTAATTCCGCACACATCGCTCGGCCAAGTTGTATATAAATATAGCGCTTAGGAGTAAATGTGTAAAGTGTGATAACTCTTAATCTAAATGTTGTAAGAGAGGCGTGCTAAAACAAAAAAAAAAGTAAAATAAAAAATATCGTTTTCGACCCTTCCTCCTGATGGGCAAAGTCTCGACGGCTCAGAGCCGCGGGTATCATTCCAGATCTTTCTCGAACGAAATTTGCATTTTTCCGACGCATTGCGCGTGCGCACGAATCGCGCTTAAAGGGCCTCTTCGCGTCTGAGTCGGGATGCGTATCAACGGATATTCGAGGCGATATGTGTAAATACTTGTAATATTTATTGAAAACAAAAAAGAAATATAGAGCGTAGATAATGCAGTTGCATTTAGGTAAGTTCACTTGATTGATTTAAAAGCTTCGGAGTGCAGTGGTTCGCAACGTAACGGAAAAAAAAACCAGCGTCGACAGTGCTGCGTACGAGAGACTATAGTAACGAAGGAATAGTGTCCTAGTCACGTAAAAAAAAAAACGTTGTGTAACTTTGTCCGAGCTAAACGAAACTTTTGCCAAATCCTTCGTTTGAAACGGTTCAGGAAACTAAAACCCATTAAAGCGAAAAATCCTTAGCGCGAATGATATATAGATGGAAACAAAGGATACAAACAAAACTACTCTTTTCTCAAGTAATCGTACTACTATGATACTATTATTACTACTCATACTTATGAACGACATTCGCCAAGGATGCCGGTACATTCGTACGCCGTTTCATTTTAGGCCGTAAGGGAACGTACACGTTTGCAAATCGAATAAATTTTTCAAAAGGGGGTTCCTTTCGAATTTGTAGGTGTCGCTACTAGCGACGTCTGAAAATGAATCGCGAAAAATCCTCTTTAAAAGTCGTGAAATAATATCGAAGTAGTCCAGTACGAACATTTCTTCGCGATGCACGTTGCTTCACAAATTTCCCAACATAATCGAAGAATATGTCACCACGATATAATATCGTTAAAGACTGCCGTAAGATGCACAAACGGGGATCAACACTGAAGCACACAATTACGGAGCAATCATCGGTCGACTCAATTAGCATTAAGGGGTTCGTAAAGAATTCAGCCAAAGATTCGCAGCGAACTCTTTAAGGATTAAAAAAGAATTCTCGATATTAAAATGTTGGTGTTTTTGAATTGCTTTTCAAATTCATATACGTTCGAAATCTTTTTGAATTCTTTAAAATTGCTCATTGAGGAAGAACATGTCAAAAATGTAATGGTAAGAGGCCAACGGTGATAAATTTTTGTTAAATCGATGTACCATACGAAAAATATTGTCCCTTAAAATCGTAAATGTCGAAAAGAATGGAGCGAGTCAGATAATTCGTAGAAAAACAAGATCAGCGAGAGAGCGTAGGGGTTCGCGCATTGTTAAATTCCAAACACAGGAATATTTAGTAAAACGTAGATAATCGTCTGCGAGACTTGTACCGAATAGTTAGGTCAATTTTATCGCAAGGGCAGTAAACAAAGGAAGGAAACGCGAGGGTCGAGTCAACTTTTCTCAGTACAAATTTATTTCGTTGGCTAATAATTTGCGTCCACGATTCGAATTACACGAACGTCGAGTCGAACGAATGCCGCATGCGCCAAAGCCAATTTTAGGTTAGGAATCGTTGCAGTGAAACAAGCATCTACGACAGCGCCATCTGTTGATTAAAAAAAGAACGAATTATTGTTTTACTGCAATGTTTCGTAACAATCAACTCAATACGCATCGGGAATTTTGGGCCTACTCAAAATATCTGACAATTATAAGCGATAGTCGTAGCCGTTTTAGAAACTTAATTCACCACTGAACGGCGCTAATTCAACAATAAATTCGCTCGTGTACGAAGTTTGTATCCAAGGAACTAAGAGCGTAGAGGCTATCGATGACAGAAAGCGAGGATTCAAGAGCTTTCGTATGCGTGATGTGCATAAGCTTTAACGATAGAAAGAAGAATATTAATTATTTGAGAGAACAGAATAGGTTTCGTTTATTATAATTATTTCGGGAAATTATTATTATACTGTGTCTGTCTGCCATACTTGGAACTTTATTCCTCATACTGTAATGGTATATGAATATTATGAAAAGAGAAGCTAATAAAAACACGAATATGATGTAAATCTGGTTATTTTATTCTCCTTTAGGTCCGAATCCCAAACGTCTTGATGATTTCTTGATGTACAGTAGTCCTCCCCTTATTTTAACGTCTCTTAGTTTAACTGCATCCCTTATTTTAACTTTTTCCTTCCTTATGTTAACTTTCTCCCTTCATGAGTGCCCCCACCATTCATCATGCGCTTGTAGCAGCAGTTGTGTTAAAAAGAGTGCGGACTGCTGTTTACCCTTGCGCTTACAGGTAAAGAAGGACGCCACTACGTGTCTTCTCACTGGTTTATATTCTCTCATACTGCCAGTTGTGGGGAAAAGCGTTAAATTAAGGGAAGAAGCATCAATCGACTCGAAAGGTTCAAATATGGAGGGGACCATTATTGTGATTTATAATACTTCTACACTGGAAAAACGGGTGTCTTATAGAAGGACGTTATAAATGACATCTTTTGAGATGCTAGAAGTGCCTTCAATCTCAATCTGAATGTACTACTCGATAGTTGATACATAACTTAAAAGTGTTGGATATTTATGTGAAAATGGATTGACATTCGTGTTTTGTTTGCAATTTTTTGCATCTTTATCACGACGTCGCGGTAGCTTCGAGTCGGCAGTTGCCGAATATTCACGAAGATACTCGAATCGGCAATGTGTCATCGATTTGCAAGCGTCTCAACATATAAATGTCTTAAATTAACTAAAGCGACTTTTACGTAGATCCTTTTATCGACATCGTTATATGTCTCAGATTATAAGACACAAAAATATCTTATTTACGATCGATAGACGCAAATAATATCTCAAATTTGAGACACTTTACAACGAAGACACATACACACGGAAAGAAGCAGACAGTATTGAGTACTGTCTGGAAAGCACTGGTTTACTGTCCGGCCGTCTACGATTCTTCCGTTTTCTATCTTGCGGGCTCGCTTGTGCCTAAACTATACATTTTAGGATAGGGCTCTCCAAGACTTTTTTGTAGGAAATTTCCTCCTCTACAAATAAGGTTGAGTTAATTTTTGCCGTATCTTGCACCGTTTTTGATATGGAAGCGATAGAATGAAAAACAACAAATTTTCAGAATATGAGGGCGGACGCCGAAGTCTTTGTTTTTCATTCTATCGCTTCCGTATCGAAAACGGTGCAAGATACGGCAAAAATTAACTCAACCTTTTTTGTAGAGGAGGAAATTTCCTACAAAAAATTCTGGAGCCCTATCCTAAAATGTATAGTTTAGGCACAAGCGAGCCCGAAAGATAGAAAACGGAAGAATCTTAGACGGCCTGATAGTAGCCAGTGCTTCCCAGACAGCATTCAGTACTGTCTGCTTCTTTCCGTGCAGTAGAACTTCACTTTATTGTCCTACTCGGGGTTTTGCGTTTCCTTTTGTTATCCGACAAATGAGCATTATTTCTTTCGCACCTTTCAGCCGACACAATAGGTACGACACTGGAATTACGAAAGAGGGAAGAAGAACTAACCTTACATACGCTAAATAAGTGAAGGGAATATCGCTAATAATGTGAAGGCGCTAAGAAAGTAAAAGAAAATAAAGTGAAGTTCTATTGTCATTAAGACGTTTATTCTGAAAGACATTTTTGAAGTGTCTAATGTCTTCTAGTAAGACGTTAAGAAGACATGAGTTTTTGCAGTGTGAATACTATTTCTGTATTCTCTAAGAATATTTGGAAACTATTTAATCTAATGGACTCTTATGCACGTTCTCTCATGTACAACTTCCACCCCATATTATATATTGAAATCAATAATTTATAAATACATTTTCGAGGATGCTTTTTCTAAAGGTATCTTCAAATTTTTTTTAAATATAATGCTTACCAGATTTTAGCAAAAATATATAAACAAAACATATTTTTTTTGGTTTTAATTTTATTTTGTATGCCGATACCGGGATTTCTCTGTGACGGGAAAAGTGCATAAAAAATCCATAATAGTATGTTATGCAGCAAGGGTGTAAAATGCAATTTTAGGCACACCATAAAATTAGATAGGAGAGTGCGTAAAATCTGCATTTGACGTCCGAGCTGAATACATTATTTTATTCAATGAGGCGCGTCAAAAATCGACTCTACAGTCGTTCTCTGTGTTCATAAAACACGAATTTTGTGTTTTAGAGTGCCCGGAGGATAGATAGAGCACACTTCAAAATAGTCGGAAATGTATTTTCCGAAAATGAAAAAAATTATTTCTACTGTAGAAACACCTGACTTTGCATTACCTGCTTCTTTGATTTTGGGCCAAAAAGATTTAAAACGAATTTTTCCGAATTTAAATATTCGGAAATCCACGTGAATGTATTAAATCCATGAACTTCGAATTAGGTTGTGACGGGTTGAACGCTGTGCACCGTGGGTAAGGTTAGCAGCGGCTCAGTAGAATTCATGTTTTTTCCACAAGAGGGCAAACGTTCTCATAAAACAAAATGCTTGATCAAAAATAGATATGATACGTGCCGATTATCTTCGTTAGATTTGAAATGCCACTATAGATCCCGATTACAGATTCTATAGTTAATTGAATTAATATACAGTATATAAAATTGGGGGTCGAAGATTAATAAATATACATTATATTTATTTCTCGGTTAATTTGCCTATTTGGTAATGTAATCTTAGTCCCTTTTTCCCAGTTTTAATTTCCGTAAAATTTTACATACGTACTTATCGTCAAAATGCGTTCTGACTACATTAATCCTTTAAAAAAACGAACGCATAAGCCAAGTAAACTTCGTCCTGTTTCTGCTACGTTGAGGTCAAAAATTCCTTCTTTGCCAAAAGGATCTAAAATTTGTACTTCCTGTAATTGGGCCCTTAATGATTCGATGAAAACATCTTCCTCAAAAATCGAAAATCTTCTTAAAATGAATTAAGTTGTCCAAGAGATTTGATGAACTTACACGTGCTAGAAATTCTGTTATCCGGAATATTCTAAGCTTCATTAAATTGTCCGTATTATTGCGAAAGCATTCGAGAAATCCGCCGAGATGGATCGTTTGCCCAAATTTTGCTCTGCGCCTTGGTCGGCCAAGAGCACTTGTAGTCATTCAAAATGGAATAATACAAAAACAAAGAAAAAGACATCTTGAAACTTATTAGTCTCATAGGAAAAAAGCTCAGCTTTCATTGTAGAATATTTTTAAAGCAATAAAACATACTCTTCATTATGAAAAAGCAAAATTTATCATTATTTTGCAAAAATATGGGTCTAATTTTGATATTAACAAAATTTAAATATAATCAACATAAAGATAATTTAAAAATATACAAAAAAGATCTAATGTAAAATTTTGTTTCAAGCAATATATAAAAAGTTACATGGGCTTAAAGATAGAGGTTTATGCCGAAGCCTCAATCACCCCCCTCTATTTCAGTGAATATTGATCGAAATGAAATGAAATTTATACCATTCATTACTATTTGGTAAGGCAACCATTCAACCAATTTTGAGCTTTATCCGATGACATTGATTTTTTCGATTGGACCTCTTAAGAAATTTTGCCCCATATCCCAATAAACGAAAAAGTATACGGAATCGATATTTTGCATTCTGTTTCTTTCTAGTAGCGTGTTGATTACTTGAGATTCTTATTCGAATTTATACTATTTTATACGACCTGTAATACCAGAATTGAATTCATTCGATCTTATACGATACCGTATTTAACGAATTACAAAAACTGCTTTGTTGCGGCTATTATAAGGTATGAGTTTAAATCATTCGATAATCCAAAGTAATCGTTTCTTTGAGGTTATGTGCGTTTATGTATCGCGTATATTTCGCCCTGTTAACACCGCCGCCTACGATCTCTACCGGCAGAAGAGCGAACTAAAATGATAGGGTCAGAGCCAAAAAATAACAGGCAAGATGATCGAAACCCAATATTTAATTAGCTTTATAGATTGAATAAATTACATTGGACCCGTTTCCGATGTTAAATGGGAAATTTTAGGGTTGTGTTTACAGACGTCATGTCTCTCAGGAAGTCCGCATGAAGTTACAGTTTGTATAAATAAAGATAATGATGTTATAAATATTAATTCCAAATGTTCATGCAACGCTATTCGGGGCACCTGTAAAATGTAATTTATAATAATTTTATTACGTTTATTTCTTTAAGCATAGTGAATGATTTTATATATTTAAAATTGATTAAATTTACAATTTAAAATGTCTCTAATGTAAAAATCTTCACCAGCTTTTTTAAAAATATCTAATTTTTCACATATTTTTGGTTTCTCTATGTTGCAAAATTATTGTTTGCAAGGGACGACAGTATACAGTACTCCTTCCCTTATTCTAATGTCTTCCCTTATTCTAATTTTTTCTCTTCTCCTATTCTAATATTTCCCCTCACGCGTTCTCCCCACTGACGTGTGTTGACGTGTGGATTTTCTAAATACAAATAACGGCGCATGCGCAACAAAAGAAAAAGAGACAAAAGTGAGACTACAAATCTAAGTAGTGGGGGAGAGGGGAAAATTAGAATAAGGGAAGAAGGCCGCCATCTTGCCTGACTGGACAAATTAGAATAAGGGAAGGACTACACTGTAAAAAAAATCGTGTAAAATTACAGTTGAGAATGGGCTCGAAAATTACCCACTTTCAACGCAGTGAATTTACTATGTGGAACACAGTAACTTTCCCTAAATCTTGTAATATATTACTCGTTTGTAAAATTACCACGTCCAACGTAGGCTCAAAAAATTACCTACGTTTGACGTAGTAAAAATACAACAGTCTAGTATTTTCCCTATGCTCGACGTCGTAAATTTACAATGCGGCGGTAAACCTCTAACCTCACTTCGGTAAAATTTCAACGCTCAACGTAGTGTTATTACCAAATTTTCATGATTGAAAATTAACATTGCATTGTAAATTTCATTTTCATTTTTTACAGTGTACTGTACATGTCCTTATCATAATTTTTCAGTTTTCCCCATTTGTGTCGAATGTCGGTACAGCTGGCATTTTCTATTTAATTAACAGGAACTCTATGTTGTAAGTAATTAAAAGGCAAGTAATAATTACACAAACTGTCATTTAATTTTTTCCATTATTATTTTCAGACACCTGTTACCAATTTAAATGCATTATTAAGGCCACGCAATGTTTGCATTTCCCTGAACTTCCAGCCTTGCATGAACATTTGCAATTAATATTTATTACGTCATTATCTTTATTTATATAAACTGTAACTTCATGCGGGCTTCCTGAGAGACATGACGTCTGTAAACACAACCTTAAAATTTCCCATTTAACATCGGAAACGTGTGTCAATGTACAAAACATTATATGTTTTGCATTGAGAACAAGTTCGCCTTCAATGTAGCATCGCGAACCGGGTCCAATGTAATTGATTCAATCTACAAAACTATAATTAAATATTGGGTTACGCTCATCTTGCCTGTGTTATTTTTTTACTCTGACCCACGGGGGTGACTCTGCCCTATGCTTCCCATGCATTCTTATGACGCTCCTAATGTCGCCAATCCGCGCTCACCCATACCTGCCCTGCGTCACGTGACCAATGATGGCGACGTTCGCGAAATTCAATTCAGTTTCAATTTAAACATTTGACGGTTGACAAAAATGTTTATTTAGCTCATTTTCGGTAAGATGTAGGATATTTTTAAGATTTTATTTTTAATATTATACATTTTTAAATAAATAAATGAATTTATATAATAACTAATTGTATAAACATTTTGGTGTTTGAAGTATGTGAATATAACTGAATACATCTAATGTATGCATGCGAGTTTTTTCATTTAAATAATAATAGTATTTGCAGAATTTGCAAAAATCTAAAAATGCCACGATGCATAGCTCTCGGTTGTACATCTGGATATGATTCCAATGACCAGAAGGTACATTTTTTCAGTGTCCCAAAAGATGAGACAATACGTAAAAAATGGCAAGATGCTATTCGAAGGAGAGATATTGAACTAAAATCTAGCCATGTACTTTGTGAGAAACACTTTTTACAGGATAGTATATTTATGGGGATCATATAAATCTTCGAAAAGAAAAAAGAAAAATAACCCAATTAGAGTACATAGAATTTTTATGTTCTATTTACTTCACATACTGAACTTTAAAATTGTCTTTCGCCTTTATTATTACTTTTAACTGTTATTATTAAATTAATGTGTTCTACTAATTTTACTTTCTTTTTTTTTTTTATTGTTTATCTTATTTAAACAAAACGGTTTAAAATTTAATTTAAAGTATGAACCATACAAAATTCCTCGACTAAAACCGGGCACAATCCCAATATTATTTCCTTGGACCGAGTTAATGAACACAAATCCTGGAGGTCAAAGTTATGTTCAAGTGCGACTAGGACTCGCCGAAACCACCTGTCTTCCAGCAGAACGAGTAGGACTAAGACCGACTGAATTGCAACCGCAAGTAGAGGCTACAATTTCGCCTCCGATGGAGATTGACCGAATTGGATTTAAACAATCTGTACAAACCACAGGAACATATTTAATGGATTTATTTTCTGAATTTTCAAGATTGTCAACTATGTACATTGTAGTATATTTCAAATATGTTGTAGACTTTGTTAACATTTTATTTTTGACATTTCTTTATATTTTCTATAACAAATACAGGATATACAGGATCAGGAGTCAAATATAAATCTAAAATTTTTAACAGAAAACGTTCAACTACCAAATTCATGGCTAATGACGGAAAACAAATTTTAAAATAAAATTATGGTAGAATTTTTTATAAGTACGTTTGTAAATGATAGTAATAAAAATACCATTTCACTGGGCTGTGAAAAAGAGATAATTCTTTTTGAAGACAAAGATAACATTTGTTACCATGTCAACATTCTTGGTTGTAAAGTCGATGACGATAATCTGAAAATCATATACCAGATGTGCCCAACCAGTCAAATCGTCCAAATACATTGAAAAGCCTTCAAAACCTTCAAGATTTGTTGAAGTACATAGATAATGTCAAAATTTATGCAAACGACTCGTACCAAATTAATGCAAGATCATCTGCTTACAAAGACAATAAAAATATATGGCGACACAATAAGTGTCTTTTATTACTGCAAAGTAATAAAAAATGATGTCAATATTGTACACGTTTAAAAAAGACAATTGAGGAAAGTAAGCAGCGAAATAAAAAATGTCAAGAAAACCCTGCAAAAAAAAAAAGAATCCGGTTAAATGTATCACCTAAAACTCTGAAGCAGGTTAAATATCTTAAACAAAAACAAAAAGCTGTCAAAAGAACGCATTATCGAACATTGTTAAAACTAAATATACTTAAAATACTAAAAAAAATAAGCAAATGAATACATTACTGTTTTCTTCAAAACATGTTGACCAGCAAACTTCTTATAGTGGCTATTTTCAAAAGGTTCTTCCTTCAGTTAATGAAGAATTCCACCCTAAAAATTGTTTACCTCCCTCGGAACATAAAAAAAAATTTGAAAATGTCATACACATACAAGGCACGTGCGATGGAAGGAAGCTCGCATGCGCGTTGCCGCCGTGCATCGGCAAGTCGGGGGGGTCGGGGGCCGGGCAGGTGTGTCCCATGCTACCTAGCGACATTAAGTGTTACCGTTTAAGTAACTAGTGTCACCCCCGTGCTCTGACCCTATCATTTTAGTTCGTTCTTCTGCCGGTAGAGATCGTAGGCGGCGGTGTTAACAGGGCGAAATTCGTAACTGAAAGAGTGGGAAAGAATTAACAGACTTATTTCGTATTAAATCGTACACAGATTTTTCGCATACTTTTTTTCATTTGTTGGGATGCTGTTGTGATTTGTGAACATAACCTCTTTTCAGACAATACAAAAAAGCTGTTTCATGGATCTGCTGGTTGGTAATGTAGGAATCTGTGAAAATCTGAATTTGATAGTTGTAGGGTCCCTCTAGTAACTTTCTATGGACATGAAAAATTTCAAAATTATTGTCGCAGGAAAGAGTACAATTAAAAATGTTAATTTTTATTCGTTTTCTTTCGATGAAAAATATTTAATCAATTATTTTTAAAATACAATTGTTTAAATTGTAGACAATCTTAAAATATGCATTTTTTCATATATTTTCATTAATCTCCACTATTTATGAAGTTATGGGCAGTTGGATGAAATCGATTTAACAGAAAATTAATTTACATTTATTTTGGTGAGCAGTTAAAATTATTAATTTATATTATTATTGTATGATAAGCAATGACTGAGATAGTCCTGTCCCAAATAGTCAAATTCGAATGTGCAGTCTCTTTTATAGAATCCACTATTATAAAGAGGAATTTATCCACCAAACAGATTATGCTTGTTCAACGAAAAGACAAAGATAAAGTTTTTATATAGTAGTTTATTGTTTTCATTGCTGAAGGAAAAAAGAATAAGTTATAATTTCATATACATTTCATCTGTACAAGTTTATTCGTGCTGCGTTTTGTACTACGAATATTTAGTTATTTAGGTATCAATATTTTATTACAACATTTGGTACATAAATATACATACAAGTTTGATTTACTATCTGCTTAGGTCAATAGAATTGTGTGATCGTGTATGCGTTAGTGTACGAATTGGCAAACTTATGGCATCTCAACAAACTTGAACGAGCTTTTAGGTTGCCTTTCGAAGACTTTTAGTTAACTTCGAAACAAAATACACGATTACAATATCTTACCAAGTTTCATCAAAATATCAAATTTAATTTCAAGGCTATGGTAAACGCATTCCTCGTACAAATGTACGAATTCCAATAAAAAGCTCGTTTTTTGCACTTTATGAACTCCAACACTTCTTTGGCGCACTGATATTTCGATCTTTCATTGTGTTTATATTATAATTCTTCGACATTCGTAATTCTCTTCCACTGACAAAACCGTTCGAATCAATAATAATAATATTTTGTGTTTATATCACAAAAAGTGTCAAGCATGTACAGTTGCGCAGTAAAACAGTAAAATTAGGACGTAAATTACTCGTAACTTTGCCAAAAAAGGTGACGAAAGTCCAATGTGTTTTTCATAACCTCTTTACCATCTAAAGACGGAACTTTTTAAATTCTTTTTAGTCTTTTCAAATCACTATAAGAATAAATAAGTACTAAAAACTTTGCAATTCGAAGTCTGTGACTTTATCGAAGAAAATAGAGCAAACTCCTCAACAAGGTCTGTCGTTAATCCAAGAAGCGGAAGCAATAGCAGCCTAATGGCCGTTTCGGACGATTTGATAAAGTTGTCATTTCGAGAAATAGAAAATTATAGTCTCAACTATTTATAGCAGAACGTCATTGATAGCTTCGCATCAGGATTGACCTCGATATGTCGAGTTTTGGCAGCCTACCGAAGTAAGGGTACTATGCACTATGAGGTTATCTCAGGGATTTTTTCTTTAACCGATTGTTGATTTCCAATCGCGTTGACAGTTGGAGTTTTGGTACTTTGCATACTGGAATGGCTCGATGATCGACTATGACTTTGACTATCAGCCCCGACGGGAGTTTGGACTAGAGGCTGTGGCGGAATTCTCGCATTAGAGCCATTGCTTGTAGTGTTCGGTTGCAACTGCATGTGATACTTGTAAATATTTTCTGTACTTTCGACGACACCTGCAAAATGACAAATTTTAATTAAATCGATATAACGCAAAGTAATTCTGTAAATATCAAGAATAAACCATACAAGGAATGGACATACGGCATGGCGATCTTCAATATATTTAGAAGTAAAACCCCACCGTATCTATATAACCAATATGTATGGCGTAAAAATATAAACGATCGGCAACCCAGAGCGTGCTCCGAAGACCTCAGGATTCCAACCTACAGGACCGAGACTTACGCGAACTCCTTTTGTGTAATATCCATTCGATTGTGGATACATTATGTGCCAAAAATAGGATTCAAAAGCATACGAATCACGCAGAATTTCTATACTTTTCTATGCTTTTCTATCCTCCTTTTCGAGTAGGGGTACGTTTACGTATACGTTTAGGAATATTCTTTGATCCATTTTTTCTCGTAAGTGACGTTTCTGCAGCATTCTACAGGATACTGTACCTTTGCACACTTTCGCGTACGTTCGCGTACGTTTACGTACGTTTACGTACGTTTATATCTGTTTAGAAATATTCTGTTATGCATTTTATCTCGTATGTGTACATTTTTGTAGGCTTCTGGACGATACTGCATCTTTGCAAACTTTTGCGTACGTTAACGTACCTTCGCGTACGTTCGCGTACGTTTCTGTATAATGCTGTAAAAATGTTTGAATCGTAACCAAAACGTACCTAAACGTACCAAATCGAACGTAAGCGTACGGAATCATGCTTAAATGTAACGAAAACATACCATTTTTATTTTCATAGGGGGTACTAATAAACATGTTTTCACCACATGCGCACATATGCGTTAAAAGTGAGACAAAGGTTAAAGGGTTAACCATAAGGGACTTCTGAGATAACTAATGAAATTGGGTTTAAATAGAATTGCTTATAAATTGTTTGAAAGCTATCTAACTAACCTTGTTGAAAATGTTAGATGTGGCAATTTTATATCACGTGATACAGACGCCATTTCTGGTGTTCTACAAGGGTCTCATCTGGGGTCATTATTACAGAATCTATTTATAAGCGACATTTCGGAGACTTTTTACTGATTATGATAAAGGATAAAGGAAAGGAATTATCCCCCGCTTTAATGACATTTTTAGCCTATTCGCGGGTCGGCTCTCGGGTGGATTGGTCGGACAGACTTTCAAAGACATTACAAGACAATACTTTTTTAGAGAAACACAAGGATCACCCACCCAGAGCCAGTCCCCCCATTACTGCGCCCCGTAGAGCGACTTGACCCCTCTGTATCGCATTTGCACGGGGTCTGGGAAAACTACGGAAAACCCAGACAGATACAGTCGACAAACTACTTTATCATCAGAGTATACCCTCTGATGGTAAAGCAGCGGTGTCTCCCACTCAGCAATCGGCCTGCTAATCTTTGCCGTAGCGGGCGCAACGCTCGTTTTTTTTATTTTTCATAGTCAACCTTCCAAGTACGGATCCCTATCAGGAACCTTTCACCTGAAAGAGCGACTGTGCGTCGCACCGACCACAGGGCAATTGCTGTTAAAATAAAAAAAACGAGCGTTGCGCCCGCTACGGCAAAGATAGCAGGCCGATTGCAGAGTGGGAGACACAGCTGCTTTACCATCAGAGGGTATACTCTGATGATAAAGTAGTTCGTCGACTGTATCTGTCTGGGTTTTCCGTAGTTTTCCCAGATTCCGTGCAAATGTGATACAGAGGGGTCAAGTCGCTCTACGGGGCGCAGTAATGGGGGGACTGGATCTGGGTGGGTGATCCTTGTGTTTGTCTAAAAGTATTGTCTTGTAATGTCTTTGAAAGTCTATCCGACCAATCCACCCGAGAGCCGACCCGCGAATAGGCTAAAAATGTCATTAAAGCGGGGGATAATTCCTTTCCTTTATCCTATCCTATCCTATCCTTACTGATTATGATTATAAATCCACTATTTCGTACATAATGAAAGTGATTTGTATTAAGGACACGTAGGCCCGTAAACTTTTTTAATAAATAAATAATTGCTCCAAAAAAATTGTACAACTATGTAGAGTCCATACTCTACTATATAAATTATGGAAAAACATTTCAATATACAATATTACGAATTAGATAACATTTTGAACAGATAATGAGTTACGGTTACTCCAGATTTTAGTAAAAGTTAATTTCCATAAGGATAAATTAAAACTAGGTTGCTGATTGTCAACAGTTATTTTCAATTACTTATATTTTCTGTCGAAAAACTTATATTCTTTTTTTAGTTTTTCAGAATTATTTGGATAAAATTTTTACTTTATGTATACGCATATACGCGGATTGGCGTTCACTCTAGCAACTTACTAAAATATCATCGTAATTGGATGAATGATATGAGAAATAAATACGATTTTAAGTAAACTGTAAAAGAAGTGTCACTTTTGAAGACACTTTTGATGTCTTTGATATAGTTGAAAGGGAACACCTGGCAGTAATTTGCATACAACTTCAGTTAATTATAGAGAACAAGCTCAATGCACGAATAAGACCCCTTTTAACGAAATTCCGAGATGGCTCTTTCTTGCATTGAATATATTTAAAATTACAATAATTTACTATTTTATTTAATTTAATAATTAATTATGTTATGTATGCGTTATGTACTTTATGCAATTTATATATTTTATGTAATGTATAGGACAAATGCACGAAGCAATGGATGTAAGTACTGTACATTATTTTTATTTTCAATTAATTTTAAATAGCTTGACTGTCATTATTATGTCTGATGAATTGTCAAAGACATAAACAAAGTAATACACGAAAATATACTATCGAACAATTTGGAGTAAATGACCGGTGATCATTTAAATTTAAGATAAAAAATAATTGTTTCTTAAAGAAATAGATTTTTTAAAATATTTGTTTAAATAAACAAGTTACTTGATATTTTTTTCTAAAATTTATGTCGATATTTAATTTCATAACTTACAAATCTGCCTAGTTATAACCGCGAAAACTGAGTGATTTTATTCAATCCCTCTCGCTAGATGAGAGATAATTGACATAAAATAATTTATCTAGGAAGTTGTACGCTCTACAAAATTGGTCTTATAACCGCGATTTTCGGTCAGGTTAATAAATAAAATTTAAATAAAACCTAAGGTCTGAGTCGAAGTAATAAGAATGACAAAGCATGGGGCACGCCAAAAGGGATCAATATAATTGGGGTTCGGGATTCGACTCACAGGTGAAAATTTCTTTTAAAAATGACCGAACTAACAAAAAAAAAAAGAAGGGAAATTATGAGGAACGCGACTTAAATCTAATTACGCAATATGTTCAATCCTCAAATATTTACACTGTAAAATTGGACGCAAAATAATAATTATTAAAGCAAACGCAAATGAAAAAATCTACAAAGAAAACGCAACGCAATGGGAAGGAATGAAACGCAAAATTGGAATATCATAAATTCGTTGACATCCGTATTTCGGATCAAAAAATTACCCCTTCTCTATATACATAATTACATTACGTAATATATTGGTTGGTATCGATAAGTCGTGGAAGGTGGAGGGGGGGCTTAGGGAGAGGGAAGGTATTTTCAAAAGGGACATCACAATGGGAGAAACAAGAATAGACAAAATGTGTACGAAACGGTTGTGCGGAAGTGGGTGCCGGAGAAGCCGAGCCCCTGAGGAGCTCCCGAGGACCAGAAGAGAAAAGAATATTGGGGTAATGATTTTTTAAATTAAAAAAAGTACTGTTTCATTTATATGTCGATTAAATTTAAATCTTCACTACTCAAATATGTCAAAAGTAACCAAGAAGAGGGCGGTTCGATATCTACCAAGAGATACTCTGTAGGCCTACAAATATTTTCAGACATCCAATGCTTTTGGAATGTTTTTCGCCTTTCGAGTTTATGCGATGTCTTACGTTGCTTTTTATTGTATATGCATATTGAAGATAAAATGTTCATTTTCCATTGTACGTGATAAGTTCTTTTGATACAGTTTGCGGAAAATGAAAGATATTTCATGCTATTTCATTTCATTCAACATTCGATTGTTTAACTCAAAACTTGACACTACTCAGATATTCGTTTGAAAATACCTAATATCGTATTACATTTTTGTAAATTTAATCCGAAAGCGGAACACAAATGGAATATAAACAGGATCGCACTGACAATTTTGCACACGATCTTGTTCGTTGGGATGTGTTTCCCTATACGCACTTTTAACAGACTCTTACGTATGAACAGATATTAATAGCTATGAATTATTTGTTAAATACGATCACTTTGGCTTATAATATGTAAAAAATCAGGTACACGGTCTTTTCATCACAGTGCTTTTCAACAAACGACGGTTCATCACAACAATTCAACAAACGACAGTTCAACACGCGACTTTTCAACATATGACAATTTCAACACAAACTTATCATCACATGTTCATTTTCATCACAAAAGTAACAGAAATAACAATTATAACTGATCACGAACATGCTTTTATTGAGGCATCAATAAATGTTTACCCAGAATCAGACATACAAGGATGTTTGTTTCACTTCGGTCAATCTATTTATCGTAACGTAAAAACTTAAGTTTTTCTCAGAAATATATACAAGATGACGAATTTAATTTGCTAATACGCATGTTAATCGCACTCGCATATATTCCCGTTGATGAAGTAATCAACGCTTTTGATGAATTATTAGAATCACAGTACTTAATGGAAAATAAAAAAGATCTGAGTTCAATAATCAAATACTTCACAGATACATGGATAGGCAAACAAATGAGAAAAGGAATCCGAATGTCTCCAAGATTTGCGATACAATATTGGAATTCCTATAACGCATTAATAAATGGCAATCCACGGACAAATAATGCAGTTGAAGGTATAATTGCTTACATTAAAATAATTTAATATACTTATAATTATATATTATAATTTTTGTTGAAGGGTGGCATCATGCATTCAACTCAAGAATACAGCCAGCACATGCAAGCAAGGGCAAATTCATCAATGCTCTAAGAAGCGAGCAAACAGTCACTGATGCCATTTTCGAGCAACACACTGCATTCGTTAACATTACAGAAAAAAAAGGAAACTGTACAAAAATTATGATGAAAGAATAAAAAGCTTAGCATCTAAATTTGACGCCACTAGTAATAAACTGGAATATTTGCGTGGCATAGCGCATAATATAAAATTGTAATTATTTAAATAAATTGTGATGAAATGTACATATGATGAAATTTTTTTTGATGAAATGTTTGTGTGATGAAATGTGTGTGATGAAATTGTACTTTTGATGAAACAATGTATGTGATGAAAAGCACTGTGATGAAACGACGTGCCACCAAAAATAAATATTAACATATAGTTTTCGATACGCAAAAAAAGTCATACAACCAGGACCGACTTCTTTTAAAAATTGGCTTAAATTTAGTCATTACGTCTTCAAACAAATTTTTGCTGTCTTGAAACTTAAAAGGCGTCAATATCATTTCTCATTTTAAAACTGGAAGGCTTACAACAAGCACTGTTCGCGCGATGCAACCGAAGAAGACTTTATTAACATCTTAAAATGAGACGATCATGACGATGGTTTAAAGCTCTTTGGGTGAATTTTTATCAAGCCGTAAGAAAGACGCTAATTAAATCGTAATTACGATCTTGTTTGAGACAAGTACAAAATAAGAGTAAACAACTTAAACACTAATGACCTTATAAGCAGAAACAGGTTCAGCATTGAATTATCCCTGCCATAAAGAATAAAAAATGATACGCACGCGTGTCGAACGATATTTTTCGATATACTATGCGTAAAATTTGTGCGCCGTTTTTTTGTGGGTCAAATATGATGTTACGCACGTGTGATGACCGCGGCGCACGAGTGCCCGGCGCAGCCGGTCAGCATACGAGAGAGCCCCGGTCAGCAGTAGTGCTTAAAATCGTATTTTACGCACTAAAAACGGTGCGTAAAATCAAATTTTACGCATAGTATATCGAAATAGTAGTTTTCGATACAAGGGCGTATGCGTAAAGACCTTTATACACACACACGTGTGCCGAAATATTGTGTACGTACGGCTTTTTCGTGCGTAAAGTATAATCGAGTGCGTAAAGTTTACTTTACGCACCGAAAAGTCGTACATAATAGTATATTGCTCAACGAGGGAGGTAAAATAAAGAATATCTCAGGCTGCGTGTAATTTTTACCCGAGGTGAAGCCGAGGGTGAAAAACACGTAGTCTGGGGCATTCTTTTTTACTTCCCGAGGGAAGTATACGATTTTTCTTCATAACAGGGAGGAACAGAAGCTTGCGGGAGGAAAGCTGCTGCTTTCGTCCCAGTATGATGAAAAATAATTTTTCAATGCCGAAAATTATAAGGTTTCATAAGGAAACTTGCAAAAGATTATAAAAATCGCTGTACTCCTTCTTGCCGAACGTCTCATGGATTCTTTAATTTTGGGTTTCTCATGTAGCGTACAAAAGTAAAAATAAAGGCTTCATGCACTCTTAAAAACGGCACTGGCCGCTTAGATAATAATTTCTAATCGTGCGATTCGCTTCATTACGCGTACAATTTCGTAAAAACGTTTCTTGTACTTTCACCGAACGCTTTACTGTACGCTTTATTTTAGGCAGGGTAGTATTTAGTTGTACATAATTTCCAATGTTCGAATGTCTACATATGCTTCAAATGTATCCGTAAAGTATAATTTTAATAGATAAATAAATTGATTTAGACGAAACGACATTCAGTTGTTTCTTTGTCTAACAAGTAAACCTACCCAAGTATCACTCACCGATTTTTCTGGAATTTTGATATGTTGTAGTACACGAAAAACTAAGAGACACGTGTTTTTTTTATATCTGCCGAAAAACGATTTTAGGGGGTGAAACAGCCCCCCCAAAATAGGGGTTAAAATGGAAAATTTGCGATATTGGGGGGGGAGGCTGTTTCACCCCCTAAAATCGTTTTTCGGCAGATATAAAAAAAACACGTGTCTCTTAGTTTTTCTTGTACTACAACATATCAAAATTGCAGAAAAATCGGTGAGTGATACTTGGGTAGGTTTACTTGTAAGCAAAATTCACTTAAAAATGACGTCCAAAAATGTTACGTCCAATGTGACGTACCATTTGATGCAACATTCGACATAACATTTCACGTCACAATGGACGTCACAACGGACGTCATTTTTTTCATTAGGGGGCGCGCGCCCGATGAGTTCATGGTGCGAGCAGTTTGGTATCTGGGAGATTAATTAAACTAAATAATATTACTTACAAGTAAACCTACGGAAGTGTAAATCTCCGATTTTTCTGCAATTTGGATATGTTGTAGATCATGAAAAAATAAGAGACACGTATTTTTTTTTAGCGGCCGAAAAACATATTTAGGGGGTGAAACAGCCCCCCCAAAATTGAGGCGAAAATGGAAAAATTGCGATATCTTTAAGGTTATTGGAGCGATTTTATCGATTTTTGGCAGGAAAATGGATTTCTGTTTCAAAAATTGCGGAACATCTTGAGATTGCTGCAATTTGTATGCAATAATCCAAGTGTCTTTTTCGTCAGTGCTCTGTATGACGTCTTTAGCCAGTAATGTATCGGTAACTGTTACCGATTTTTTATGGTCCATACCCTCTAAAATTTCTTGCAGTGAAAACCACTTCATAGAAGTGATTTTCACTTCAAAACAGTGACAATTGGATCACCCTCAAATTCTCACTGTTTTGAAATGAAAATCACTTCTTGTTAGACTAAAATAGAACTTCCCTACATTGACCAAAAATTATTTGCACAATAAAATGTGAGTCCGATAGCACAATATAATGTATTATTTCAACGGACGAAATATTTTATTATCACTACAAAAAATTATTAGAGTTAGTAAGTGTTTACAGAATGGAAAGAATCTTTTATGAATGTAATTAATACAATGAGATATTCATACCAATAATAATATATTTTAGAAAAACATGATTTTTTTTGGACGCATTTTTTATAAATATCGAGTTTTCGATACAATATGTTACTTTGAGTGAGCTAAAATATATTGCAAGGGTGCACTCGATAGTTGTACTTAGAAGATACACTGGTATATATTTGAAATTTGTTATGTCAGATTCAAAATGGGCAATGCATTTACAAATTCCTTTTCAAAATTTAACCATTTTTTTCATGAAAACTATGGACTTTAGAGAACATTTTATAAGAACAATTATGTTCTAGAAAACGTCGAAGAAGACCCTCGAATTTTTTCAGAATGTATTGTCACAATTTTTTATTTAAAAAAATCAATAAATCGAAAGTTTAAAAAAAATCATTTAAAAAATCTGAAAAAATTTGAGAGTATTCTTTAACCAATTCTAAGACTTTTTGTTTTAAGGAAATTTTCTCTAAACTCTGTAATTGTCAAGAAAATTAATTATTAGTCTTGAAATCCGTAAAAGTTTAATACTTTTTTTTTAACTATAGACTTTGACGAAATGTCCATAGAACGAACATGTCTTGGAATTGGTTAAAGAATACACTCAGATTTTTTCAGATTTTTTAAATGATTTTTTTTCAAAATTTCGATTTTTTGAATTTTTTAAAAATAAAAAATTGTGACAATACATTTTGAAAAAATTCTAGGGTATTCTTCGTCTTATTCTTCGTCTGTTCCGTAGTTTTCAAGAAAAAAAATTGTTAAATTTTGAAAAGGAATTTGTAAATGGAGTGGCCATTTTGACTCTAACATCGAAAATTTCAAATATACACCAGTGCATCTTTTAAGCACAACTATCGAGTCCACCCTTGCAATATATTTTAACGAAAACTCGATATTTGTAAAAAATGCGTCCTGAAAAAATCATGTTATTCTGCTATATATGTCAAAGTCATGTATAAATTTCAATTTTTTAATAAGTTTCTTACTGCCGTTCGAAAGAGCGGCCTCGAAAATGGTAGAATCTGACAGTTTTTATTTTTTTCAAAATTTATTTCATATTGAAAATAAGCGTTGATGTTGCAATAAACTTTCTGTGCATTTCGGCGTTAATGGGTTAAAACGATCAAGTTTCGGAGTATTTTTTTGACATCAAAATTTTGTAATATGCTTAAAATATGTTATTATTGAAGGTATTTGCAGAGATTATAGGGGTATTTGGTGACAAATTCACTCTTGGAAATTTTTCGATATCGACGAAAATCTCAACCCTGCGAACAAATTTAGGTAGGATACTCATGAGCATTCTATATAAAATTTTCTCATGAGAATTTGAAACAGGATTCTTATGAGAATCTGATGAGAGTCTTATGAGATTCTAGAATCGGCTGTGAAAAATGGCAGCTAGGATTCTGATGAGAATCTAATGAGAATCGTATGAGTATCTAGTGAGGCTCTCGTGAGAATCCTTCCTAAATTTTTTCACAGGGTTAGCAGTGTTAATTAAAGAAATTTCTTTAATTTATTTGTATCAAAATAAATATACATGTAGTACAAAGAGCAGTATTTTTAACAAGAATCAACGAATATGCCTGGGTACATGTATATACAGCGTTACCCGCTGTCGTCGCCGATCTGGACCAATCTCGACTGAGGTGACCGTGCCTTCTCTAGATCGCATATGTAACAAATAAAAACGCATCGCTATAACGAGAACGAAACAAGAGCCGGCGAGCCACGACTTGGCCACCAATTGGTGGAAAGAGAAACTATTTCCCTCCCAAGGTCTTTTTGCGCTGCTAGAGCGCAGTAGTTCTCTTTTTTGACGATGGGAAGACATGACAACAATCGTGGTTCGCACAAAAATACAAAATGGCGGATCTAATATGCCGGACGACTTTTTCAAAAAATCATGTGATTCGCTTGAAAATCCCCATTTCTTTTCTGGGCTATGTCTGGTTCCTGCAGCAAGGTGCTTATATAATAATAATCAACAATCTATAAATTGTAATTCTTTATTTCAGATTTTGACACAATACCAAACATTTTTAAAATACAATGTAGTAAAATCTGATATTTTTTAAAATTATTTTCACACTATTGGATTTATTTTTAAATCCTAAAAAGTTAACTTTAAAATTTATAACCAGCGATCATATGAACTCTAAGATAAAAATCCAACATTCACAAAAATTCCTCCGCCATATTGGATCCGCCATTTTGATTTTTAAAAATCTGACTTCATATTCGTAATCAGGGACCCCGAAAACCCACGAGTGACGAGTCATAAGCGAATTTTATCCGATTTTTAAAAATTTCGTCCGCCATATTGGATTCGCCATCTTGAATTTACAAAATTTTATTACGCATATCAGTACAGTTATTACAAAAGAAACCCATGTATAGTTTCATTAATTTTCATTTAATATTTTTTTTTGAATTTTGTAAAAAAATTGATTTTTTACGTTTGATAAAATTTAATTTATTTAAAAAAATATGGCGGAAAATTCTTAAATAATTTTTTGTAGTAGTATTGAATGTACTAAGTACATAAAAAAAATTGGCATCTTGAATCTCTTAATCTACAAGTAAGAATGCATTCTTTCTGAAAATGGTACCATTTTTAACTATTTGTTAAATAACATTACGAAGGATCGAAATTGATAAAAAAAAAATGATCGTAGAGAAATACCTATATTTATCAATGATAAGAAATCATTTTGTTAGTAAAAAAAAATAAATCCTTTTCTTCCTGTTACAACGAATTTAAATGGTGGCCGACTACTGTCGGATTGATGGTCGACTACTGTAACTCTTTTTTGCGTTTTTTTTAACGAAAAACAACTTTTCTTAATTCGCTTTATGAGATAGTTTCTCATAGCTCCCAAGGAAAAATATGTGCGATTAGAATTAATTAAATAATATTTTTAGAGCATTTTCATCAAAAAGATTGTCTTAAATGGCCGACTTGTCCGGTTTTCCCAGTGTAGTACAGTAGTCCTTCCCTTATTCTAACTTGTCCAGTCAGGAAAGATGGCGGCCTTCGTCCCTTATTGTAATTTTCCCCTCTCCCCCACTACCTAGATTTGCTGAATCACGTTTGCCCCTTTTTCTTTTGTTGCGCATGCGCCGTTATTTGTATTTAGACAACGGTTAAAATTGATTCTCCCAATTTCCCGCTGCATTATCAAGGGCGGACGCCCGACGGACACGCGACCGGGACCGTCAGTATACGGATCGTTTCGAAGCCCGATGAGGATTTGTTGTGGTGAAAATTTGAGTGTTTTAATGATATGATACCTATCATTAGTATGTTATATGATAAGGAATTAGAATGACATATAACATATATACAGTCGTCTGTATGTAGAATATATACAGATTTCGACATATATAATGTATATATATATATATATATATATATATAAATTCTACACTGCGAAAAAAATAATTTTTATTTTCAAGTAACATTTACTTGACTCAAGTAAATGGTTGATTTAAATAATAGCAAGTAAATATTTGTTTTTAAAAAAAGCAATGCATTTGAATTAAATTATTTTTTTTTTAATTTGAAATATATTTATTTTTACCGAGAAAATATTTTGTTCAAAAAAATAAATAAAATTTATGTTTAAAAAAATAATTTATAAATTTGAATAAATATGTACTTGAAACAGAAATAATTGTGGACATTGAATAAATAAATCCTTAAGTTGAGTAAATATTTTTATGTACGTCTTTACGGTGCGTAAAGTAAACTTCACGCACTCGATTATACTTTACGCACGAAAAAGCCGTACGTAATAGTACATTACGACACAAGTGCGCAAAGTATGGGAACACCTACGCAGCGCACGAGTATCGTATACTATTTTTCCTATTGAGTTGCGCAAAGTTCGACATCTTCAAGAGTACGTGCAAGGTCGATGGGGATGGAAGGAGGGGGGTGACGGGTGGTTCGGGGGGCGGAGCCCCCGACAAAAAAAGTAAAACACCATTAAGATTAAATGAAATGAATATTACAAAATGAAAAGGCGATATTTTGATAAGTTTGATTTCATAATCTTTAATACATACAAATAATTCCAAATTGACATAAAAATTGACATTTTACCAGAAAGTACTTTTCGCAATATTTATTTGTTATTATGGTTAATGTTTATTGTAACTTGACAGTTTACGTAATCTTTGTTACATAAAGGATTGAAGTGCCCAAAAGCCCGCACTCTCTGATGTACAAGGCGCTTCACATCGGCGCAATGCGGCACCGCGCAATCACACTTTTGGCACCGTTCTGCGTGGCCTACCAGGAGCACGGTCATCTCCAAACAAACCGTGCATTGCGAGTCTGGGTCCTCCCAACATGCTGCCAAGTGCTGGAGGCAATTTTTTAATTGCCAGCAGTGAGGCAGCATACACTCCATGGTGCTGCACGATGCAGCATGCAGCAATGCCTGCTCCGAAACGCCAGGCAATCTTTCCTTCTGCTGTAGACAAGCGGCCACGTTGCGCCGCAGCCTTTGCTCGAATAATGATTGCTGTAAACAATTTATTGTTATCATTTTATTCCAAGTAAACGTATGCTGTTACCCATTAAGTAAACCTATAAGTTAAAACTTAATAGATTCAGCATAAGAAATGAAGTAGCATTGTATAATGAAAGGCATTGGTAAGTTCAAAAAGACATGACAATATACTGGTAATTTGCCAATAGGCTTACACCTACCTCATCACTGGGTCCGACCGACAGTCCTCCCATCGACAGCATTAAATGGTTCAATTCCATTTTTTATTCCTGAAAGTAACCAAACAGAACATCAGTATTACATATCGATATACTCGGAAAAAATATTATATACGGTTGTATCGAAAATACATTTAAATGCGACTATAGCGAGTGCAAATATATCATCTAAATTACAAAAATAAATAGAATCCACTTTTAGATGCAAAGTTTTAGAATATTAATTGTATATATAGATATACAACTTGTATATAAAATACTTTTATCCATCTCTTTTTACAATAATATGATCTTTTTTCACTACATTGTATATTATATAAACAGTTACCAGAAGAGTTGAAAGACATCACATAAAAATGAAAATAAATTGAAATTTATCATTTTTTAAATCTGTGAACGAAAACCTGTTCAATCAATATTCTTCTTTACTAATTGCATTCAAAAATGTTTTTTAATATGTTTATCATATTTTATATCCCTTGGAAATAATAAAAATATATATAATCTTGTTCAAATATACAATTTTGCGGGTTCTCGGTATTTTCCACAATTCTTGACACACACATTGACGCAAATTTCGCAATCTTTGTGTATTGAATGTAATTTTAGAGAAAGTATACGTTTTAGGTATAAATTCATGAACAGTTTTCCAAAATCAATTAAAAATGTTAACGTCAGAAGACTTTACAAGTGGAATTGCGCGTTAAATTAATTAGAACTAATATTGTAATATATAAAACTATGGAAATAAATCGAAAATTAATTCGGCATGCTACGAAATATGTGTTTCATCAGTCCTTTGCCTATTGAACGGTGTAATGCAGCCGTTTTGGTAAGAATTGTTAGAATTCTTAAAATCATAGCATTTCCGCATCAGGACATTGAAGTTCAAACAAAACACTATGGAACAATCATATTTAGAAAAATGTTTCGCTATGTTTAAAGGACAGACATTGAGAATTACAATTGTTGGATGATTTTCAATAAATAAAATTGGTATAAATGAAAAAAAAAGATACTAAATATACTTTTTTTTTATAAAAAAGAACTAAAATTTTAACTTTTCTCAATGGGGATATTTAAAATATTCTGAAATGTTAAAAGATTTAGTAATACGATGTTAAAAGTACATTAATTTTAGGATAATATGGTAAATAACAGAGCGACGATTAGAATCCTATTTTCTGGTAATTGTCGATGATACCACATAGAAAAATGCTAATGGAATATGATTTGAGAATTCAGAATGCAATTTATAAATGAACCAATCATGTAACTTTTAAACTAAAATCCATATGCAAATGATATTTAATTTAAAATACTTGCATCAAAAAATTATTTATATAAATGCACTATTGCATTAACATTATTAAATATATTGATGTGGCCAAAAATTTACTTTGAATTATTAATATTGCAAAATCTTACTTACAGTTTAAGAAAATCGTAGACTTTCGAACAGATTCTGTGTAGAACTTATAAGCTTCACGAGACGATGGTTTCGAATGAACTGTGTACTTCGTTCGAACACTAGTCAACTTCTGAACAACCTCGAATGACTGCAATTCTGTACTCTGTATTCTGTGGCAAAAAGGTTTGGAATATTAGGTTCCGATAGGCTAGAGCGCTTCAGGTCAGGTCACACCCTCCTTGCTATCCTAACAGCCAATGATCACATTTAAGGGAGGGGAAATAAGGCTTACGCAGATACATTTGTTAATTCCGCATACCTTTCTCTGCATTTCTATAACAGTCTCAGACTTCAGGGATTATGATTCCTGGGAAAACTGTACTTTGGAAAAACCCATATTTGTTTGAAACAACAAAGTATATTTGAAATTCTTGATTCATGAGTCTACAGTGCTAATCTTGTCGTAAATAATGGGGTTCCACAGAAGCAGTGAAAATTTTTTTGTATAATACATACGAAAAAATTATTTTGAATTACTTTTTTTTTAATGATGGGAAATGAATTCGTCATGATTATTAAGAGATGTAACGATTGCCCCTTATGTGGTAACATAATATGGGATACAAAGAGTTTTTTTCAAACATTGATATCACCTCAAACAAAAGAAACTCTAAGTATGATTAAATATGTAATAGAGATCAGCAATCATTTATATAGAAAAGTACTAAAAGCCAGATGCAAAGTTTTTAAATCGAAAGTTTAATAGTGAGATAAGTTTATAATACTTTAAAATAAACGGTACCCCAGCAATCTAATTTGGATAGAGTTGTATAGAATTGAATTGAATTATTAAATTCTGAATCCATACTTTGGTCCATGGTGAATCCATTTTAATACGTAAATACAATTCTATTCGTTCATACGAATAAAAAGGTTACTTTCTGAATTCATATTAATCCAAAAAAAGTTTTCATTTTAAAAATTAAATCTTAAATACATCCACATTCAACATTACGGATTCAAAACTATCTAAGCGTATTCATATTGTTATATTTGTCAGTTTGCAATTTATGCATAATTGTGCATATTTCTTTTGAATTTTTATGGATAATCGATGTGAAAAAGTTACTTATGAGTTGATCGTCAATTTCGATTTTAAAATATACAATTATAGTTATAGCACGTTACTGTATTTTGTTCGTAAAATTTAATACAGATGGATTACTTTTTCTGAAATTTAATTCGGCAAATTACACTTCCGATTGTATTCGTAAAATTTAATACAAAGGATTCCTTTCTTCGGAATTCAATCCATTTGATTACATATTTACGGAATCAAAGTATGAATTCAAAATGAATTGAAATTTTCAATCCAATCCTATCCATTCTCGATTGCTGGGACTCTTCAGTGGTATGACTAGCATATCGTTTAACTGAATAAAATATTATTTAATGATACTACACGGTGGTCTTGATTACATTACTTTCAATTCAAAGTGTGCACCTATGTAACATTAAAGTAAACTTCAAATGGTCGATTCAAATTAATTGTCGCTTACATAAATTCCGACATCTGTCATTTTTATAAAATATAATACAATCAAATTCTCAAATAGTCAAAAAATCTCTTGTTAATAAATCTATACCTCCTGAGCAGATTATCTGTAAACTGTAAATATTCTATACAATATAGACGAATTGAAAATTACAGAAAGTACTTACAGAAATGAAATTTACGTTATTGAAATGTTCACTGATATTTTCATATTTGTATTGCTTCTAACACAACCATTAATTGTATAGTACATAAATCTTTTTTTAATAATCGCTTGGATGGGGAACGAAAATGTTTCGAAAATGCATGACGCATATTTCTGTCCTTTTCGATTTTAATTCAATGAAACCTGATAAGAAATAGAAACTCTTTGTATCCCATATTATGTTACCACATAAGGGGCAATCGTTACATCTCTTAATAATCATGACGAATTCATTTCCCATCATTAAAAAAAAAGTAATTCAAAATAATTTTTTCGTATGTATTATACAAAAAAATGTTCACTGCTTCTGTGGAACCCCATTATTTACGACAAGATTAGCACTGTAGACTCATGAATCAAGAATTTCAAATATACTTTGTTGTTTCAAACAAATATGGGTTTTTCCAAAGTACAGTTTTCCCAGGAATCATAATCCCTGAAGTCTGAGACTGTTATAGAAATGCAGAGAAAGGTATGCGGAATTAACAAATGTATCTGCGTAAGCCTTATTTCCCCTCCCTTAAATGTGATCATTGGCTGTTAGGATAGCAAGGAGGGTGTGACCTGACCTGAAGCGCTCTAGCCTATCGGAACCTAATATTCCAAACCTTTTTGCCACAGAATACAGAGTACAGAATTGCAGTCATTCGAGGTTGTTCAGAAGTTGACTAGTGTTCGAACGAAGTACACAGTTCATTCGAAACCATCGTCTCGTGAAGCTTATAAGTTCTACACAGAATCTGTTCGAAAGTCTACGATTTTCTTAAACTGTAAGTAAGATTTTGCAATATTAATAATTCAAAGTAAATTTTTGGCCACATCAATATATTTAATAATGTTAATGCAATAGTGCATTTATATAAATAATTTTTTGATGCAAGTATTTTAAATTAAATATCATTTGCATATGGATTTTAGTTTAAAAGTTACATGATTGGTTCATTTATAAATTGCATTCTGAATTCTCAAATCATATTCCATTAGCATTTTTCTATGTGGTATCATCGACAATTACCAGAAAATAGGATTCTAATCGTCGCTCTGTTATTTACCATATTATCCTAAAATTAATGTACTTTTAACATCGTATTACTAAATCTTTTAACATTTCAGAATATTTTAAATATCCCCATTGAGAAAAGTTAAAATTTTAGTTCTTTTTTATAAAAAAAAAGTATATTTAGTATCTTTTTTTTTCATTTATACCAATTTTATTTATTGAAAATCATCCAACAATTGTAATTCTCAATGTCTGTCCTTTAAACATAGCGAAACATTTTTCTAAATATGATTGTTCCATAGTGTTTTGTTTGAACTTCAATGTCCTGATGCGGAAATGCTATGATTTTAAGAATTCTAACAATTCTTACCAAAACGGCTGCATTACACCGTTCAATAGGCAAAGGACTGATGAAACACATATTTCGTAGCATGCCGAATTAATTTTCGATTTATTTCCATAGTTTTATATATTACAATATTAGTTCTAATTAATTTAACGCGCAATTCCACTTGTAAAGTCTTCTGACGTTAACATTTTTAATTGATTTTGGAAAACTGTTCATGAATTTATACCTAAAACGTATACTTTCTCTAAAATTACATTCAATACACAAAGATTGCGAAATTTGCGTCAATGTGTGTGTCAAGAATTGTGGAAAATACCGAGAACCCGCAAAATTGTATATTTGAACAAGATTATATATATTTTTATTATTTCCAAGGGATATAAAATATGATAAACATATTAAAAAACATTTTTGAATGCAATTAGTAAAGAAGAATATTGATTGAACAGGTTTTCGTTCACAGATTTAAAAAATGATAAATTTCAATTTATTTTCATTTTTATGTGATGTCTTTCAACTCTTCTGGTAACTGTTTATATAATATACAATGTAGTGAAAAAAGATCATATTATTGTAAAAAGAGATGGATAAAAGTATTTTATATACAAGTTGTATATCTATATATACAATTAATATTCTAAAACTTTGCATCTAAAAGTGGATTCTATTTATTTTTGTAATTTAGATGATATATTTGCACTCGCTATAGTCGCATTTAAATGTATTTTCGATACAACCGTATATAATATTTTTTCCGAGTATATCGATATGTAATACTGATGTTCTGTTTGGTTACTTTCAGGAATAAAAAATGGAATTGAACCATTTAATGCTGTCGATGGGAGGACTGTCGGTCGGACCCAGTGATGAGGTAGGTGTAAGCCTATTGGCAAATTACCAGTATATTGTCATGTCTTTTTGAACTTACCAATGCCTTTCATTATACAATGCTACTTCATTTCTTATGCTGAATCTATTAAGTTTTAACTTATAGGTTTACTTAATGGGTAACAGCATACGTTTACTTGGAATAAAATGATAACAATAAATTGTTTACAGCAATCATTATTCGAGCAAAGGCTGCGGCGCAACGTGGCCGCTTGTCTACAGCAGAAGGAAAGATTGCCTGGCGTTTCGGAGCAGGCATTGCTGCATGCTGCATCGTGCAGCACCATGGAGTGTATGCTGCCTCACTGCTGGCAATTAAAAAATTGCCTCCAGCACTTGGCAGCATGTTGGGAGGACCCAGACTCGCAATGCACGGTTTGTTTGGAGATGACCGTGCTCCTGGTAGGCCACGCAGAACGGTGCCAAAAGTGTGATTGCGCGGTGCCGCATTGCGCCGATGTGAAGCGCCTTGTACATCAGAGAGTGCGGGCTTTTGGGCACTTCAATCCTTTATGTAACAAAGATTACGTAAACTGTCAAGTTACAATAAACATTAACCATAATAACAAATAAATATTGCGAAAAGTACTTTCTGGTAAAATGTCAATTTTTATGTCAATTTGGAATTATTTGTATGTATTAAAGATTATGAAATCAAACTTATCAAAATATCGCCTTTTCATTTTGTAATATTCATTTCATTTAATCTTAATGGTGTTTTACTTTTTTTGTCGGGGGCTCCGCCCCCCGAACCACCCGTCACCCCCCTCCTTCCATCCCCATCGACCTTGCACGTACTCTTGAAGATGTCGAACTTTGCGCAACTCAATAGGAAAAATAGTATACGATACTCGTGCGCTGCGTAGGTGTTCCCATACTTTGCGCACTTGTGTCGTAATGTACTATTACGTACGGCTTTTTCGTGCGTAAAGTATAATCGAGTGCGTGAAGTTTACTTTACGCACCGTAAAGACGTACATAAAAATATTTACTCAACTTAAGGATTTATTTATTCAATGTCCACAATTATTTCTGTTTCAAGTACATATTTATTCAAATTTATAAATTATTTTTTTAAACATAAATTTTATTTATTTTTTTGAACAAAATATTTTCTCGGTAAAAATAAATATATTTCAAATTAAAAAAAAAATAATTTAATTCAAATGCATTGCTTTTTTTAAAAACAAATATTTACTTGCTATTATTTAAATCAACCATTTACTTGAGTCAAGTAAATGTTACTTGAAAATAAAAATTATTTTTTTCGCAGTGTAGAATTTATATATATATATATACATATATATAGATTATATATGTCGAAATCTGTATATATTCTACATACAGACGACTGTATATATGTTATATGTCATTCTAATTCCTTATCATATAACATACTAATGATAGGTATCATATCATTAAAACACTCAAATTTTCACCACAACAAATCCTCATCGGGCTTCGAAACGATCCGTATACTGACGGTCCCGGTCGCGTGTCCGTCGGGCGTCCGCCCTTGATAATGCAGCGGGAAATTGGGAGAATCAATTTTAACCGTTGTCTAAATACAAATAACGGCGCATGCGCAACAAAAGAAAAAGGGGCAAACGTGATTCAGCAAATCTAGGTAGTGGGGGAGAGGGGAAAATTACAATAAGGGACGAAGGCCGCCATCTTTCCTGACTGGACAAATTAGAATAAGGGAAGGACTACTGTACTACACTGGGAAAACCGGACAAGTCGGCCATTTAAGACAATCTTTTTGATGAAAATGCTCTAAAAATATTATTTAATTAATTCTAATCGCACATATTTTTCCTTGGGAGCTATGAGAAACTATCTCATAAAGCGAATTAAGAAAAGTTATTTTTCGTTAAAAAAAACGCAAAAAAGAGTTACAGTAGTCGACCATCAATCCGACAGTAGTCGGCCACCATTTAAATTCGTTGTAACAGGAAGAAAAGGATTTATTTTTTTTTTACTAACAAAATGATTTCTTATCATTGATAAATATAGGTATTTCTCTACGATCATTTTTTTTTTATCAATTTCGATCCTTCGTATTGTTAATTAACAAATAGTTAAAAATGGTACCATTTTCAGAAAGAATGCATTCTTTACTTGTAGATTAAGAGATTCAAGATGCCAATTTTTTTATGTACTTAGTACATTCAATACTACTACAAAAAATTATTTAAGAATTTTCCGCCATATTTTTTTAAATAAATTAAATTTTATCAAACGTAAAAAATCAATTTTTTTACAAAATTCAAAAAAAAATATTAAATGAAAATTAATGAAACTATACATGGGTTTCTTTTGTAATAACTGTACTGATATGCGTAATAAAATTTTGTAAATTCAAGATGGCGAATCCAATATGGCGGACGAAATTTTTAAAAATCGGATAAAATTCGCTTATGACTCGTCACTCGTGGGTTTTCGGGGTCGCTGATTACGAATATGATGTCAGATTTTTAAAAATCAAAATGGCGGATCCAATATGGCGGAGGAATTTTTGTGAATGTTGGATTTTTATCTTAGAGTTCATATGATCGCTGGTTATAAATTTTAAAGTTAACTTTTAGGATTTAAAAATAAATCCAATAATGTGAAAATAATTTTAAAAAATATCAGATTTTACTACATTGTATTTTAAAAATGTTTGGTATTGTGTCAAAATCTGAAATAAAGAATTACAATTTATAGATTGTTGATTATTATTATATAAGCACCTTGCTGCAGGAACCAGACATAGCCCAGAAAAGAAATGGGGATATATTGCAAGGGTGGACTCGATAGTTGTGCTTAAAAGATGCACTGGTGTATATTTGAAATTTTCGATGTTAGATTCAAAATGGCCACTCCATTTACAAATTCCTTTTCAAAATTTAACAATTTTTTTTCTTGAAAGCTACGGAACAGACGAAGTAGTTGAAATCTCACCAGCGCTTCCCCTTAACCCTTTCGCTGTGGAGGCCGAAAACTAGAAACTGGGCTCAAAATGTGACGATGTTTCCGGCCAATTTGAAATTTACGACTCCAGAATGTACCACGTGGAGGTATGCGGTAGGATTTCCACTTCGTTTTTTATTTATTTTTTCATTTTTTTATTATTTTTTTTATTTTTTTAACAATTTTTTTAAATGTTTGTTTAATTTTTTTTTTTCAATTATTTTGGAAGTAATGTTGAAATAATTATGAAATAATAATCAATAATATGCATATTTACATGGATATCATTTTTTTTTGTAAATGGACTTCTTATAATTCTCTGGCAGGTTTCCGATGGTTCTTTGCTTTATTTACTCATCAACAATCATCTAAAAGTTGTTGCGGGCTTTATCAACAAAAAACTGTAATTTTTCTAAATATTTATCGACAGTTGACAATGGAAAACAATGTAAATCCACTTTATTACAGAAAAGTATAGAATTTCTGTATATTCTTTACCAATAAATTGTTATAAATAATTATTTTTTATAAACAAAAAAACCAGGTATTTTATTTTTGACATATCATACTTCCAATGATTAGCATCTAATTTTTCCCGTAAAATCGATTGGCGCAGCCAGATTTCACCTAAAACCACTTTTGACGAAATTGTTGATAACAAATTGTTATAAACAAGTATTTTTTAAAAACCAAAATACAGAGATATTTAATTTTTGGCATTTATCTTATTTTCGATAGTTAATTTGGCGCTATCTGTGCTGTGGTAGGCATGGGCCTTAATTAACACGTTCTAATGTAATTAATATGGATTTTAAATGGAAATTATTGATATAGAAAATATATTCTATAACACGATAAATATATAAAAATTTAGAAAACGAATATTGTAGGTGACCTATATTCCATTTCAAATCATGCAATGAAAATAAATTTAAAATTCAAAATCATGTTTTATACGATTTTTATTGTTCTTTTGGGTAAATAAAGAGATACGTATTTTTTTGTTTTGCAAACAAAAAATTTTTCGCGAAGTTACGGCCTGCACAAAAATTTCGCTGGTGATTTCATTTTTCCAAACAGGTAGGAAATTATATTCAAATCTCTCTATTTCCGTTAAAAATCGATATTTTAGCATTCTGTTTTCTTAATTTAGTAGTGTTTTAAATGCTCTTTCATGGCCATCTTGAAATTTTATAAAGTTTGAAAATTAACAAAATGGCGGCCATATTTTGAAAAATAAAAAAACTCGTTTTTCTCAAAAACATCATTTTTCAAAATTGTAATTTTTTTTTATGATTAGGCAATATAAAAAGGAATGTTTTCCAATAGGTTTGGTCTGCGCTAAAATGGCGTGGAAGCGTCAATTTTTTTTTTAATCGGCATTTATTAGGTTGCAGCAACGTCATCTTTCAGTTAGTGAAATAAAAGAGAAATTTGGATCATATCTATTAGCCATAGAAACTTTCAAATATTATTATTAATAAACAATTTGATTATATTTTAAGAATAAATGCGTGCTGTTGTTACCGATCGGTGGAAGACATTTGTTGAAAAATGTTTATCTGTCAGTATATAAAAATGAACGTGTCGTTTAGGTTGCATGTTGCAGATGAAGCACACATCTACTTATCTAATCGTGAAACAATTACAATTCAAAAAGCACCCCAATTCGTGAGAGGCAATGAGACTCACTTCAAAAAGTACCCCAACGGGATGAGAATCCTATCACGTCCATGTCGTTCATCCTGCATGGGTAGCGCTAAGTAGGGTTGTAATATTCATTGTAAGATTCTTAATATGTGAAAGAAAAATTTCTCCTGAAAATTCTGCACTTTTCTTATTTTTTTCTTGTTCTATTTACGCATTATTATTAGACATCAACAACGGCGATACGCTCATTTTTATGAACAGACCTAGCGGTGTTTGAACATATTTTCCTTGGGCCGATAACGGAGTAAGCGGTAGCACGTTTTTATTCTTAAAATATACAAAATGGTTTATTAATGTTAATGTGTAAAAGTTTCTATTTGTAATATATATGCTCAACATTTTCCTGTTGTTTTACTAACTGAAAGATGACGCGACGTCGCTGAAACCTGATAAATAAGGATTTCTTTTTTAAAGAAAAAAAATCTTGACGCTTTCACACCATTTTAGCGCAGACCAAACTTTCCTTTTTATAGTGTCTAATTATGATAAAAAAAATTAGAATTTTGAAAATCAAGTTTTTCTTTTGTTTTCACAAAATGACCGCCATTTTATTAATTTTCAAAAATTCGTAAAATTTCAAAATGGCCATGAAAGAACATTTAAAACACTACTGAATTAGGGAAACAGAATGTTAAAATATCGATTTTTAACGGAAATAGAGAGATTTAAAAATAATTTCCTACCTGTTTCGGACAAAAATGAAATCACCAGCGAGAGATTGTCTGCAAAACAAAAAATACGTATCTCTTAATTTACCTAAAAGAACAATAAAAATAGTATAAAACATGATTTTAAATATTATTTTTTTCTGCAAATGAACCGTTAACATTAATTAATTAAAATTCCTATATGGCTATTACAGTTCGTAAAGATGGTAAAAGCAGAGAGCTTCTGGTTTTGATTCCAGAAGTATTTTTAGCCTACTTTTTCGAAATTCGTGAAATTTCCGTCTTCGAGGCTATTTTAATATTTATTTTTAAAATTAATTTTAAAAATACAGATTGATGGTGATAAATATTTTCGGATTTGTCATATTTTTTTAATATTTATCACCATCAATCTGTATTTTTATATTAATTTTAAAAATAAATATTAAAATAGCCTCGAATACCGAAATTTCATAAACTTCGAAAAAGTTGGCTAAAAATACTTCTGGAATCAAAAGCAGAAGTTCTCTGCATTTACCATGATTTTAAATTTGAAACTTTTTCACTGCAGGATATGAAATGGGATTGGTCAGGGTGAGAATTGCAAAACCTTATCAAAATATGTCGAATACCCAGATATAACTTAAAAATTGTGATAAAACAATTTTGTTAAAAGAAATTTTTTATTTTGGATCCTGAATCGCGATGCTCTTCAGTTTCTAAATATTAATCGAGAAAAATAATGTAAATTCATAATTATTATTTGTAAAAGAACAGACGTTGAAGATAGATAAAATTATAAACGTATTCTTCAAAACGTGCAAGTAATGAAGTTCTTGAAGAACAGTTCTTATGCACTGTTTGACATTATTTATTACAAGTATTTTTATTTGTTGGTAAAGAATAATTTAATTTTTTTTTTTAATATTGTGAATTTACATTGTATTTTCACTGACAACTGTCGATAAATATTTTAAAAAAAAAGTCACACAACATCTTTTAAGTAAATGTTGATAGGCAAATAAAGAAAGAACCATCGGATACCCTGCCAGAGAATTATAAGAAGTCCATTAACAAAAAAAATGATATCCATGTAAATATGCATATTAATGATTATTATTTCACATTATTATTTCATAATTATTTCAACATTACTTCCAAAAAATATTTCAGTTGAGCATATTCTAGGCAATGAAGTACAAATCCAATATTAACTGTTGAAATTTAGTATTTATTAATAACAAGACTTTTCAGAAGAGTCAAAGACTGTCAAATTTGATTAATAAGATTGTCACTTTTTTTACAATTTTTAATCATTTTCAACGCCGACTTTTTTATGCATATTTTGTAACCAATCGATTTGTAGCATGCATTTTAAACTAAGAATATGCGGAATCCATCTAATTGTAAAATGATGCAGGCAGACCGATGGTATGTTAAGAATTAACTGTTTTGCAAGATGCAATATTCTATTTGAAAAATAAAGGAATACGTGTTTGTTTACATTTTTATAAACAATTTTTTTTGTATTATTTACCAAAATTTATTGTTCAAAATTTTGTCAATAACACAAATTTTTGTAAGTTTCTTATTCAGATGCTCTGAATTTACTTACTTTTTAACCTTTCACTCGTGTCCTGGATTTTTTTCTTGCATTTTTCATACTTTTTAAAAATATCACGAAATATAAATTTTAAATGGATTCGACTTATAAGTGGTAAAAAAAAGAAAATTTCTAAAGTGATAAATAATATGAATGTTTAATTGTTCGATACGCTATCATTTTGTAGGTCGAAAGTGATAAAGAATCAAAAATAAAGGGATCAAAATAAATTTGGTGATTCCCTTTAAACTTCTGAATGGATATTTATACATTGCACTATTGGTTTTGGGATTTAGCTTTGGTTTTGACATCTTTACTCTACTTTTCAAAACTACGACGTTTATCAACAGATCTATTTTTGCAATGAGAAAGGAAGAATATTTTATTTGTATTTTGCATGTAAAGTGGAGATATTTCTTACTTATTTCTGCCAGTAACGCTTCATACTGAACAGATAACAAACGCAGGGATGTATTGGTTTGGAACTTAATTACTTTTAATCCCATGACTCGTGCTACATGGAAAATTCGTTAGTAGCGTAGAATCTGAATCTACTTCAGACAAATGCGATATAACTATTAGAAAATAATGGATATACAATTTACTTTATATTACTGAAAATAATGGATATACAATTAAATTTTACTAAGGTTCAACATTATTACCGATTTCAGTGAATCTATAAAAAAGAATTTATACATAAATATATTTGCATCACCATACTTTTCCAGGTTAGTCCAGGTACGGTGATGCAAAACTTCACGCTACCAAACTACAAGGAACTAGGAAAAATGTATCCTAAAAATAGGTTTTTCTGAAATAACTCTAAAAATATCACATTAAAAAAAAAGAAATTCACGAAAATTGTATTTGGGGAAATTCTACACGATTTCGACTTTTAAAACAGCTTCTACGACCAATAGAAGCCGAGATAGTTTTTTTCAAATATTGGCAGTTTTGCGGAGTCACTGTAACGCGCGTTATTCGATTATAAGTCAAAAATAACCATTCGCATCGCAAAATACTTCAAACAAAAGTTATAGAGGATGAAATTACGAACAATTTTCATTTTTTTATGTAATGTTGTGCGTTCAATATTTACGAAGATATGAACGTTTAAAAAACAAATTAACGCACAATCGGAACATTTTTTGCGATGAAATCAATAATTACTCGAAAACCGTGCTTCATGTGGGAAAAATGCATAGAGTGAAACTTGCAAATAATGAAATTTTGAATCTTTATGTTTAAGAGAAAAATCATTTTGATCATAAATCCACGATGGTACAAAAGAAAAATATGAAAAATTGTTATTTTCATGTACTTTTTTTGTAAATAAGTATTTTTTGGCTACATTTAGACAGTGGTAGTATCTGAACTATTTTGAAGAGGATGAAGTTATCTGCGTAAAGTGAGCATCGGTTAAAGTTTCTACGATGAATAATTGTTGAAGTTTCATGCAAAAAAGTAAAAATTAGTAACAATTACAATTTCTGTGTAAAAACATGCGTACAAATTTTTGTTGAAAATCAGTTATCTACCGATATTGAATTATTAATAATAATAGTAATAATAATAACAATAAGAACAACAATAACAATAATTTGAATCATTAAAATGATTATAATTTATTACATTCATTTACACCCATCCCATCTATTCGAAAGAACATTTTTACATAAAAAAATATAAATTTACAAATGATTAAAATGAAAAAATGATTAAAAAGCGAAGAATTTTGTTTCATATTGTTGTTGTTATTATTATTAATAATATTATTTATAAATATTATATTTATAAATAGAACTTAGAAATGTTGTTATGGGAATATTATTACATAATTTTCATTATAAGAAAGAAATGAGAGAAAGTTAAATTCTCCATCAAAAAATTATTTAAAAAGGTTAAAAATAATTAAAATTCACAATTTCTACGGTTCATGATTAGTTTATAACAAATAAGGCTTTAAAAAAAAAAAAAAAAATTACTCCTCTGTCGAGATTTGAACCCATGAAACATGAGTTACGAAACAAGCGCTATACTGCCTGAGCCAACATAGCTTCTATAAAAAATTGCGATATTCGCTTCATATAAGTTACTACTTATAGCTTAAAAAGTAGGAAATGCAAATGTGATTTTCTAGAAAACGATTGAGTATTGCATCGATCATTCTGATAATCAAAAGGGTGGTAAGTATGAGCGATATTATGAGAAAGTTTCAATAAAATCGGTGAGAATCATCGCACCTGAGGTTCCTTTGTGAGAGAATGAGATGACAGCCTTTTACATTCTTATCCGTCCTCTCTCTCTCTTTCTCTTTCTGCTCCCGTATATGCCGCGCTGCCTCGAACCCATACCCTTCCTATATACAGTACTCCTTCCCTTATTCTAATTTCCCGTATTCTAATGTCGTCCCTTATTCTAATTTTGTCTCTTCTCCTATTCTAATATTTCCCCTCACGCGTTCTCCCCACTGACGGGTGTTGACGTGTATATTTTCCAAATACAAATAACGGCGCATGCGCAACAAAAGAAAAAGAGACAACAGTGACACTATAAATCTAAGTAGTGGGGGAGAGGGGAAAATTAGAATAAGGGAAGAAGGCCGCCATCTTGCCTGACTGGACAAATTAGAATAAGGGAAGGACTACTGTATATATATATATGCTCGCGGGGCCCTGGGAAGCGCCCTAGAATACCTACGATCCTGACATTCGCTTTGGGCTCCATCTCACCGAAAAACGCGGAACTGATATATGTCAAATCTTTCGCTTGTGCCGCCATTACCCGCTTCTAGTCGCAATTTGCAGATTACGCCTCGAAAACATAATTAATTTGCATAAAAGTGGGTTCAATGTAATCCGCGAAGTGTCAGGAATGCACGTCCACTCCGTTTTTGTGCGTTAGCCTTATCGAAACGATGCAATAAGCGTTTTTATCGTGACGACTAACACATCTACACATCATGTACGTGTGAGGTGAAAAACAGGCCGATTTTATCCTTTTTTTTTTTTTATTATTCGACAATCGTTGCGCCAATATCGAAGTGGACGCACATTCTAGGGGAATAATAGCTTATAAAAAACGCACTTAATAATATAAAAAGTTACAATTGAAGGCGTAATCTGCAAAGGAGTTTTACTTCCGTTTTGGTAGTTCCACAATGGCCACCGCGGCGCTCAGGGGCTTCAGAAGAACACCCTTAATAATATTACTAAAAGGAATAAATTTCTCAACTATGAAAAATTACTTAAGACATTACTTAGAGTTGCAAAAAATAAATATGAACAGAAGCATATTCGAAAAACTGATATTAAAAATGTTTGGAAATATGTTAACGAGAAATTAGAAAATAAAACTATAAAATATCAAATAATTGATATCATGATTAACAACCAACTGAGCAATAACAATGTTAGCAAAAGCTAATTATTTTAATGAACATTTTAATACAGTAGCACACAAACTTAATAAAAATTCTGTGCCACCAATTAAACAGTATATGATTCCTAGTGTTCCTTTTAATCAACATACAGTAGGACCTCTCTTATTCGAACCTCTCTTATTCTAATTGCCTCTCTTATTCTAATCGTTCCCCCACAAGTCTCCTCCCACTATCACACGAAAAGTCAACGAAAAATATTGTCCACGAATCACAAGCTCGCAAGCAAAGTAAGTGGGGGTAAGGGGAAAATTAGAATAAGAGAGGTCGGCGCCATCTTGAAAAACTTTACTACAGTAGAACCTCCGTTATCGAATACGGTCGGGACAACGCGGGGCATTGAAATTTCCGTTAACGAATATTTGAGGAGAAAAATCAACCCCCACCTATACCTATATCTTTAGGAGTTACAGGGCATTATACATACATAGGCGATATTGCATCGATATGTGAATCGAATCAACGCGACGTATCGATACTCCATGTCGGCCATCTACAACGTGGTGTCTAGAGTGGGGAGACTAACTCAGGGGAAATTATTCGTTAACGGAGGCGTCTGAACATTCGATAACCGAAATATTCGATAACGGAGGTTCTATAATTAGAATAAGAGAGATCCTACTGTACTCTCTTTTTAACCCCAACGGATGATGCTGAAGTATTTAAAACTATACAAGAACTAAAAAATAAAGTTGGAGGATATGATGAGCTACATGCTTTCACCATCAAGTTAGCTGCACCATATATTACAAGATCTTTAACTCGCATTATAAATAATGCTATGGCTCTAGGCGAGTGTCCTTGGCAATTCAAGTTAGCAGAACTGTTAACTTTGTTTGTCCAGTATATAAGAATGGACTTTAAGTCTTTAGCTGATAATTATCGGCCAATAACATTAATAACAAATGTAGCGAAAATCTTTGAAAAGATTCTGTACACCAGACTGTTTGACTTTTCAACTAAATACAGTAGTCCTCCCCTTATTTTAACTATTCGGGACAAGGAAGATGGCGACCCATTCCCTTATTTTAACATCTCCCCTCTTTCTTACGACCAGCAGTGAGAGCCAGAGAGCACAATAAAAAGTTAAAATAGGGGAAGGAAAAAAGTTAAAATAAGAGACGCGGTTATAAAAAGAGGAGTTAAAATAAGGGGAGGACTACTGTATAATATATTTAGCGCTAGGCAATTTGGTTTCTTAAAGAAAAAAGGCACCGATGATGCTATTGCCTTATTAAGTAAATTTCTTTACAATAACTTAAGTCAAAGTAAGCCAACTGCAGTTGCATTTTTGAACTATTCCAAAGCCTTCGGCACTGTGGATCATAATATTTTGTTATCAAAACTTTATAATATGGGAATAAGAGGAATATGCCTATCACTTATGGAAAGTTATTTATTAAATAGACGAGTCCAAGTTGTTAAAATTAATGGGATAACTAGTCAACCAATTGAAATCAATGTTGGAGTGCCTCAAGGTTCAATACTAGGTCCATACTTGTTTATCATGTACAGTAGCCTTCTCTTATTCTAATTTGTCCAGACAGGCAAGATGGCTTCTCCTTCTCGTATTCTAATTTGCCGCCAAAAACGTTTGCACTTTTTTAGGATCTTGTGAGGAGTTTTTACATCAATGTTAATTTACACAATATTATTTATTAGACAGATAACCGAACTGACTTATTGTTAAATGTTTTTGTTTTTAAAAAGAGTTTTTTTAGGTTATGTTGTATGCATGAAATTGGATTAGAATTGAAAAAATTAGAATAAGAGAAGAAGTTAGAATAAGAGGAATTAGAATAAGAGAAGGACTACTGTATATTAATGATTTGCTAATACAACAAAATAATTTAATAGCATATGCAGATGATACAGCTGTCCCAATTTGTGGATCAAATTGGACTGATCTTGCAATAACATTGCCTTCTCAGCTAGACATCATTTATTCATGGCTGTATGAAAATAATTTATTTCTTAATGTATATAAGTCTACTCTTATTACATTTGGAAATTATACAGACTCAATCCCAGATTATATTAATATCAAGATAAATGGACAAAATCTGAACAGAATAACAAGTTACAATTATCTTGGTGTAACTTATGCTTGTAATTTAAGATTATATCCTATTGTTTTCCAGGTCACTCTTCAAGATTCCGAGGTCAAAATTGAGTTTCAGCCATCAGAAGTTCCAATATGGCGCCGAATATGAAAAAAATTTCCAAAAAAATTGGGAATTTTTTACACGTATCAATTTTTTTCGAGCTATTAGAATATTGGGATTCTATTGAAACTCTGAACAAAGGTGAACAAAATACTTCAATTTTAAGGAAAAATGTTACTTTTATACCCTACATCATTCTAACGACCTCAAAATGGCGTCAACAATGAAAATTTCTTTGAGAAATTTCTGGACGCTCTAACTCCAAAACTACGAACTTTTTAAAAAAATGCCTAGAATGAAAAGTTCTTAAAATTCATCAAGCGATATAGTGGAATTTTTTCAAAATTTTTTGATGACATTTTGAGACATTTTTTTTAAAGATTTTTTTCAAAATTGTAATTTATTTACAAAAAATTCAGAAAAAAATTTAGTGTATTCTCTGATGAATTCTAAGAGTTATTTGTTCTTTGCAATTTTTTCGAAAAGTTGACAGTTTTCGAGGAAATGAATTTCAAATATTATACTTTAGGATTTTTCCCCAAAAAAACTATCAACTTTTGGAAAAAATTGCAAACAACAAAAAACTCGTAGAATTCATAAGTGAATATACCAAATTTTTTTCAGAATTTTTCATAAATAAATTATAATTTTGAAAAAAGTTTTGAAAAAAAATGTCTCAAAATGTCATCACAAAAATCTGAAAAAATTCCACTATATTTCTCGATTAATTCTAAGAACTTTTCATTCTGAGCATTTTTTTATAACAGCATGTAGTTTTTGAGTTAGAACGTTCAGAAATTTTTCAAAGAAATTTTCATTGTTGACGTCATTTTGAGGTAGTTACAATCATGTGGGGTATAAAAGTAAAATTTTTCCTTAAAATTGAAGTATTTTATACACCTTTGTTCAGAGTTTCAATAGAATCCCAATATTCTAATAGCTTGAAAAAAATTGATAGGAATAAATAATTCCCAATTTTTTGGAATTTTGTTAAAAGTTCGGCGCCATATTGGAATTTCTGATGGCTGAAACTCAATTTCGACCTCGGAATCTTGAAGAGCGACCTCGAAAACAATAGGATATATACCTTTCAATTGTTTTCAACTTCGATTTTGATATGAAATACTTGATTGATAATGAAGTATAAAAAAATGCCATTTCAGGCGTTAATGGGTTAATGCCCTGGTGAAAATTTCCGTAAAATCATATGATAAATCATATAAGATTTTTATAATTTCTTTAATCTCTTAGAGGAATGCAGATGATTGTAATTCATTTTCTCATATTATTATTATTTCTTATAATTACATGAGAAATCACATGAAAAGTTTTCCGGATCGTCTGATATTTTAAAAATCTCATATGATTTATCATATGATATTACGAACATTTTCAATAGGGTGTATATAAGTCTACTTTTATTACATTTGGAAATTATGCAGACTCAATCCCAGATTATATTAATATCAAGATAAATGGATAAAATCTGAACAGAATAACAAGTTACAATTATCTTGGTGTAACTTATAATTGTAATTTATGATGGGATACTCATGTCAGCAACATAATAAAAAAAAAAACAGATATCTTGTATACGTGTTCTACAGGCTCAAGCAAGTTCTATCCAAAAAACACTTAATACAAATATACTACGGTCTGTTTATTTAATAGCAGCACAGTGTATGGAATAATAGGATGAGGGGCCCTACAAAAAAGGATTCTTAAAATTATTGATATAAATGAACAAGAACAACCATTGGATATAAGGCAGATATTTGTTATAAGCAGTATAGTTTATTTATATAACGAACTTAAAAGAGAATATCAATTGAAAACTTCTAATACGAGGTTTAAAAATATTATATTACCAAAGCACTACTTAACAATTGGACAAACAAGTTTTGAGTATTTTTCAAAAAAATATTATAATAAGCTACCAAATGAATTGAAAAATTTGAGCATTAAAGAAAAGTTGCTGAAGAAGAAACTTAAAAGTGCAATTAGTGAAATAATTATAAATTAATATATATTTATCTTAAATCATAAATTATGTACGAAATAAAAATAAATTATTGTAAATTTAGTGAGGTGTGCCTATAGGCAATGCTCTTACTAAAAATGTAAAGGAAAAGTGGCAATAAATTATTATATTGAAAAAAGTATTAAGCTTACGTACCTGCTTGTAAATTCAGACTTCGCCCTCGTACACCACTTTCTTTCGAAGGTGGACTCCACCAGTTGACAAATGTTCCGACCACAGGAACATGTCGAAGAATACCTTCTTGCCACAACTTTTCTGCATTTTCTCGCTCCAAATCTGTTTGCGCAGCTTCTATACCTCGTTTAACCACTTCGGACATGGTGTCGAGTAATTTCGAACTTGCTTCCACTTCTTGACCAACTTGCAGTACGAGAGATAGCAACTCTGCTACATCTAAACAAAACAGTTTATTACTTATTTATTTATTAATTAACGCGTTATAAAACCCAATAACAAAAAAAGAAATACAGTATAGTATAAATGCAAATTAACATAAAATATGTATATAATGCCATATTTAAAGCGCCAATAAGAACAAAAACACAGCCAATACTAATGTTTAAATGAAATATAAAGAACTTATATAATAATCACATTTAATTAAATTTATATAACATAGATTTAATTCTTGAAACCAGTTTGATTAACTAAAACTGATTTTATTGAATAAAATAGTAGCTTACCTGTTTCTTGCGTAACCATTCCAAATCTAACGCAGGCTAAACCGTCCGCTCCTTCGCCAAGGGAAAATGCTGCATCGGTACTTCGTAGAGTTTCGACTAATTGTGTATTTAATCGATTCAGTTCCTCCTTTGCTTGTTCCGTCATTACGTGAGCCCAAGCTGGCGGAGCGTATCGTACTCCGCCTAATCCTGCCCATCCTAACATTTCTACCAAATGAAGAGAATCATTCTCCGTGACAAGTTTTACAAAAGTTTCTTTGTGATGTACCGTCGCCAACAAAATTTCCTGTACAGAAAATTATATTAAATATATGGTATGAACTTAGAAGGTTATGAAAATTCTTACAATTTGCTGATCGAGACAAGCGATCATATTTTCTATATCTTCGGTCGTTGGCGGAGGTTCTGGATTTTCTAATGGACAGATTCGAATGGCCACGCCATGCTGTTCAGTTTCACATAACTCAATTTTAATATTATCGATATCCCTCTGCAGAATTTGTCCAAGCCATGAATTTAATTTGTCGTAATAAGGAGGAACTCTGTCAGTATTCTGCGCGTCACGATCTCCGGGAATGAATTGAAATACCAAAGCACTGGCGACGACTTCCAAAAGTTTCGGATAATTTATTGGACTTGCGATAAGTTCATTTATCGTGTAACTGCCAGATTCACCACCTGGTGGTTGACTCTAAAAAATTACATCAAGTCAATTTTTGTTGCGTTTAGAATAAAGTGTGACTTATACTTACGAGAAGCCTAATGCAGTTAAACTTTTTAATTTTATTGTACAATTCTTCGACTACTAAAAAGCACTGTTTGAATCTATTTTGAATACCCTCGCGACCTTGCACTTGCAACGCGGTCCAAAGTGGCAATGTCGGCAATCTCCTAGATAAAGAATCAGCCATTAAACCTGATACTAGCGATAGAGTTGTATCCCTTTGCGTTGGACGACCACCTCTGATATCCGTTAACCTATATAATGTCTGTACATTTATTGTAAGGAAAAGTCTCCGTTCGTCGACGATACAACAATTATATATACGGGAAACACATGGAGCAATATACTTGAATAAATAAAACAAGGAGCCCCAAGGATATTCGAGTGGTTTAAAAATAACTTACTAACGATAAATATCTCTAAGACAAGTTTTGTTCGTTGCTATGCAGATAATTTAAAACGTATGAAAAAGATCAACATTGTGACTACATAGAAGTTAAAAGGGAAAATGAACAAAAATTTTTAGGCGTATTTGACTCGAATATAAAAAAACAGGTATTTGGAAAACAGTGAAAAAACTAAAATCTCTCCTCTCAATACTGCTGTACTGAATGGAAAAAGCTGTAACTGGATTTTTTTTTAATTTGAGATTTTCATACTTGTATACTAAATAAACTTAGTTCTTTAATTTTGTACGATTAATTTTTAACAATGCTAGATGTAAACATCATAAAATGCAATAACATATTTCATGATCTGTCAAAAATAATATTCAAACTAATACAAACACTGTATCTACATGCGCAACAGATACAATACCGTAACTGACATACGTCAACTTAGCTGTACAAATGACTAGAAGTTACGCCTTTTTAAATCGTTTCTATCAGCATTTTCAAATGATGTGCTTACTTTCGGTTTTTGATGGTTAGTAGCGTCAATTTTAATATTGTAAGAAATATTTAATAATTTATTAATTTATTACAAAGTTGTAATCATAGGATACTCCCAGCAATCGGAAATGCATTGAAATGTATTGAAATTTTTGAATGCATTACAATACATTTGAATGCGCTATTTGATCTTAAAAGTATTGATAAGGATTGAAATGTATTAACAATTTCAATGCATGGCAATATATTTAAATCCAAAAATAATCCAAGTTCATATATATATAATGAAAAAAAAAATTTGCATCGACCGAGAATCGAACCCTGGTCTCCCGCACAACAACTTCGAGCTGTAATAGCTCGACCACCTCCTTGCTGTAAAAGATGATGCGAAACTAACAAATAGTTGAAACGTGGAGCATTTATGAATTGTGTACATAAAAATAATCTGCCAAATTTATTACCATACTTTACTTAATTTGCTTATCGACATTTGAAAAGAACGAATGCATGTACATAGTAGATATTTTTGTTGGTAAAATAAATATTGTAATTTTGTTTCTTAATTACGCAATATCTTGAAAACTGTACGAGATACGTGAAATTTGACGAAATTGACATAAATCAGGGGTACCTTGGTGCGATGATTCGAAGCCACTGTACATGATTCGAGAATTTTCGAAATTTTCGATTTCTAAAATTATGAAATTTTTGAATTGTGTATGTCAGCTGAATCATTGCACATCATGGCAAAATTTCATCAGATTTCACGTATCCCATACCGTTTACGAGATATTGCGTAAATTTGAAAATAAGTGTCAGTTAGGTGTCCAATAAGTGTAGAAATACATTTCATTTAAGTGTACAACACTTTTTGGACTCTTGTGTATTGAACGCTTAAATAAAGTGTACCATTTCCCACAGAGCCCTGCTAAATGTAATTGGAAATTGGTTTAAAATAAACATTTCACATTCCAAATTTTGAATGAAAAGTCATTTGTGGCTTTTATTTTCGAAAATAACTTTTTTGTAATTGAAATGAATAATCACGAAATGAACATAATTTTAATATTTTTTCACTTAAAAGCGGAAGTTATTTTTTTTTATAGATTCATTTGTATTAAAATGAAGAATCATTAAGAATTTGTATTCAAATGAATTCACCACACTTTAATTTTTGTATTGATTTATTTTAGATTGATTTGGATTAAAACAGGCATTATTTTCTTCAGTCATGTATTGAAATGGATTCATTAATTCCGGTAATTAACTGTTATTATTTATGGATTCGATTGTATTAAAAAATTATCATTTCAATCTTCATTTGTATTCAGATGGATTCAGGACTTTTGCCTTTTTCGAGTACTTTTAGTAGTTTCGGCAACGATGTTATTTATGAATTATGAATTAATTTTAGTTTTTACTATATTTTAGTTTTAGTTTTAGTTTTAATTTACAAGTATTATTAAATGTTTTGTATTATTGATGAATTGCAAGTACATGATGTTTGAATATTCTAAATAAATTGAATAAATTGAAAAATAAACCCCCCCCCCCCACCCCCCCCCCCCCCCACCCCCCCCCCCCCCCACCCCCCCCCCCCCCCACCCCCCCCCCCCCCCACCCCCCCCCCCCCCCACCCCCCCCCCCCCCCACCCCCCCCCCCCCCCACCCCCCCCCCCCCCCACCCCCCCCCCCCCCCACCCCCCCCCCCCCCCACCCCCCCCCCCCCCCACCCCCCCCCCCCCCCACCCCCCCCCCCCCCCACCCCCCCCCCCCCCCACCCCCCCCCCCCCCCACCCCCCCCCCCCCCCACCCCCCCCCCCCCCCACCCCCCCCCCCCCCCACCCCCCCCCCCCCCCACCCCCCCCCCCCCCCACCCCCCCCCCCCCCCACCCCCCCCCCCCCCCACCCCCCCCCCCCCCCACCCCCCCCCCCCCCCACCCCCCCCCCCCCCCACCCCCCCCCCCCCCCACCCCCCCCCCCCCCCACCCCCCCCCCCCCCCACCCCCCCCCCCCCCCACCCCCCCCCCCCCCCACCCCCCCAATTGATTTGATTGAGGTTTTTCTCAATAATGCCATTCCAAAGTATAGTTACGTGTCATTTTTGTAAATACCGAATAAAAATATATGACATAGATGTCAAAACTTATCTTTATTAATTTTTTATCATTTGGGATTGGCAAATCGTTAGTTCTGACATTTTATTGTCTTTAAAATGTAAAAAAATTAATTTTCTATTTTGTAAGAAATAACATTTACTATTTCTTTGACTCATTGTGTATAGTTATTTATGTCAATGAAAGGAAATTAACCAAATAATTTTTTAAAATGGAAGAAATATTTATTTAACCCTACAACAATGCAATAAGTTGTTTGATTTAAACAAATTTTGGGATATACTTCCTAAAAGCCCACCGCGACCGGTCCGATTTTTTTTGAACGTACCACATTTTGATGTGCTCATTACGAATATCATATTGAAAATGGCGACAAGGTCAAAACTAAGAAAATTGTGTTATATTGTGTTTTTATTTGCGTTTATTTTGAAAAGTAAGCATCTAGCAGAAAAATATGAGAAACAAAAAAGATGGAGAATAAAATTCTCTTCAAAAAACATTCTACACATTTTTTTCATAATTGTAAAGGAAACAGCGATGAAACCAACAGATATTAGTAATAACCGAACCCACGTGAAGTATGTGTCTGCAATTACCAATGTGTACACCAGGGTACTGAAACGGGAATAGAGGCGGCGCTTGCCGTTAAATTAGTTCCGCGGAGAGACTACAGTCTGCGTAGATGTCGCTGGCTCGGTGCGCATACGCGTACAGGAGTTGTCTCACGCCGCGCATCTTGCATTTGAATTCAAGTAAGAATTTCCGTGTTCATACCATTTTGTCAATATACAATATCGGCAAAGAATTTTAACTCCAAATATTGTATTATTAAAGTGCAAATAAAGCTAGTGTTCAATGAAATTCTGAACGAGTGAAAAAGGCTTCAGCAGGGAATTGGCAACCGAATTTTCTAAACGAAATCAATGTAAGTTTTGATAACTTTTATGCTTATTATTTTTCTATTCAGGATATTTAATGCCCTTATGCATAAAATTACATATAGAATTAATATACATCCTTTTAAAGGTAAAATTGCTTAAATTTTTATTTATTTGTTAATTAGATGTCTACTATTACAAGACTATTACAAGATACCTGTGTACCGGATAACAAAAAACCTTATTATTAAATGGCTCATTGCAGAGGATATTCGGGATTTAAGTATATCTATTCTTCCGCAGCGATAATAAAATCTGAAATTTCTAATATATATAAATTTTAATTAGTTTATACGTATAAACTAGGATTAGTACAGGTGTGTTATACGCTTTCATATTCAGTTCGCGGACAAGTGCTTGGAGCACTTTTGCGACACATTTGCGTACACTCTGTGGCAGGGAATGTCTGTCCACCCTTGCAATGTAAATTGTGTATATATATGACCGAATAAATATTATTATTATTATATTATGTATTCTATTTTAAATACCATTAATTAGTTCTAATTATGTAACATGAGTGCATTATATTTAGGCGTATGCATGCACTTTGATTTTTAGCATGGTATGTTTAAGGGATTTGCATGTATATAATTGAACGAAGCAGAGAATGGGATTGAAAATATAAAAAAATAACTGAAATTAATATGTATACTGAGTATATAGTTTGGTTTACTATGTTGACAAAATGAAAGTAACGATCAAGTCCGATGATAACATTGTTAAGTTGTAAGACTATATTAACGATGATGGATGATCGCACTTGATCATCATATCTGCTATCACCAAATGTCAGCAATATGTCCATCTTCGTGTGAGTAAACTATAGATAAATAAGCTTGGAAGCATCTTATATTAGAAAATAAGAACAATTTATTATAAGCAGAATCAATACATGTTTTTATGAAATATAATTTTTTTATATATTCTTAAACAGCAAATACCTCTGAAAGAAGTGTTAATTTTGATTAAGTATAATGCAAAACTCTTAAATTAGAGCACTTTTTCAAGGTCCTATATCTGAAGGGATTTGCACGTATACGATATTGCAACAGCAGTGGAACACTGATTGCGAGCACTTTGCAATGCTGCTTCCAAATCGTTGTTTGTCATTGATCAATAAACTAATTTGTTAGAAATTTGACATTGCAAGCCTTTTTTTTAAATTGTGAAAACATTGTTAAGCTATTATGCAATGTTGAATTTAAATAAACGATGGTAAGGTGATGCCCTTGAACAAATAAAATATACGTAAGGAATCTTTTTATTGGTATATTTTTAGTGATATATAAAGTCGGATTTTTAAGTTTATGTCGAAAAGTCAACATCTATGGTGGCAATAACTATATTTATCTACAGACTTTCACTAAAATGATATGTTTAGTATGAAACTCTGTTTTATATATTTGCATATATTATTTACATAACATCAAATAAGGCTTTCTTTTTAAATATTTATTTGGAACTGCGCTGTATACTTTGACCTCCAAATAAAACAATGCTTTAAGTGCAATAAATATGGTCATAGTGCCAAAAAATGTCAAAGTGAGACACTAATATGCGCCTATTGTGCAGATACACACGCGACTAAAGACTGTACTGACAAAATAAATCCGAAATGCATAAATTGCATAGAAACTAATAAAAGATTTAATTCAACCTATTCCACAGACCACGCCGCAAATGATGAAAAGAAATGCGAATCATTTGCCTCACGTAAGAAATTCGTAATATCTAAAATTGATTACCCAATAATTTAAATAATTTAAATGTTCTCTGAACATTTAATTGAATATATTGACGCACAATAAAGTCATACAATTGAATTTACATCACACGAAAATTGTCAAATTACTCTTTCGTCTCTCAGACCCTCAATAAAAATAATGCATCTTAATATACGTAGTTTGCATTGTAACTTTGAAAAATTACTATTACTCCTTCATAACTACAACATGACATTCGATGTTATAATAGCTACTGAAACTTGGTCTATAGAAAATCTTACACTATACAACATTCCCGGATATCACACGATTTACAACGAATCCCATGTGCGAAATTCATAACGGCTCAGCCCTGGTCCAGTCCTGGCAACGGCGGTGCCGAGGCTCGGCTGCGACATTGGGCCAACACTGGCATGAGTCTTGGTGCGACACTACGGCCTAGACTCGGCAACCGGTCTTGGTCCAGTAATGGCTGCCAGCACTGTCACGGCATCGACAGCCAGCACTGGCCCGGCATCGGCAGCCAGTATTGGCGCGGCATTGACTGTCGGCAATGGCCCAGAGTCTGTTACGACACTACGGCCTGGACTCGGCAACCGGTAGTGGACCATTAGTGCCAGCATTATCACAGCATCGACAGCCAGCACTGGCCCGGCATCAAAGCCAGTATTGGCGCGGCGTTGATCGTCGGCGATGGTACAGAGCCTATTGCAGCTAAATTTTACAGGCATTATTGTCTTTGCGACGTCGCAGCAGCAGCACGATAAAAAAAACAAAAACAAACGTTGAAACGAATTTATTGTTATTGGAAGAAACCTGGAAGATGTATATACATCAATGAGTATATGCATATATCCCTCCTTATTGACGAGTCTTTTGATGTTGTAAGCCCCTGGGCGGGGCCAAATTTGGAACTCCAACGAGTTGGATTAGTAAGTTCGTAAAACGTCGTACTAGTTCCATCGTATTCCTGTAAATAAAAATATTAATTTCTAATTCGTCGTTTATCACGACGAGTTAGTTCTTAGTCGTAGGGAAAGTCCCCCCGACACCAAAAAAGGTAAAAGTGGTGAGATCGCCCTCCGGCCGGAGTTGCTGCGTTGGTGCCCACACTTCAAGGAACGCGGGCGCTACTTCATATGCGGTTCGGCGACGCGCTCCTGGCGGCTACGGCCGGAACTTAACTGCTGGATTTCCCTGGGGATTCGAACGTCACCGCTGGCTATGGGCCGAGTCTCCACAGATCGGAGGGCTCGTACACGGAGAGAACTGCGCAAGTATGTAACTGTAGGGAATCCTTCGCCACTGTACTAAGATTTCGGGGCTGCTTCTGCACCTTGTGCCGCGAGATATCAATCTAAGAAAGTCAGAGTCTCAGACTGTGAAAATGCTCACGGATGAGACAGCAAAACTACGATGCTTTCTTCGAGGCTTGCTCCCGCCTAAGTTATACTTTTTAGACTAGAGTTCTCCCGGACTTTTTTGTAGGAAATTTCCTCCTCTACCAAAAAGGTTTAGTAAATTTTTGCTCTATCTTGCATCGTTTTCGATACGGTCGATATTCGACTGGCAATATTCTGTTTGAAATAAATTTGCTAGGCTTGGACCGATGTTCGGTCCCGAATGTTTCCATCGCTGGGCCGAGATTTGGCACTATCACTTTGCCAGACATGGTCCGATACTCTGGCCCAATATTGGCCCGACCCTGGGACGACCATCGGGAAAAATGCCTATGAGATCAATTTTGCCAGGCCTGGCCCGATGCATTGGCCAGTTTTCAGCCGAAGTTTGGCAATTTGTTATAGCCAGTATCGGCTACCAATGCTGGCCCTATACTGGCACAGTGAAGTTGCCGACGTTGGGCCAGCATTGGTAGCCGAAAGTCGGCTGTCAATGCTGGGCCGAGATTTGGCACTATTAATTCGACGGGGTTGGTCCGATGCTCGGGTCGGTTTTGGACCAACTGTGGGCCAACGATCGGCAGTACCTTGTATGAAATAAATTTACTATAATTGGCCCGATGTTCGGTCCTGAATGTTTCCATCACTGGCCCGAGATTCGGCACTATCACTTTGCCAGACTTGGTCCGATACTCGGGCCCAATATTGGGCCGACGCTGGGACGACGATCGGGAGAAATACCTATGAGATCAATTTTCCAGGCCTGGCCCGATGCGTTGGCCAGTTTTCAGCCGAAGTTTGGCAATTTGTTATAGCCAGTATCGGCTACCAATGCTGGCCCGATTCTGGCACAGTGAAGTTGCCGACGTTGGGCCAGCATCGGCAGCCGAAAGTCGGCTGCCAACGCTGGGCCTATACTGGGCCGTATGGTCAGCATCGGCATTTCGCACATGGGATGCCATCGAAATCAAAACGATGGTACTGTAGTATATGTCAAGGAAACTTTATCATTTATTCATGAAATTATAATGATAAATGAAAATAAAACGGTACATATCTGTCTGCATCCGACCAAATCTATCAAAATCGATATCCTTGCACTATACAGACTACATTCTGAAGATCCGTATACATTCATCGAGAATATTCAACATTTTATTAAAAAATTAGATTCAAATGCAACCCAAATTTTTACTGGCGATATAAATATTGATATACTCAAAAACGAACAAATTTCATTGGATTACTTAACGACATTTAGCGAACTTGGATTTTTGTCAGCTATCAATAACCAACTCGTGTTACTAACAAATCAGCTACCTGCATTCACCATATTTTTTACAAATCGCAGCACTACAACTCAGACATAATTTCTGGAATCCTACAGACAAACATCACTGATCACTATCCGGTACTCACATGTATACCAATTCTTGGTCAAGAATACTACCCTGAGGAAGTTAATAGAACACGTAAAAGATTGGATTATAAAAAATTAATTATGAAATTACAAGCTGAACATTGGATGGATATCTGTAACAATACAAATTTGGAAACATGCACAAATGATTTTATATTAAGACTGCAAGCTTACACCAATTCCTCAACTACCATCTCAACGGATACCTCAAGAAAGAAGACACCTTGGATCACAGAATGCCTACTGAAAGCGATGAAGACCAGGGATAGATTGCATAAACTTTCTACTAAACACCCAAACAATACTGAAATCAGAAATGAATATAAAAATCATAGGAATATTTTAAATAAATTAATTTTAAAGATAAAAAATAGATACTACAGCACCAAAATAGAAAAACTTGCATAAAATCCTAAAAGACTTTTGGAAACAATGAACGACGTTGTGGGAAAAGAAAATAAGACTAAAAAAACTAAAATCTCTTGTATAATTGATAAAGATGGAATTGAAACAAATAATAATCAGTCTATTACTAACACTTTTGTTAATTATTTCACAAATATATAATTAAAAGATTCTTTGATCAAATAAAATCATGAGTTTTAATAGCATTTATCAATGCAATTTGTTCATTATATGTATTTCTACCATGAATTTATTCACACTGTCTCCCACAAATGTCTATGGTATAAAGCATGAATTAAATTAGAAGGCGAGAAACATTTCAAAGTTTCAAACAGATCGGATTAACAATAAGAATAAAAGGAGTTTCATAAACCACTAAGGTTTTATCCCACTCTTGAAAGCGGGAAATTCAAATAGCATTTCGTTTATTTCAAATTGAAACAGTGTATCTGAAGTAAAGTTCAATCCGTCACAGATGTCCACTATTTTCACTATTAATTAAAAAATTAATGTATACGTTATAAAAACAAAAGTTTAAAAGCATTAGTTTTAGGTTATATTATTTTTCTGATAAATTTAAAAGTCCAAAAATGTATTGGAATTAATTATTTAAAATTTATAATTTTCGAAAGAATATTGAATATTACAATAAAATAGTTGAATTTTGATACATCAATTTACATACTGTACGCCACTGTAGAAATGTAGAGAGAATTTCTGAAAACATAAACGTCATGCTCATTCGTGCCCCGCGGTCTCAGACTGGCTGCAGGCAGCCATGTTTTATGACGTAGTGGATTTTAGTTCCACAAAATGTACTGCAGTCTGCGTAGGTGGCGCCAGATGTACCGAGGTTTAAGCGTTCATAAATTTAACATTGCCGTTTCCCTACCCTGGTGTACACCTAGGGCAGGGGGTGACACTGCTGCTATATTCCCTATGGTATGTCGGTTCTCTTCGTGACCTCCCACTTATCTCAAAACTTCATGTATCCAGATGGTGCTTGCAGCCATGTGCTCGGCGAGCTTTGGCGTGATGATCGTAACGCCCTTTTAAATATAATATACGTGCACTACATGCTTACAATCGCCGATACGGGGTCTAGGTATCGTACGCCGTAGTTCTTCATCACTTTAACAAAAATACGTCCACCAGGTGTTTAGGGTCACCGATTACGGGGTCTAGATATCGCGCTCCGTAGTTTTTCAACTCTTCGACTAAAATAGGTGCACCAGGTTTTTAAGGTCGTTGATTACGGGGTCTAGGTGTCGCGTTCCGTAGATTTTCATCTTTATAACTAAAAAACGTGCACCCGGTGTTTGGGGTTGCCGATCATGTAGTCTAGGTATCCACTTGGTGTTAACCAACGATGACCTTGAGGTCAACGTTGAAGGTCATTTCAAGATCAAATCAATTTTATCTAATAAACAACGGTAACCTTGTCCTTGACCTTGGGCCAAATTTGAAAAAATTTGAAGGTCATTTCAAGGTCAAATCAAAATATGTTCAAATTTGAAGAAAAATAAGAAAAATTGATTTGACCTTGAAATGACCTTCAACTTTGACCTCAAGGTCATCGTTGGTTAACTCGAAGTCAATACCTAGACCACTTGATCGTCGACCCCAAACTCCTGGTGCATATTTTTTAGTTAAAAAGATGAAAAACTACGGAGCGCGATTCCTAGACACCGTAATCGCCGACCTTGAATACCTGGTGCACGTATTTCAGCTAGAATCATGAAACACTATGGAGCTCGATACCTAGACCCCTTGATCGGCGACCCGGAACACCTGGTGCACGTATTTCAGCTAGAATCGTGAAAAACTATGCAGCATGATACCTTGTGACGTAGTCACAAGAGATAGGATAAAAAAAAACAGGGACAAATTAAGCAGATTAAAAAAAAATACACGGAGAGAAATTTCTAACGATTATAGTACAGAACTCTTATCGACGCATCCCATATTCCCATGCCGCTACCCACCGTCAAATCTGGTGGGTCATGAGGAAATAAAGTATGCGTCCACGGTAGAATACGTTGTCCATCTCTGCAGCCGCGGCAAAAGAGTATGAAAACAAACGAATCTCGTAAGTGAGAGCCTGTATCTTTTCGGGCGAAGGTTACCCACGGTATAAACATTAGAAATTTCTCTCCGTGTAGTAATAAAGAATCAAACCAAAATAATAAAGAGTTTAAAAAATTAAATTAAATATTAAGCCGTAGCAGAAATACAATTTATATTTGCGACAATGAGAGGAAGGGAGAGCGAACGCGTCAGCTACTACGGTAGGGAGAGAGAGAGAGGTCCGACCGATTAGTGGAACACAGTCCGGCGATAAACAACGCGCCGAAATGTTTACATCGTCGGCCGTCGACTTCTGAATGTGTGAGAGAGAGAGGTGTATGTATGCAATGTATTAGAAAGAGACACTGCGAAGACAACAAAGCAAGCGAGGTAGTATGCGATAGGACTATTAGAGCAACAGAGATAGTACTATCGCATACTAAGAATATGGAAAAGACATATGTACAAAATTGAAAATTTGAAATTTGGGGCGGATACTGAGGAAAAGTGGGGACAATTTAGCGAGGTTACTGCTTACCTCAGTTTCACCAAAAATTCAGTACACGATCGAATACGATCCGGACTAAGCGCGATCGCGACGGTACGGGTGTCTAGAGTGTTCTCTTTTTTTTGTGTGTTCGTGTGGCGACAAGGTTGGAGTAGCGGAAGTAGCCGAGGCCGAGGAGGTAAACAGCAGACGGCGACTCGAAAAAAAAAAGGTAAGGGTGTAAAGTTGCGACACAGAGAAAGTGAGAGAGAGAGAGAGAGAGAGAAAGCGTGCGAAATAAGTGTCGAGAGGGTTGACGTGAGTGGCGAAATTCTGGCGACAAAGGGGGCGACGGGTTAACCTTGACCCGACCGCTTCAAATTGTGTGGGGATAGAGCCCCGTTAGCGACAGGTGGGCAAGTCCTGCCTTTCGTTTTGCGACAAGTGAGACGGTGGGGGTGACGGGTTAGCCGGCAGCCAGACCGTGAGTATCGTGTTTTGAGTGGTGTAACCCCCCCCCCCCCCCATTGGGGGAGTAGAGGACACTGTAGTTGCGACAAAGGAGGCGGTGGGTAGGACGGGTGAACCGTGACCCCAGCCCCTGGAAAGAGTGTTGGTGCCAGTGGTGGTCCAGCAGAATTCGCCTTCGGAGGAAGTCCGGACAAATTAGGAGTACGGAAAAATTTTAACTATATAATTTGATATAATGTGTAATTAACTATTTCATGAAGGATGAAATATATATATGTGAAAAAAAATTCTAGTTAACGAAATTTATTATTAATAGGAAAAATTCTCGTTACAACCTAGACCCCGTAATCAGCTAACTTAAACATCTGGTGCACGTATTTTTATAGTTAAAAAGGGGAATAACTACCGAGAGCGATACCTAGTCACCCTAAAGACCTGGAGAAAGTATGTATTTTGCCAATCCGATTCAAAACTGCGGATCGTCATATCTCGAGACCGTAATCAGGAAAACATCTGTGCGTTGGTTGCCAAGCACATGTATACTAGCGCCATCTAGTGATCGCAAATCCCGGGGGTCACAACGAGAACGTTATGAACGAAACAGTTTCACCCCCCCTGACCTAGGGGGTGCTTTTCTGTGTTGACTTCTGATTTGGTCGCGATGTGTTCGATGTCGTTCCTTATGCGAACTCGTTGACCATCAGTCCGATGACGTCGGGTTGAGTCGCGATTGTCGGAATTTAGTCGGGGTCTATCCGACGCCACTTCTGGAAGAGCACTCACTGTCGAAATTTTATCGGGGTCTATCCGACACCGCTGCTGAAGGAGAACTGACTGTTCTGCTCGAGAGAAATCATCTTCTTTTTTATCTCTTTATGTGTTGGTGTGTAGACATTGTCCAACGTGGAAATTTCAGCAGTTGAATCGATGACGAAATACTCGCTGGTATTTTGGGAGTGGGCGTGGATGTGAAGGTTCATAGTTTAGAATGTGATAAGGTAAGGTGCACGTGAGAATTGGATTCTTTCTGATGAGTCCGACGCGGATACGAATGAAAAAACAGTTTACTTTGTCTGATAATAAGAAGTACTTCGTGGAAATTTTAGAAACTGGGAAAGATCGGTGTCGAAATGTTCGGTGACGTGGCCCTAAGATTTATGGATAAACGTCTTGTTGTTCTGGTTTCGAATAATGAAATCAAACATAAGAGATTGGTGAAATTAAAAAGTAAAAACGTGTTTGTGCGTCATGCGTTAAGTGCTAGCTAATAAAGAATGTTCATTGATGCTGGTTTGCAATAAGCGGAATCTGCAATTACGACAATTCGAAAATAGCTAATCTAAGTCCGTTACGTAGGACGTAACAACATGTGGCAGAAAACATTTTAATTAAAATTATCATGTACTATTTTCTATTTCTATTAATTAATTGCAGAAATCATGGCATCCAAGAGTTCAGCGACTATAATAAAAATGGATAAAGAGTATTTCACCCAATTCCCGAAGTAGTTCTACGTTATTCAGTGTTTTTTTGAAATCGAACCCGGAAAAGTTGGAGATTTTGCAGCGTGACAACCCCGAAGTTAAGGACGTTAACAACGTAGTCAACGACCCGATTGTTGAGATGGACCTTACTAGATTTAAGTGCTCATCATACATGAAAAACACATTAGTGTCTTATATTAAGAATTTGGGACCGCAATTTCTCCAACCCCAGTGGACTATTTGTCCTATGGTGGCGATAATGGCTTTGCTTCGTGGGTAAGTTTTTTGCATTTTATTCCCCTTTTTCGTTCTGTGAAGCCATTTTTAGGTGAGTGATTTTCAAATAACTGGGATATTTGACCCATTAAGGGGGTTCCTTAGTAGAACTGTTACCGACGTGCCGACGTAACAAGAAAAATTCGACTCCTATGCCGTCGTGTCCGAAATGCTCGTTCCTTTTCGGAACTACACGCGCATCCCCATTTATGACGTCAAGCAGCCGGCGCTTACGAGTAAGAATACCAAGTTATTGCAGGCAATAATTCGCATTGGCGATTTTGGTACTGAGCCATACGGTAGGTTCAACTTCTTAGATTTCAGGCTGGCCGGTATTCTGGATGACGCGATTTACACTCTATTCGTCTTAAATGATGGACAAGAGGAAGGAGCCTAAGGAGTACGGAAGACTCCGAAAAACATTTTTCAAGTCCGTTATCATCAAAGCGTTCGAAGAACTTTCAACTCTGTCCGCAACGAGCACCTTTACCACCGGTATGAATTCCACCCAAGATGATAGATCTTCGCTTCGGATTGGGAGACCTTCGCCTCCTAAGTACGATTTCTTCAACCCAATTTCCAGGAAACTCATGGTATTTTCCGTATTTATTATTATTCATGCGCCCATGGCGTGAAGGCAACTGTGTTGGAGGTTGGAGGTACTTAAAAGCCATGTTTGAGCCCAGTATCTCCAGGACAATCACCAAAGCAGATGCCTATAAGGTCTTCGACCTAGAGTCAGTGTAAATATACTGGCTCGAAGGAGGACCCCATCGCATCTCCAACAACCGCCTCAAGATGCTGCTGCCTTGTCCCGATGTAGACGTCAAGTCTACTCCGTTTTCAAATACGGAATACGCCCCGATTCTAGGCTACAACTGGGTCTGGATTACTGGAAGGCTAACTGAGGACATATCGACTACTATTCGATTCCTCCACTTCCACGCCTACAACGACGGCAAGGTGGTCAAAGCACCGGGGCGAAATACCTGCGCCAATACTGCGTTTGCGATAATGAGGATTTACGCGATCTACTGGAGAGAAATGGTGATGCAGCACAAAATTGAGATCGCCAACTCCAGCATGGACCTGACAAACTACTTTCAACGAAATAGTTTGCTGTCGGTGTCGGAACAGAAACGTTTCGACAGAGGTCTCCTGAAATGTATCAGCGTTGGGGAAGCGGCCGAGAGTCTACTTCAGCCCCCACGCCGTCCATTGGCATACTTAATAGGTTTTGCGATCGGGAGTTCTAATGTCAGCCAAGATATCCTTCAGGCGCTGAAAAACTTTCTTAAGCAAAACGTCACCATTCTACCAAATTACTTCGTTGACAATGAATGGAAAACTTCAAGGTTCGTTATGGTGACGAATAACCCCAATGCAGCCATGTCGGCGTTACCGGGAGCCCAGCAGTCCGTTGCCAAAAAGGTCTAGAAAATTTTTTTTCAACACCACCGGCAAACGAAGAACGAAGACCGGTAGCCGACATAGATATTGAAGAACCCCCGAAGACCATGTTCCTCCGAGTGGCAAAGCCTAAAGCGCCGAATGCGGGCGGAAGTCCATTATACAAGGCTTACGAGGATGGCCAGCTCGTCAGATATCTGATGAGGGATAATCGGCTGAGCACAATCGGCAGCGAAACGCTCTGGAAAAAAATCGCCAGCGACAGTTCAATACTGCCCTATAGGACGAGTTGGAGCAGCATCCGGTCGCGGGCGAGAACCATCGCACTCGAGAAGGGTCAGGGCTACGTAAAGCGCTTTGTAGATGAGGGGCAGGCAAAGCGCTTTATCCAGGCTCTGACTCGACTTGCAGGGAAAATATAAGGGAATGCTGCACATCATGTGGTCATAGGCCTGACGCGCCTTTCGGAGCGTTGGGGATCAGCCACGGTAAATCAACGTTTTCGTTTTTCCGTTACAAGTCCATACCTTTACAATATAATTGCAACCTTTTGGACTTGTAATTGTTTCGAAAAGGGAGACTTGCAATGTAGAAATATTGATTATGTTAACCGGCGACATACCCACAACAACATCTTAGGAGATAGTATTGTCGCCGGAATTGAAGCGTATCTGAAGTACGACCTCCTGGGTGACATGGAACAGTACTTATAGGAAGTTAACTGCAGCTACAGATACGTTAAGGAATTAGTATATAGGTTGTAAAGGGGGCTTTGCCCCCCCCCTCCTTTCGCGAAATGTAACCTAACACGTTTGCGTATACTGTAAAAAATCTAGTTCAAACAAGTTACCCAGTTTAGTTTAAATACGATTTGGTTGAGATAAGTAAATTAAGTATGTAGTAAATGTAACAAAAATGAAATATTGAACCGGCAAAATAATGAACTTAAAAGTATTGACTATGTGATCCGACTCGTCACTTGAACTCGTTTGATTTCGTTACATTAACTAAATAATATACGCTTAGTTGACTTAATTTCACATCATTGCAATTAATTTATAATTTCCAACTATTAAATGGCAAACTTACCAAATGTGGGAGAACTATTTAGTTGGTAGAATAATAAATTCATTTCACAAATCATACACATATTACTTTATTTTTGGTGCAATGTATTTAATACGAATTCGGAACATATATTTTATGTATAGACGTTCTCGAATAATAACTTTTGGTATATTTATGTACGATGCGCGTATAATGCAAATCACTTGTAATTCAGTCCCATTTCAACGCAAGAGTAGTAAGTAATATTTGAAAGCTCTTAAAATTTTCGAAAAATCTTTCCTTCATTCGTATCCGTTAAGTACGCCCTTTACGGAGTCCTTTCAGTCCGTAAAGTAAAAATGTTAGAAAAGTTGACGCATTTTTTTTATGTAAATCAGTAAATCTGTATAAAATATCAACAAAATCTTGAAATCTGCGCACGTTTAATTGACCAATCACAAAATTGATTAAATATCAATATTAAATAAAATAATAAGATTTGCGTGCCTATATACTCGAACGCCAATATACATACAGGGTCATCGAAAAGTATCGGACCCCCCTAATATCTTCAGTTAGAATGCACTTAGGAGAAAATGTCCAATAGCAAAGTTGTATGGTTTCAAGCGGGGAGTAAGATGATGACCTTGACTTTGACCTTGACCATGTCCTTCAAGGTCATTTCAAGGTCAATCTTATTTTTTTAAATAGAACCCCCTACATTTTATTGCATATTCTTATAGCTTATCTCGAGAGCTTTCCAAAACACTATAATAAAATATTTTTTTATTAAGTACTTTTTGAGTTATAAAGGTTTGAAGTTAACAATTTGTTAAGTGGTTTGCGAGTCCGACCAGTTAAGGCAAGAGTGGTGTGCGAGTCCGACCAGTTAAGGCAAGAGTGGTGTGCGAGTCCGACCAGTTATGGCAAGAGTGGTGTGTGAGTCCGGCCAGTTAAGGAGGTAGTCGCGTGAAACGATTTTTTTACGAAGTCTTTCATTTTTTCACCAAACGTTAATGACGTTGATATCAATACGTGGTTAAAATTTCAGAAAGCCTGTCCGTACGATAATGGAGATAATCGTCCTCAAAGTTTCACTTTTTAACACGTGTTCCCCATACTAAGCCTTTGCCGACATGACATATTAATTATTTACAGAAAAACGGTATTTACCGTTTTTATAAAAAACTAATATGTTGTGTAAAATATATTAAAGAACATTGTAACAAAAATTGAAGAACCCTCGCGGTACAGTTTTGTAATAATATTAATAAATAGACAGCGAAATTATGTCGTTTCGACAGAGAGAGGAAAACGAGGGAGATGGAAAATCTACGAATCTGGCAACACTGTCGAGCGTGCGCCTATAGCTCGATACATACATACCTAAATAGCGTATTATATCATAACACGGAAAAGGGAGGTTAGGATAGCATGTTGTGGTTTAAATAGGAAGAATAGTTGTCTTTCAATATAAAATAAAACTTTATTTAGTTATTGAGCAGTTTATTCAGTGTCTAAATGTAACAAAAGTTAACGCGTAACATTTTTAATAATTTATATATTATTTCGTATAATAAGTAAATAATCTATATTAACTAATATGTTTTGGCATTACGAGTGATAACTGTATTTTTAAATTGTTATAAATACATGAACATTTTCACAATAAACACTTTACATTTTTAATTTAACATTTCATAAACATTTAGCGATTAACATTTTATGGTAAGTATAATTTACACGGAACTTGTTTTTAATTTGTCGATAATTTTTTTGCAGCACTTTTTTGTCTTTAGTAATTTTTGGTGGGTTATTTTCATCTTTTCTTGTTAGTAATTTTAAAACTTCAGTACTGCCTCCAGTTTTGTATGTTTCTTTCAATGCATCAAAAGTAATATTTTCTTTTGCAATCCGTTTCATAATTTCTCTTGATATAACACCTTTCAATTCATCAACAAATTGAAGTCTAGCGTTAATCTTATTTGTTTCTTGAATTCGAAGCAAACATTCCTGAAAACATTTGTAATTTTGGAATAGTTTTTTTTCTTCGCTTATGCAAGACACAAGATTTTGCAATAGCATAACATCATATTGTGCATTATGGCTACATTTTTCATCTGCTATATTTTGTAAGTAATCACAACCTAACTTATTTAATGTGAACATACCAGGACCTTTTCTCTGCGGTAAAGCCTTCTTGAAAAGTATTAGAGAATCGGAGAAGCCTTTGATCATATAAAAATCATTTATCATATCATGACTAGCAATCAGTCGAAGTAAACGAGGTACATCAAATCGAGCATTGTGTGCGACAAATAAACATTGGCTTTTTAACGTAGTCAAAAAAGTTTTGAATGCATTTAATGCATCAATATTATCTATTGCTTGAACCAGCTTATCATGCAAATACAACTGCCCCGAAACAACATTCAATCCTGTAATTTTTCTTGCACCTTCAGAAATTAATTGTGTGGGTTTTATGTAAACATTGAATGTGTTATCTTCGCATCTTGCTGCAATCTGCAAAATGTCTGCAGTTACGCTGAACCCGGAGGTTTCTAGATCAAAATATACAATATCGCAGTCTTGTGATTGTATACAACTATTATTGAACTCAAGAGCTTGATCATTTTTTTTGTCATTAATTCCACAATTCGGTTTGTATTTGATTCCTTCAGATGATTCGTTCTTTTTACGTAAGTTTTCTCTTTCTTTAATTAGTTTTTTCCTGCGTACTTTAAATTCCTTAGTTTGAGCCTTTTGACGTTTTCTTATTTTTAATGTATCTACTGAAGTGGCATATTTACTCGTATGTTTACCTGGTGAAAGACTCGGTTTTTTTTTAATTTCTAATAAAGTCTTTTCACCATCATTTTTGCAGCATACTGCATTGGCCACACGATAATCACATGCTGCACTTTTGCTTAGGCATACATTTTTTGGAGCCTTGTGAGCAATTATATTATTTACGCTCTCGTTGCCTTGACTCGATGCAGCGATACAAAATTTAGAAGAGTTATTTGCATATTTAATAAATAGAACGGATAAGCTATCATATAATGCAATGTCTTGAAGTGTTACGGTTTGGGAATCACTATCATCAGAACGAGAACACCAAATTTGACAGTTTTCATGCCGACCAAATAAATGATCTGGAATCGTTTTTAATGTAGTTGCCAGTTCTTCACTTCGACCTTTATTTTGTGCAATCGCATATGTGAAACATTTTCTTATGTGCTGTATGGTACCTTTCTTATTTAATTCCTTGAAAGTTTTAGCCAATATGTATAAGTCATTTACAAAATGTTTCACTAAAGGATTTTTATCAGCTAGTTTGTGGATTGTATACGGGCTGTTTTTACGTACAGCTGCAATTGTAGCACTGTCTTCATCGCCAATGAGTACCCTAACTTGCACATTGGCTTCTTTTAAAATGCGACTATTATTTATTAACTGCTCACCAGTGCCCGTATTCTGTAAGTCGGTATTACGAATAACGTCGACGTTATGACAATTCCAACCAACCACGGTCCAGGATATTGTCGTTATCGACAGTAACGTCGACGTTATTCGTAATAACGACTTACGGAATACGGGCACAGCATGTGCTTCCATAGCCTTGGCATTACCACTGAAATTTAGCCGGCAGTCATGGTGGTCTTTCTTATGACCTGCTTCACACATCTTACATTTTCGATTTCGAGTCGTAAAATCCAAAATTTTACCCGACAGAAATCCGATGATGGTACTGTAGCCATTCAAGCTGTCGTAGCTCTTGCCAGTGCCCCTCTTGCTCCATCCCATATCATACGACACAATAATACTAATGACACTACCTAATGCTGAATCAAACATAGCATTCCTAAGATTACTCTCGACATCCTGTGATTCCGACTGAAGACTTAACGATTCAACAGAAGACTGAAGTACGCTCAGAAAGGGAAAGATGTCCTGAATTATTTCGAGAGGCCTAATAAAAAAACAAGACATTAAGAACGTTTCAATGTAAAAAAACAAACAAAAGTGAATATAATAAAAATGAAAATGTTTTTCATAAAATTTATAAATTTGTAATTTTGAATACAAGATAATAAGAATAGTTATTTCATTGAATACGATTATATGTCACTGAAACTATTATATTCATGAATACTTTCATTACTTTAGGTATATTTTATTTAATTGTGTACATATCATGTGTATATATTTATATATTTATTAGATTGTATATTACATTTCATTATATATGTTTTATGTATGTATATTCAATAGAAAAATATGTTTTTGTTATAAATCATTTATGTTAGTTAATCTATTAGTTAAAGAATCTTTTAACATGATTGAAATAAATGTACGTCGCTTAAAATAAAATTACGTCGTAATAAATTTACGTTATTTAACATGATTGAAATAAATTTACGTCGACTTAGGCCAAAAATATAATATTACATGATTATACTAATGTTGATGTAAAATTATCTTACAATTCTTTGCAAATTTTCTCAATATTTTCTACAACTAATAGTTTTTCTTCTTCTGCAACTCTCTGACGCAGTTTTTTCAATTGACTCTCCAACTAAGTGCTCGTATCGTTTGTACAAGTCTTTTGATATAGTTGGAACATTCAGGAAAGCAAGCACTTGGTTCAGTTTATTGCAACCAATACCAGAATGAACGGCTCCTTCAATAATTAATTAGAAAATTTAATTTACATTCATAGGCAATATTTAATATATAGAAATAGATTCAGTGAAATGTTCTTACCAAGTACCGCACTTAAATTTGTACATGACACACTTCGATTATCCGTATCAACCATTTTACCTGTATTAACATTAGTTGACGACATACATTTTTTACATTGGACTGTTAATATTGAATGAAGTCCCATGTTTTTTTCATTCGTAATGTTTTCTAAACTTAACACATCTTGACAGGCAGAGCACTTCATATTTTTTCCAAGTTCTCGAATGTCAATTATGCGTTTGCCTTCGCATACAGTACTGGGAATTATTTTTGATGGCGAAATATTTCCTTTTCTCTTTTTAGCTATTGCTTTTCTGGCATTTAGTCTTTTATTTTTTACCTTTAACTTTATAAATCGCCCATTAGACTCGCGAGTTTGCGGCAATTTTTTCAGTTTCTCCATTTTTACGATTTTTACGCAGACTCAGGTTATGTCGTATAAAGCACGTGAACGTAAAATGCGAGGTTGCCGTTTCGAAATTTTGCTGATGGTGTACACAGACACGATTCCTTGAGAAATTAGTGTGTAACAGACGTCCATCAAGTACACTCTCCCCCAAAACGTTCATTACGCGCACTGAAGAAACAAAGTGGCGTCTGTGGATTTATGTGGGGTAGACTTTTGACGGGTACTGTCGCACGACTACCTCCTTAAGGCAAATTTAATTCCAATTGGTTAGCTTGGACAAAATATTTAATTGTACCAAACAATTCACATTTCACAACAAATGTTCAAATTGTTGCCCTTCAACAGCCTGGCAATGTGCCAATCTGTTATAATAAACAGCCGAAACCGCATTCCGGTTTCCGGTACGTTTCTGGCGGTATTAGTTCTATCTCTCGAGTTATTCTCCCTCTTAAATCATCTAAATCTTGAGGCTTGGTGGCATAAACTTTACTTTTCAAGTAATCCCACAAAAATCGCAAATCGCGGTGCGGCAAAATTGTGTAGTGTAGCAGGATACTTAAAGGAACGCAGGCGCTACTTCGTTCGCGGTTCGGCGACACGCTCCTAGCGGCTGCGGCCGGCATTCAAGAGCTGGGTTTCCCCGGAGATTCGACGTTACCGCTGAGTCCACTGGAATCCCTTTCAATTAATATTTACATATAGTTTTCATTTGTATTATGTATTATATTTGTTTTATATTATTTATTATATTATAAAGTTACTTTCAAAATTCGAAAACTAATTTCTAAATGTCAATTTATTGAAAAATCCTGTATGTTATAAGATTTTCTCCCTATTTGAGTAGTATCTTTTTCAACGGGAATTGTCGCTTCCGTCTTTATACCTGCTAAGACGAATGATTGGCAACAGCATTAAATTAAACTTAATAGTATATAGTGTGGATATTTCAGTAGTGTTACAGATAACACTTCATTGTAAAATTAGTGGCATATAATATTAACAGTACACATTAAGGTACATTTCTGGAAACATTTCATTAACGTTATGACAATGTTTAGTTTTAAGCATTAACGTTGTAACCTTCCTGCAACATTAACTCAGGTTTTGATTTCTCTTATATTTTATTCGAGATCATCTGCTGTATGTTTAGAAAAATCAACGATTCAATTTTCCTTTTTTTTTAATTTTGTGTCTTTAATTTAAATAATAAGTGGCCCAAATTTGGTATGCTCAAATTCATTAATAGGCGATAGATGTACCATAAATTGTGGTAAAGTCTGCTATTTTTCATGGTTTTTTGCTTAAATCCTCATGAGAAAACTTAAAATAATTATTGGTATTTTTAATATGTAATCTCTAACTCCTCTGTTTTAAGATATATGTAATAGAAAAGAAAACTTTTTAGAATTAACGGTATATACGGTATATACTATTTTGTCATCGCCGACTTTTACCCTAAATGCGAGGAAAAGTCGGCTATCGTCATACATCGAAAAAGTAAGCTATTGTAATAAAACAAAACAAATTTCTAACACCATTGGAAATAAAATATGGCCATCTCATAAATTTCTAAGTGTGAAAACCGCTCTTTAACACTTTGAGGCTTAGTGGGACTGTCAGTGTCCCACCTGTAAATAATTTTCTTCGTGTTGGTAAATCAATATCTATTTCATTGATGGATTGAAATTTTGTACTCGGGGGTTTTCGAGGCCGCTAATTACGAATATGCTGTCAAAATCAAAAAATTAAAAATAGCTGATCCAATATGGCAGACGAAAATCAGAAGCTTAATTCGATTTCGATGAAAGTCTGTACTTTTGGGTTTTCGGGGCCGCTGATTAAGAAATGTTGACAGATTTTCGTAATTAAAAATGGCGGATGGAATATGGCCGGGCCAAAATCTGAAATTTGATTCGATTTACATGAAAATTGGTACTAGGGGGTTTCAATGCCGCTGCTTATGTATCCGTTCTCAGATTTACGAAATTCGAAATGTCGGACCCGACATGGCGCCATGTTGATTCAGCGATTTTTAATTTTGAAAATTTGACTACGGAATCATAATCACGTTTCTCTGCTTCTCGTATTGCATTCTGTAATTGTTCCGTTGAATATTTCAACAATCTAGAAGAATCCGCCTTTGTTTTATAAATTCGCCCCATAGCCGACTTTTACCTACAAATGTTACATTTTTAGAGAAGCCGATATTTTGCGATATCTAATGATCTTATTGAGGTCATTTTTTATCGTAAATTAGGTTAGAGATATAGGCTATGCGATACACCAGTTTGATATTACATAAAAAAATTTGTAGAATTATTTACAAGTGCTTTTTTCAGACTACTCACTTTAGAGGCTAAATATACAGTCCCACATATACGACGTTTTTATTAAAACTTATCCATGAATTTCAGTCAAATAAACTGTAAATGAACGTTTGACATTCCTACTAACTAAAGCAATTGCGCAATATTTTAAAATAGGTTATCAAATGGCCGACTTTTCCTGTCAAGCCAACTTTATCCCAATTTACGGTATGTATTTGTAACCAGATTTATGGACACTTCATCGTAGCCTATTTCATCGTCTCCCACTTCATAGTCTTCCGTTTCATCGTCTGGACACTTCATCGTCTGGGACATTTCATCGTCCGGGACATTTCAGCGCGCTCCATACTTTCTTGTGATATTAGCTTTTCTACGTGCACCAGGTGTTCAGGCTCGCCGATTACGGGGTCTAGGTGGTGCGCTCCGTAGCTTTTTATGATATTAGCTATTCTACGTGCACTGGGTATTTAGGGTCGACGATTACGTGGTCTAGATAGTGCGCTCCGTAGCTTTTTATGTTATTAGCTCAAATACGTGCACCAGGTGTTCGGGGTCACCGATTACGGGGTCGAGGTGGTGCGCTTCGTAGTTTTTTATGTTATTAGCTATTGTACGTGCACTGGGTGTTTAGGGTCGCCGATTACGGGGTCTAGGTAGTGCGCTCCGTAGCTTTTTATGTTATTAGCTCAAATAACTACTAGGGCTACGATTAAGTGTACTGGTACCTTGTAACCAGGCGTCATGAGGTTCCTTCCTTTCTGGAATCGACAAATTTAATAATTGCCCAAGCGTCAATTTAACGCATGCTATTGACTATGCGACTAGTGACTGTATTGTCAACTTACAATTATTTTATACAACAATGCCTATTAAAGATACATGATCGATAATAAACATATGAAATATCCTCAGTCGGTAACTCACATTTTGGTTTATGCCAAAATCAATATCTTGAATCTCCTTCTTCTCAAGTCTGGTCTCATTTCTCTCTGGCTCACTCTATGTTATTAATTATAACGCGCGTAACATGTCATAATTTAAATACACGGATATTCAGAATGTATTGTGATTATTCCCTGTAAGGTTCTGGGAACAATTTTGTTGATATCATTAAGAGTATTTACGCAGACATTCTATACGATTTAATACTTATAAAATATTAATTACAAGATTCATATAAGTCGTTAAAAGTGAATAAAACAATACTTTTTTTCATTCTAAGGCTACCGTATCGAAAACCATGTGAAATAACACAAAAATGCACTAATCCTTTTTTGTAGAGCATGAAATTTGCTACAAAAAAGTCACTGACAGCATATCTCTAATGTTAATAGGTTAGTCACGAGCGCCACGAGTAACGCTGGAACTTGCAACAAATTTAATTTAGTTTTATAATGCGGACACTCCAGCGTTTTTTGTGGTTAACCTATTAACTTTAAAGATATGCTCTCACTGACTTTTTTATAGAAAATGTCATGCCCTATAAGAAAGGTTTAGTGCACTTTTAGATTATCTTGTTTCGTTTTCGAGACGGAAGCCTTAGAATGAAAAAAGTATTGATTTTTTCACTTTTAACGACTTTTAAAAACCACAAAAATAATGCTATGTTAATTAAATCGTCTGGAAATTATGCATGATGTTCGTAATAAGACAACAAAAGTATATCTATTTATAATAACTTTTTATCTTTCGATTTTGAGGTTTAATCTATTGTTATAGTGACTCCGGAAAAACCTCCGGGCACACGCTTACAAGAAGATACGGAGTCACGTCGCGGACACGGTAAACAGGAGAGTGTCACCCCCCTGGTCGAACCTACATGTAGTACGTGTCCCTCTATGAACCAATGTGGCACACCAGGCCGCCATTCTTATGTCCCTCCAGTTGCATCACTGTTTTACGTGCTTTCCTTTACAATTACGAAAAAAAAGTATACAATGCTTTTTATAGAGAATTTTATTTTTTTCAAAATAAATAACACGATTTTCCTAGTTTTGTCCTTGAAGATGACCTTGTCGCCAATTTTCACTATGATATTCGTAATCAACAAAAACAATTAGACCGATGGGCTCTTCGGTAGTATACCCAAATTTTGTTTGAGTTTGAAAAATCTTTTTTCTGAATGTATACTATAAAATGCACTTAATGGTAAGTCCTTAGTGCTAAGGATAGATATTTCTTTAATACAACAAGAAATTACTATGAAATTATAGTGGAAGAATCTTGAGTTTTTTCTTCAAAATGTAATAGATATGTTTATGCGTAAAAAAACCTATAAAAATAATAAATTTCACAAAATGCTTTTAAGTGTTTTTTGTCTTGACGCGAACTACATATTTTTATAACCATTTTTAATTTTTAAAAGCTCAATGATAAGATGTGGTCAGGTTTCACGTGACTTGACTAATTATAAATTTGATATAACTTATACATTTATGTAGACAGATATTTGAAACACTAAAATAAAAAATGTTAAATTGTGTTATGGATTACCCCATGAATCAATGCACGATCAATTTCGAAGAATCCCAACACCGAAAATTTCAATGGATTTTGAATCATTTGGAGATTGAAATTTCGAATCTGAAAATTCATACATAAACCATTTATATTTTTGCATGGTAGTTGTAACAAAAATATTGTTTAAAGGTTGTTCAGGATAATAATGAAAAATAAGTATAACTTTCCTCTGCACAGAGTTCATCACTGGTACTTGGTTCGTCATAAAGACTACACGTTAAATCACCTGTCTGTATTGCCTAAAAATAATGAACAAGATGTTACATTAAATTAATCTTGTAATTATTAATAAATTTTTTCCTTTTATCCGTCGTATATGTCTAAAGTTTACGTTAAGTTTAGAACAATACAAATTTGTCTAAATAAAAACATACAAAAACGCTATCTTCTGAATCTTTTTTTTTATTTTTTATTAAGCATATGAAACCCACAAGGGATTTACTGCTACACTTTATACGTACATTTATTTAAATTGATAAATTACAATTAGTTAGAAACGCCAGAACTAATTTGCATGCTCTAATGTTGGGTTTCGCGATTAACATTTCAATGTTCAGCGGCGATTGAATGTGTAATTTCCGTAGAGCCGCAATTAGTTTGTTTCTTTCTTCCTTGTATAATTCGCATTGCCATATAACATGATTTAGATTTTCAGTTTCGCGTCGGCGTTTATATGTTGGATCGCTTACGATATTTTTGCGAAATAATGATTCGGCAAGATTGTAGTGGTTAGCTCTGCATCTGTTAATAGTGGATGTTAGTTTACGGTTTATGCGTTTACCGTAATACCAAGGTTTTTTTTTGTTCGTTATAAAAATATTCCACGTATTTTAACTCTGAGATCGTAACGCAATTGCGCACATATTTATTAGTTTCTACGTATTATTTGCGAAGTGTCTACACCACATGATAAACTCTTATTAGCCGCTATTTATCGGCGTCCTAAAGCTGCTCTTCCATCAATTTTCTTTCAAACCATATCCACTTATTTGCCGATTTACAACAATGTCCTTATTACTGGAGATTTTAACTGTAATATGAACAATAAAAATATTGAATCAGAATTTATTAACCAGATGCTTGTACTCTACTCTCTGTGCTTAGTTCCGTCCAAATCCACTCACCATACCAATTCCTCTGATACTTGGCTTGATTTATTCATTACTAAATCGATGTCCAATGTTTTTTCTTATTCTAAGACCGTTTCACCTTTTATTGCTGGCCATGATTTTATAGAATTGAATTTTCTTTTTCCAAAACCCAATATCTTCCATAGACCTAAACTCACTCGCGACATGCGTAACTTCAATCTAGACAGATTTAATTTATTATTGAATTCCCATTTGGCACAGATTGACTGGTATAACACCGAGATGAATTTCGCAATCAGTAGTCTTTCGTCTTCGATCACGATGGCTCTCAACTTAACCGCACCCTATCGCACGGTTATAATTTCTAATAAAAGAAAACCATGGGTCGATGTAAATTTTCGCCATCTTATGAAACAACGAGACAAATTGTATAAGTCAGCGAAGTCAACAGGTTCCGAAAATTTACTTAGAGAATATAAGGCAATGCGGTCCAAAATCAACTTTAATCTATCACAAGCCCGTGAGTCTTATGTGAGCAAAAAATTTGAACTTGCAAAACGTCCCAAAGACCTATGGAACCATTTGAAGAGTCTCGGCATTGTTCCTGACAATAGCAAATCCCCGCTTAAATATTTTTCGGCAGATACACTAAACATATTCTATGCAAACGTTTCCCGAACTCACTCTCCTATTTCGTCCTCTCAATTCGACTCTCTTGTTATACCTTCCCGCTCTATAAATCTTGACCGTCCACTTTTCGTATTCGAACCACTTATTGAGAAGTTATGATGAGAAAAATAAAGCACGAGGTGAAATCAACAAAAAGCTTTATTGCTTAAATCGAAAGGCGTGTGTATAACGACGCGTAGAACCGTATCTTACAAAGGTCTAATCAGAACTAACACTAATTAAGAGAAGGGGAACCCTGCTGTAAATATACCAACACATACTCAAAGTACAATACGTAAAGGATAAACTATATATGCTTATTAGAACTAGAGTTGTTATTCTCAACACTCCTCCTCAACTCGATTTTATCCTATTAATGTTTATAATCTAGCATTCCTATTTGTGCACGCATATTTTTAAATTTAGTTTCGCCCAATGACTTTATGAATAAGTCCGCTATTTGATCATCTGTTTGTATGTACTTTACAACTATACTTCCTTGTTTTACGAGATCTCTCACAAAATTATATTTAATGTCTATGTGTTTTAGTCGTTTATGTTCCCATCTGTGCAGAGCATGAATACACGACTGATTATCTTCGTACACAATAAATTGTTCATCGCTTAATATATTAAGTTCGGATAAAAGAGTCTTAAGCCACATATACTCAGATGCACACATTGCTAAAGCTACAAATTCTGCTTCTGTTGTAGATTGGGCAACTATTCGCTGTTTAATACTCGCCCAACATATTGTATTTCCAAATAACCGAAATACATAACCAGTTGTTGACTTCCGATCAGCGCTACCTGCCCAATCTGCATCAACATATGCAATCAGATTTTTTTCATTTCCTTTCAGTTTTTTGTATACAAGTCCAAGATCTCGAGTACCCTGAAGATATCTCAAAATACGTTTTAAGCCCTTCCAATGACTTTTCAATGGATTACTTTGAAATCTACTAAAGAAGCTAACAGGAAAACTAAGATCTGGCCTTGTCGTTTGGGTTAAATATAATAAACATCCAATTAATTCCCGATACGGTTTATCCAAAGTCTCATTTGTTTCAGTTTGATCAATGAATTTTTGTTCCATAGGTGTCTTGGCAGCTTTGCACTCGCTCATATGAAATTTATTTAATAATTTATCAATGTAAGTCTTTTGACTGAGATACATTTCATTTTCATTGTATGTTATTTTAATTCCTAAAAAAGTATTTAGCTGTCCAAGATCTGTCATGTGAAATTCATTTTTCAACTCATATTTTAATTTATTAATTGCATGTTGTGTATCACCCGCAATTATAATGTCGTCGACATATAAGAGTAGATAAACATTGGATCTGTCATATGTTCCTAAATACAGGCATCGATCAGCCTCTAAATGTCTAAAATCTAGTTTCTTCATGAAGGTATCATAGGTGCAGTTCCATTCCAATGGAGCCTGTTTTAGCCCATACAGAGCCCTTTTTAATTTACAAACAATACCTTTACGTGCTCGTACACCTTTAGGTACCTTCATGTAGATCTCCTCCTTAAGGCTACTGTGCAAAAACGCATTTTTAACATCCATTTGCACTGCGTATAAACGTTTTTCGTTAATAATCGCTAGTAATGCCCTTAAAGTCGTTAAACGCGCAACGGGTGCATAAGTTTCGGAATAGTCAAAACCATAACGCTGAGAGCAACCTTTTATCACTAGTCTCGCTTTACATCTACGCACTTCACCCATTTCATTCAACTTCACTGTAAATACCCATCGGTTGTCTATTAGTTTTTTTCCTTCTGGCAGCAAACAAAATTCCCACGTATCACTTTTCTCCAATGCATTGATTTCCTCTTGAATGGCTTTCATCCAAGCTTCCTTATCTTCCCGTTGACAGATGTCATCGAACTTCTCAGGGACATTTTCGACATATGTTTCAGCGGAAAATGCTGTGACTGCATAGTCATTGTACCTGGATGGCATTGTTCACTTCCGAGTACTTCTTCTCAGAATTGGTTCTTCAGCTTCTTCTTTATTCGCTTCGGGACTCCGTACAGCATCCTCAAATTGCTCATCATCATCCGAACTCTCATCCGTATCTGATTCCCCCTGATCTCTCTGCATTGAAATTGTTTGTTCTTCAACACCCAATTGTTCCGGTATCCAGTTCTCAGTCTCAGTAGATTCAATTTTAAATTTTGTCTCATCAAATTGAACATCTCTTCCATAGAACACCCGTCCTTCTTCTGGACTCCATAATTTATATCCATTGATACAATAGCCGATGAGTAAGCACTGCAATGTCCTCGAAGCAAATTTAGTACTAATCAGCTGTTTTGGAAGTCTCAAGTATGCTAGACATCCAAAAGTCTTAAGCTTCTTCAAATTAGGCTTTACTCCAAACCACATTGTCGCTGGTACCTCGTTCTGTAGGGCACTAGTAGGGCTTCGATTTGACAAATATACTGCCGTCCTTACTGCATCAGACCAAAAATTCCTTGGCATCGTAGAACTAATAAGTAGGCATCTAGCTTTGTCACAAATGGTACGGTTCATCCGTTCCGCCACTCCATTCTGTTCAGGCGTGTACCTTATAGTGAACTCAAAAACAATTCCCTTTTTTTCAAAATAGTCTTTCATTTCTTTGTTGACGTACTCTCCCCCGTTGTCACACCTGAATCTGCTCAACTTGCAGTTAAAATGCGAAGTACTCATTGATTCGTATTTTTTAAAATAATGAAATACCTCATCCTTCGTCTTCATTATATATACCGCGGTAAAATGCGTGTAGTCGTCGATGAAAGTGACTATAAACCTGCCACCATCGTAGGAAACAGGAGAAATCGGACCCATTACGTCACTGTGAATTAATTGCAATGGCCTAGTTCCCCGTTCTCTTGTTTGTGAAAACGGCAGTCTAGTTTGTTTACCTTGTACACAAACTTTGCACAAATTTGTTGGTTTTGATTTTAAATCAACACTGCTAAGTCCGTCCACTTGTAATTTTAAGCGATTCACATCTGCGTAATTAAGATGCCCTAGTCTCGTATGCCACAGTTCCGCATTATCATAAGCTAGACTGGCACTTGAGTTATTTATATGCACTTTCAGTACGTACAAGTGATTACTGGTTAAGTTCGCAATTGCCAGTGACTGTCCATTGTTTTCAATACGGCCTAATCCCTTTTCAAACACAACACGATAGCCAGCTCGTTCAAGTTTCCGTACCGACAACAAATTATATTCGAGTCCCGAAACAATCAACACATTCTTGATTATAATATTCACTTGTTATCCATTTACGACACTATTTACTTCCAGGTCACCTTTACGAAGCGCCTTTAGCACAACACCAGACTTTGCAACCTTTATGTTTACAGCTCGATCCAACGGTTCTATATTTGAAAATGGTAGGAATTCATTTCCAAGATGTTCCGTCGCGCCTGAGTCTAGTGCTAATTCGAATGTTCGTCCAGAAAACTCACCCGCCATAAAACAAAATGCATTTTCCGTAACCTCCACGTTGAAAGTAGTTGCAGCATTTCCGTATCCCTTCTTCTTAGTATTAGACTGTATTTTATTGCAATCCGCACGCTTGTGTCCAGGTGCACCGCATGCGTGGCATCGGAACGTAAATTTGGATTTGGAACCATCTTTTCCCGGAGAAATATTTGTATTTACTCGGCGTCCTCTATTTTGTTGCGCCGAAAACGCGACTGGTTGCTCAATATCCGCATGTTTCCTTTCCTTTACGTCTGCTCTTTTTGCTTCTTCGTCCAATAAGCGGTTCTTTACAAATGTTATCGTTAAATTGTTTTCCGAAACAGTCTCGATTGCTATAACTATATTATTGAATTCAGGAGGCATTGTAAGCAGAAGATGACACACCACGTCCGATTCTTCTAAGCAACAATTGACCCGCAATTCCTTTTCGTTCAAACGTCCCTGTTAACGATAACCAGGTTTCATAAGCATTTTGCTTGTCTTTTACGTACTCTAAATGGCTATCTGCCACGCGTTGCACGATTTGCGAACAACACTTCCGATCGGATTTTGTGAGTTTCTTCAAAATTTCCTCGAGCGATGAGTTTACAACAAGCTTTCTGCCTATCTTCAAAAGCATAATATACTTGATAAATATCAATCGGGGTTTCGTGTTAACTTTAGCACTCAAACTGCTCTTCTAAACGTCCTTGATGATGTTCGTAGAGGTATTGATGGTCGTATGGTAACAATTCTTGTTGTTTTTGACTTTACTAAAGCGTTCGACACGGTACCTCATTGCATCTTGTTAAGAAAATTACGTGACATTGAGTGTTCCGTAGAAGCTCTTCGGTGGTTTCATAGTTACCTTACCGGCAGGTCGCAAGCAATATTAAAAGAAGATGGTTGTCTCTCGGAATGGGCTACTACCACCTGCGGGGTCCCACAAGGATCTGTACTTGGACCTTTGCTCTTCTCTATATTCATCAATGACCTGAGCAATGTTCTAAAATATTGCAAGCATATGCTTTTCGCCGACGACGCACAAATATATTTACAATGCCCCGTTTCCGAACTTACTTGTAGTCTCGCGCTCATCGAACTTGACTCTCAATCCTTGTTTAACTGGGCGAAATGCAATGGTCTCTCCCTTAATTTAAGCAAAACTAAGGCTATGATTCTTGGCAATTCATTCTTTATCAATTCATTCGATCATAGTATACTCAAAAATGCTGTTCTAATTAATAATGAACCAATTCCTTTCGTACATTCGTTAAAAAACTTGGGGATATGGATTACTCCAACCTTAAATTGGAAACTCCACATTACTAAAATAATCGCCAAAATCAACTCAGTGCTTTATTCGATCAAATTCCACCGCAAGTGTCTATCAACTAAACTTCGAAAGCAATTCGTCCAATCCCTGATTTTTCCCCATATAGATTATGCTTGTTTAGTGAACTATGACCTCACAGACGAACAGAACATTATGCTCCAGAGAGCCATTAATTGCTGTATCCGTTTCATCTTTAACCTGCGTAGAGATGTGCGGATTTCACCGTACCGTGTTAACTTTAACTGGCTCACGGTTACAAGCAGGCGCGAGTACTTCTTTGGTATCCTTATCGCAAAAATCTTGCATGACCATGGTCCACAGTACCTGTTTGAAAAACTGGCGTTGACGGCCAATCAGCCCGATTTACGTCGTTCTGCACGTCGTGCAAATGCAAACACACTATCCATTCCTTCCTTCCGTACCACTACATTCAATAACTCCTTCTCTGTATCGGCCCCATATTTCTGGAACTCCTTACCTTACTCTATCACCTCTTCCTCGACCATTTCCAAAATAAAAAACGAACTCCGCGCTTTATTAATTAATAATGATGCTATTGCAACTACTCTCATAAGAGCACGACTGTAAATAACGGAATGCTTTCTTCTGTATACCCGAACAATTTAATTATCGTAGTTTAGTTTAATTTTAATTTAGTTTAAGTTACTTATAATTATCTAACTGTAATACATACAAGTATATCTGCCCTTTGGGTCCGCCCCAGGGTTTCTTTAAATAAATAAATAAATAAATAAATAAGAATTCTTTTTGAAAATGTCATAAAAATCAGTGAATGGGACAGATGTTACGTCAGCTTTGGCTAATACGTCTGCATCTTCGTTGCCTTTAATACCTCTGTGCGAGGGGACCCAAAACAGTTTAATTTCATACTGATTTTTATTTTTCATATTGAATTCTACAAATTTGCTTTTTATCTTGATTATGTACTGATTGTTTCTATACATTGACTTTGATGATTTAAGTGTTTCAAGTACGCTAAGTGAGTCTGAAAATATGTACACGTTGCGCTGGTCTATATTGAGAGCGATGTCTAAAGCATCCAATAAGGCGATGCACTCGGCTGTGTACAGTTTTGGACAAATGCAAGCTGCGTCAGCAGAGTTGGATCCAGATATTTTGCTACCATCAGTGTAAATATCAATTGCATCGCTTTGTACAAGAAATTTGTCAAAAGCTTTGTTGGAATCTGCAGCGGTTAATAATGATTTTCCAAGCGCAGTCTCGACCGGAATTGACGTAGTGACCGTTTTGTAATCGCAGAGATACGCTGAGAGATTATCATCACTATCTATTCCGCTATTGTAATTTATAGTTTTAAAGACGCATTTGCTGACCAGACGCTTAGGCGATGGAGTTATTTTTGTGCAGATGTTATAGAATTTTTTCATAGTTTGAGTTGTAAGGGAGTTCTTGTTAGCTGTACATTTTGCAAAAAAGCACTCGCCTAGAAATTTCGTTCGCTCTTCGATGTGTGTTAATTTTGATTCAGCAATGACTATTATATTTGGAGTACTTAACCGATAACCGAGAGCAGATCGTAATGCTGATCCTTGAATTTTTTCCAAAGTTTCGATATAGTCGGCACGAGTTGGAAAATAAACAAAGGAGCCATAGTCGATAATCGAGCGCACAAAGCTTTTGTACAAGATTGTCAGCTTTTCCGCATCCGATCCCCACCACGTCCCGCAAAGATATTTTATGACGTTAAGAGCCTTAGAACATTTCTTTTTAATGTGTTCTACATGTTGTTTAAACGACATTGTATAATCAAATACGATTCCAAGAAAGCGTGCCGATTCTGTGGATTCTATTTTTTGGTTATCAAGTACTATTTTTGCGGAACCTGGGGTGATGTTCTTTTTATTAAAGTGGACAAATTTAGTTTTAGAAGGTGTTAGTTCAAGCCCGAGATGAAGTAGGTTGAACTGAATTTTGACTGTGGCATTTTTTAAGAATTTTGTTCATCGTTTCGTCGACTTACACTTTACATATAGGGCTATATCATCTGCAAATTGAGATACGTTCACGCTTTTTGGCAGGTTATCGCAAATGTTCGATACATATAGTATATAAAGCATAGGGCTCAGAACGCCGCCTTGAGGAACACCTTTATGGACTGGTCTGCACTCATTTTGCAGTGAGTCTGTAATGATTCTCCTATCATGCGTCATGAACTTAACGAATTTGACTAGAGAAGCAGAACAACCAATATCAGCTAGCTTATTAGTTAATAAGTCGATATTTATGTTATCAAAAGCACCTTGAACGTCTAAAAATGTCGCAAAAATGTTGCTTTTTTCCAAGAATGCTTCTTCTGTTTTGAGAGTGAAAGTTGCTAGATTGTCCGCGCTCGATTTGCCCTTCCGAAAGCCATTTTGATTACCCGGAATAATATTGTGGTATTCAACCTACCAAGAAAGACGATTTTTAATTATAGTTTCAAATAGTTTGGCGACACATGACGTAAGGGCAATCGGGCGCATACCAGCATTGTTGGGTTTCGGAATGAAATGTATGAACGAGTGAGTCCAAGTACAAGGATAGTCATTTTTTAAGTACATTTCGTTGAAAATGTCTAATAAGATTAATTTTGTTTTAGGCGTTAATTTTTTTAAGATTTCAAAATCAATTCCGTCTATGTCAGGAGCTGATGAGATTCTCTTTTGTTCTAAGGCGATATTAAATTCTTCGAAGTTGAACATCGCGTCAAAAAATGCATTTTCCTGGCATTGCGGAATCCTTGATGGGTCTGAGTGCACCCAGCTAGGGTTGATTTTGGACAAGGCTATTTTTATTTTGTCTGTATCTTAAAGATTTTCTGAACAACTTACGGGGTAAGTTTTAACCCACCTGCTTTTCAGCACCTTACAAGTGTTCCATACATGAGTAATATTCGAGTGAACGTTTAAACTAGAAGCAAATTTTTTGAAATATTCTTTCTTTTTGGCTTTAATTACTTTTTTTAATGTAGCGCAACATTTTTTGTAATTTATTAAATCTATAAGATCTTGAGTGTATTGCCATTTTTTGTACATTGCGTACGAATTATTTACGTCCGCCCTTTTTATATACACGATATCTCATGAACGTATAGCAGTATCGACGTAATAATAAATATTTCTTAGGATTTCGTTCATTTTCATCATTACTCTTAGCTTCATAACATTTTGGTAATTTGTACAGAAATTATTTTTTAGGTATATGAAGGTGAACGGAAATACGGCAACTATTACAAACAAAATCATTTGAAAAAAAAATTCTTTTCACTTTTCCGGATCAGATCATAGAGAAAATAGGATCACAGAAGTACACCTTCAGAACTAATAATTAATTTAAACTCGAAGCGGCGAGGATTTTTTTCATGTATTATATCTCTCCTTGAATTTCGTATTTAGGATAATGCAAAGTATCATTTGATAGGTAATTTCGTAGTCAATATTTACATGCATGTTACTTACGGTATATGTTTCACAAATGGCCAGCTATGGCCAATTTAAAAAATTTTAAAAACACGGGGCGATGCGGCGATATCGGGGCAAAGTGGTGAATCCTTATTTTAAGTGAGAACGACTATCATAAAATTAAGTGCAAGTCATAATCTTTTAAGTTTTTATTTTTTGTTTTAATTAAAAACAAAATTTCCACGTTGGTGGAATGAACCTCTTCAGATATATCAAAGTTTCCAACAACAGTAAAAAAAGAAATTGCATCTTCGAATGCTTTGAATACTCGTATTATATCAGGATCACATATTTTAACTTCGTCATTAGTTACTCAATGCATTCATCAAAAGGAAATTGTAAATTAAAAAATAATCACGGAATAGAGACATCCGGGAAAAAATTTCGCCGTTTCACCCCAAAGTATCACATGGACTTCCAGGTACGATATCTCATTATAAACACACAAAAAATGAACAATTCATGTTTTATAAATAAGTCCAAAAAATATACTTTTAGAATAAATATATAAATAATGATTATTAAATTGCCAAACTGAAAATATTGATTAATCTGAGAATAAAGTACAGGAAAATGTCTTGCAAATTTTGTTTAAAAATTACATTTCTCGCTCCCAAATGTTGGTAAGAGAATAAAAAATGAAATACCATGCCTCAAAATGTGAAAAATTGTGTAAACAAAGAAACCACATATGATATTTCACAATCAGTATGATCATAATGGAAATATTTGAGATTCGCCACTTCGCCCCGTTCGCAGCTTCGCCCGTCTTCCCCATTAGTTTTGTAGATGTACATATACAAAATTATTATTTCTATTAAATTATAAACATACCTGATGACTGACTGCGCTACAAACTACACAATAGTTCAGTAACACCATACAGTAAAACAATAAGTTTGCCACATGATAGAGTAAACTTTGAACATCATGCTTATTTAGATCCGAATGGACAAGTGTCTTGTACGTATTGAACAATGAATACGTTAACGTGTACAAGGAAAATACGACAATTAGAAGTATTTGTATTGCGAAACATTTGGCAACCTCTTGACATGTTGTGACAAGTTTCAAATGACATTGCCTGGTTGAAAAAAGTAGGACTACAATTATAAAAAGATTTTAAATATAAATTTAAAATAACGTATTTAATATAATAGTAAGAGGCACCACAGTGTAAAACTAAATATAATTTATGATATTTTTTAAATTCGAATATTATATGCTAAAAATATAATAGTTGAGACATTTCTTGTGCTTAACACTATAGACTATTTTGGTAGTTAATGTAATTACATTATTAATTAATATTTATACAACAAATAAAATAGAACTAAGAATTAATTACCTTAATAGCACCCTTTATTCCATCCATATTCCATCCATATTCCTTTGGAACATTGGGAACATTCCAAAGTAATATTCCATCCTAGGAACATTGAAATATTCCGCATTAGAAATATTATAAACTATATAAATTTTGTTAGAATATTCCAAAAACTATCAAATAATTTAGACGAAATAAGAATGCGAAATGAATGAATACCATTTTTTAAGCTGATTTCAGAATATTTCATTGCGATGTATCACAATTATTAAATGATTTTCTAAAAATCTAGTAGGTAATTGTCAAAATACAAATATATGTTAATTGTTTATAATCCCTGTACATTAATTGATAGAGTTTTTAAAATGTGTGAATAAAATGTTCAATCTGTAATGCTTAATAATATTTATGATGCAGAATATTTCAATGTTCCTGGAATATTCCGAACGTTGGACATTTCAATGTTCGTGGAATATGGATGGAATATTACCTTGGAATATGGATGGAATAAAGTGTACTATTGGGATAATAGCTCCAACATATTTTCTGAATGTGACAGAACTTCGGTATATTTGATGTTAATACAAAATGTTACTCATAGTTTTTTATAGAAGAGAAAACAAATTAATTTATTGATATTAGTAGTAAATACCCTGCAAATATGAAGTAAAAAAATCGTCTTCCAAAGATATGGTGTATATTTTAGCTATATTGGCGTTCTTAAAAGTCTAAAATATATATTAAATACTTCCCCAATATCACATTTTATTTCATCCATATTCCTGGAATATTCCTTTGGAACATTGGGAATATTCCAAAGTAATATTCCATCTATATTCCAGGAACATATATTCCGAATGTCCAACGTTCGGAATATTCCTTGAAGTATGGAATATGGATGAAATTTACTTTGGAATATTCCCAATGTTCTAAAGGAATATTCTAGGAATATGGATTGAATAAAGTGTTCTATAAGGGATTAAAATCAAATCTGAAAATGTCGGATCTAATAATGTGACGCAATTTTTGTGGTTGGTACATAAACTTGGATATTTTTGAAGTCCATATGAATTGATACGTTTACTGTTTTATATCCTAATATTTTTATAACATAATGGAAAAGGAGAATGGCCACCTCAGAGTAACAACAATGTGCAAGTGTAACCTTTATAACCCGAATGAAAGGAAATATTACAACTGACAGTTATAAAAAAAATGAATTGCCTTTCAAACAAGAGAAGTTTATACAAACTTTACGTGTGAGAAATTTTGCTAACAAATGCATTATAAGTTGTAAGTAGAAACAGTCAAATTGATCAGACATTACATTCTTTAGAGGCGAAGTTCCCCTCATCGGAGTAAACTAATTTTTTTGTTATATGATCTTTTAAGTCTCTTTTCACTAGTACGGTTCTAACAAAGGTTACACTTTTACGAATATTGAATTAAACCTTTTGGAAACGTAATTCCAGATAATTTTAACAAACAACTTACTTAAGAATTCGTAGTTTGTTAATATCTAAACATTCTTCTTTGGGAACAATATTCTTTTTCGAATTAATTTTTATTTCAGGCTTTTCATCAGTCGTTTTCATATTTTGCGATTGTTGTGAATCATTCGACAGTTTTCTACTAAATATGTCGTTTAACTCTTCTAAATTATCACCAATATCACTGGAATATAAAATAAAAATAAGTACTTAAAAGGTACGGTTTAAACCATATTTCTTTTCTAACAAAACGAAGAATTGATTTCATCCAAGCAGTTCGAAATATTGGGTTTACTTACCCAATTATATTAAGGAATACAGCGTTCGTTACCATGGTTAATAATGTTGGATAACATATTAAAATGAGTACACATATTCTTGTATCCATCGGAATAAAACTAACAAAAAACTGACTTATCGTTGTTCCAAATACCCATAGAATTGCAATGATTGAAATTATAACCCTGGGTAATTTCCATAATTCAGATTTTAAGTTTTTGCAATTATTTCTTCCAAGTCCAGTACTGCGCATCAGTTTCAATACTTTGATTTTCGTATGCGAAAAATTGTGCAAACTCTTGAATGGCAAAAAATGTTACTAATTATTTATTAATTTGGTACTAGTTTTGTCTTAGAATAAACTACTGATATCTTTTTTATGCTGCAATTTTGTAAAAGCAACAAAAGTAATTAAATAAAGAAATTCCTAAATTGAACTAAAAAGTGAGGTACACCTGCTTCTCCACTTTTGTTGTTAAAATTTCCATTTCATTATCCAATAACCATTGGAATTTTGTTTATTACAAAACATTGATTTACTCGATATTACTTATCAATGTAATTTTGCTAAATCTGATTTGATATCTCTTAAAATAAATTAAAATAGTATTAAATTAAAATTATTTACTAAAGTTATTTGAATTGGTTAATATAGATTCTATATATATTATGTTTTTAATAAATAAAATAATTGTTTTGCTTTTTATTTTAAATATATTCAAAATTACTATAAAAATGATGATGATTTAATAAATTATTTGACTTAAAAATTATAAATTTGCATATATACTGCACTTATTGAAGTAGTATCATTAATAAATTAAAAGTTTGCATTACATTACATTTATGTTCATAATATTATAATACCTCCGTGTATTTATTATATCTATGACTAATCTAAATGATATTCGCTTGTAAATACGAGATCTTAAATGAATACATGAACATTTATATGTACCACTTATTTTTCGCTTTAGCACTTGCGAGAAATAGAAAGTGTCGCCATCTGACGGAAAATAACAGCGACGAAAAATCCGCGATATGTTAAACTTAAGCTATTATAAAAAAGTTGATTGATTTAATACATTACCTTTAATAAAATGTAATAAATATTATTCGAACCGAAAAGTTACTAAAGTATATTAACAGAAATTTAACGTTTTTCAAAATCTTTAATCCTTCAATGGTATATTTAATTTAGATTTATTTAATGGTAATAGCTAAGTTTCAGAAATCTTCAAATTTAATAAATTGTTTTGGTGTGTTTTGTATGAAAGTTCCATATGAAAAACTGTATGAAAAATTATTTAATCGAAATTTCGTAATAAATAAATATTTCCGTATGAAACTTCATGACTGGCATCAAACATCATCTTAAATAAATATACATTTGGTTTTTAACAGAGAACGGTAATTAAATTAAATCTATAATACGTACCTTGGAGTGATACCAACCTAAAATGTCAACACAGGCAGTCAAAATAATAAAATACACGAACATAATGTAATAGGTCACTTTTCCCAGTGTATCAGCTACAGCGTCGATTAAATAATAACAAGAGTAGGACACATAGAAAAATGTTGACACGCATATAAGACAATAAAATAAACTTAAAGTTGGGTACTGATGACCGCATGGCGTCTCAAATACTCGCATGCCCAGAATCGAACTTAATACAATTAAAGGCCATTGTAGGCAGTTCCTTCGGAACATTTTAAATCTGTAATTTTAAAGATATTTTGTTATTTAATTACTTTCCATAATAAAAAAGCTAGACAGAGTGAGATTTATTCTATTCGATTTTTGGACCTAACAAACTCTCTAAACTTGATTTAGTCAAATACGACTAATGAAGGTGTAAGTAGTCGGTCACTAATTGTATTGGTAATAACTTTTACTAATCAAGAAAAAAAAAACACGAGTAGTTCATTGCCAAATTCAGTTTAGTAACAAAATTTTTAAAATACAATTATTATTTTCCGATTAGTAGAATGTGTCTAATGAATGAATAGTTTTTGTTCTCTATTAGTAAACAAGATTATTAATTGAATTAGCCACTTTTCACTTATTCATTAGTATTCAAAAGTATTCCGTAAAGAAAAAAATGGTAGATACTTGTAAATCTGAATTTCACAAATACATATTTTCGTGAACTCAATATTTCCATAATAAAAAGAATAGTAAATTGTTTACTTCCGACTATTCGAACCATTATTTATATGCACGGAATCATTTGTTTTGAATGTATACTAATATACTTTAGAAATAATAAAATCTATGAACTATATATTTAAAATTTATCCCGATATTTACTTATATTTAAGCATTTAACTTTATTTTCTATTGTACTTACAAGAGGTTAGATTTATTTATTTAACTAATTCCATTGTCTAATAAAAAAGATTTAAGACAGCCTATTTAGTAGGAAAAATATGTTGTGTAATGAAAGCTTAGTTATCTATTGATTTGTTTCTATGTACTACAATTTTTATGATGGGACTAACTTTCGATCATAAGTATCATGCAATAAAATTGATATCTTCAACAGGATCGAGATTTTTACAGAAACGTTTCGTTTATCGCATAACTCTGTTTTTTTTTCAATGCATTCTGGCTTTGCATGAAGTTTAAGATTAACATCTGTACAGTTATTATGCCAGAGCTTAAGCCCGATAGTCATTATATAAATAAAGATTTAAACTCAGGTTTATTCGATAAGCATATACAATGCGTCATGCGCGTATTAAGCCATTTTATTGCAGTTTGCTAAGCAATTGATGTAATGAAGAATTCAGCAAATGTTTTTTTTTTAATTTGACGTGTTGAAAAGACGTGACAATTGCATCTTCATGTGGAGACTGGGAGTAATTGATAAAAAGTGGATAGATTTTTGAAATTAAATTATAATTTTCTATACTTTTACATGAAACTCGGTACTCCGAGATTCCAAATAGCGGAACCAATATGGAGGGTAAAAACATCCGCCATTTGGATTTTTGTAATTTCCAATTGTAGATTCGTAATCAGCGACCTCGAAAACTCCTGAGTACCGAGTTTTATGTAAAATGAATAAAGTTTCGGAATTTTGTCCGCCATATTGGATCCACCATTTTGAATTTCATTAATCTGACAACGGATTCCTAATCGGCGGCCTCGAAAATTTCCTAGTGCAGAACTTCTGTTTATAACTTTTTATAATTTTCGATAAAGCTAATTTATAAAAAAAAACACGATTTCTTTGACTTTGTTTATCTATATTCTATGTCAATAATATTTATTAATAAAAAAGAAAATTATGGTACTGTATCTTACTATTCAAGATCATAGGATGCTAAATTTATTGAACATATCGATATTAATATTGATCGATTTACACAAAATAATATTATTTATAGGTGGGTCTATGAGAGACCCGCTACGCCACAAAAGGTCAAATATCACGCTTTTTCTACTCAAATTTTATCGATGAAAATAAAGACTTACCGAATTGTATAAAATTTGAGCCAAAGGAACAAATTTTATAGTGTAATTTTTTTTTTTTTATTTATTAATTAACGGGCAGAATCGCCCTTTTTTCATTTAAAAAAATTGAATTATTTTTGGGAGAAGCCGAGAAAACAATTTTTGAAGATGGCGTTGTTGGTCATTTTTTGACTTTAAATCGCTTGTAGCTCGAAAAGGAAGTATTGTTCGAGAAAAATAAGAGCGAATTGATGTTATTTTGACCCAGTTTAGCTAATCTATATGTTTCTGGAACGATTTTTCAACGTTTTCATGTTTTTTTAAGTTTATTCTTAATAATAAACTATTGACAACGCGGACAACAAAATTTTATTTACATTTTTTGTTCGCAAGAACATCATACATCAATTCCAATTGGTTTCAATCCGGTAGCTTTCAACTGATCGGTTAACAAAAAAGTTTGTGCGTGTTTTCGAGAGTGCACCGCCCGCCTGTTACTGGAATAGTTTTTTTTGTAGTATTTTAATAACATTTTAATTGTATAACTTTGTAAAATATAAATTGGAACTTGGATAGGTGAATTTTGTACCGAAACATACAAATATATTAGGACAATTATATTATCTAAAGAGTTTTTAATATCCTTGATTTATGTTTAATAAATTAACGTTTTAATTAATTTTATAACATTTGAAAAACCACTGGTTTTGAAAATTCTCATATTTAAAATATAATTCCAAACTTTTGTATCGTATGTTAATATATATACATGTTACGTATATTTAATAAACACTTTCAAATGATTGATTACTCTGGTTTTATAATGTTCCTATGAAAAAAATAAGAAATGCATGTGTACGAAGATATATTAGTTAAAAAATGTTCTATAACATTTTATAAGTCTGGTTAATGAATGTATATTTAATATCATATTCGTTAAAATATAGATACCATGAAAATAAAACTGATGTATGTTAAAAATACTAACACATCTGATTGTTGATAATCTCTCATTATGTAATAATAACATAACTGTCGATAAAAAATAATGTTGACTTTGTGTAAATATTAATATTTTATATTAAATAATTATTAAAATTGTATGATGAATAACTTCGTTAGTCATAGATTTATAACAGAATATTCATACGTGTTACGAAGTGTTATTTGAAAATTTCGGTCGAAATAAATTTTCTTCCAATTCCTAAAAATGATCACGAATTATAATCTACTTCATTTATCATTAATAATTATGTGATATTAAAATATGTATTTTATCATTGACCTGTAGGTTAAAATGAATGCCATACTACCCAATAATGTCAAATGTAACCGATAAGAAAGCATTTCGATAGCGAGAAAAAGATACCCTACAGGCGTATTACCGTGTTCGTAAAATAAACTCATACATATGTAAGATTTTTTTTAATCAATGAGATTTCATAAACTTATATTCATAGGTTATTTTATCGAATACAATAGAAACAACAAATTGAAAATGTTAAATAGAAAGAAAAAATCGTTTTAAGGAGAACGCGCTTGATGCAATGTGATGTGTATTCGTTCAAATATTCCTCTCAAATGTGACACAAAAATTTCATAGACCCGAAAAGTAAATTAAATACACTAAATTACTGAAATTTGTATGTTTGTATCAGTAACTATACAACTTTTGTAGGTAAATAAAATTGAAACATTACCAGGAAATTTGACAAAATAAGCGAAACCGCGGTAACACCCGAAAAGAATTGGTCGAATAAAATATTATATAAGGAAATCGTATGTGTATACATTATTTCTAACACAGTTGGAACTCATCTCCCCTCCTTCTACTACTACGCCATTGCATATTTGACCAATTTTTGTCCACCAACATTGTCCACCATCATTTGATCAATTGTGTGTTTGTCCAATTGTGAGGCCGACTAATCACTTTTTCGACCATTTGTGCGTTCAACCAATTTCATCATTCAACCAATTGTTTTTCGACCAACTCATATGAGTTGCCCTTTTTTCATAACTACTGTATGAAAGATGTCTTAATCTAAGACACTAATCTAAACCTATCATCTCTTCGAATCCTTTGAGAAGTTTCTTAATAAGAAAACGTTGCAAGTAACATGATTGTACATCTCGATACATAAATAAACTTTTATTGAATGTGAATATGTAAAATGGAATCGATATTCGTACCCAGTTTGCAATTTTAGGGAAATTATTATCCGAAATTGATGGAATACATGAATAAATAAACCACACCAAATTTTGAAACGCAGTGTGGGTTATGTAGCCTTCTCGTTATTTTTACAAATCTGAATATCTCAAAACCGATTTCCACATTCAGTTTGTAATAACCATATTTATTTTGATCTTGATTTTCAGCCACAAACTTCTTTCGGTGTTATCGATCTTCTAGGCTATTAAGTACTCTGAAAGAAACTTCGCAAACTGATAAATCCAGTTACAGAATATGATGAGAACTAATACCTAAAACCACTTCAATTTTTTATAACGTGGGAAAGTTGCAAAAATAGTTGTTAAAGTTGCGGAGTTTACATAGAAAAATGCCGTAACCTCAGTAGTAACAGGACACAAGGCTCGCAGTAAATGCGGACTGTTACTACTGAGACTACTGCAAAGAAGAAGTCCCTTCGAAGAAATTTTAGAGCTAAAAGATGAAAATAGTTGAAAAATCGTTGTGAGAACTTTACATTACATAAGTCATTTTACATCTGCTGCATGTGTAAATTTGTCCATATCTCTATAAAATTACTTCGAAATTTTTTGCGGTCAGGAAGTCACGATATGCTGCAAAAAAATGTCAAGAAAAACTGAAAGTGGGGATAATTTTAAAGTCGATAACAGATGATAAATCACTTTGAATTGAAATCGTAGCTGCTCCTTTTTAAGTAATAACCACATTTTTCATATTTCAATTCGACTATTTTTTGCAACGTTCAAAAGACAAGAATCACGATCGATAAAATCTCGGTACATGTCAAATTTTTTACATAAAAATATGCCGTATAAGATAATTGGAAAAATGAGTTTTATTCATAAGTTTTTAGCAGGTTTGAACCATTTCCAAAGTGTAATACGAGGAGGCAACTTATATTACATCTATCTTATTTTTGTTATTTTTTTACAATTTAATATACTTTATTTTAATTTTTGAAATTTTCCATAGTTTTATAACTTTTATTAATCATTTTTTGAAATGGTTTTGAAATTAGATTAAATATGCCGGGGTGAATTGGTAACTACGGTCTTCTTTTACCCTTTCAGTCACAGGCGGACACCAGTGTCCCACAATTTAACAATAAGTGTTAAAAAAAAAGTTGGTAGGCCATATTGGATCCGCCATTTTGAATTTTGAAAATCTGACACCGGATTCGTAATCAGCGACCTCAAAAACGCAAATACACGAAATTTCAAAAAAATGCCATGGCTGGAAAAATTCGTGACTGGAAGGTTTAAACGATTTGAGTATGTTTTTGTATTTTTTGTATTTATATTTATTTTAAGCCTTAATTACAATACATTGCGTTATCTTATGGCTAAATTAGATGATATACATATACTTTCAAAAAATTAAATTAATTAATATTACGATTTGCAGTATATTCCATAGTCAGCTAATAAATAGAATTAAGGCAGGAAAAATGAGTGTCATCTGTGGAAATGGCAGATGGGAATTAAGCATATTTAATAATCTGCATGCAAAAAAGATCTATCAGAATATATTTGTTCATATCACATAATAAAAGAATGAAGATGAGATTTAAGGTTGTTATTGCAGGGGATGAACGTGTGGAGGGCGGAAAGGAGTTCAAAGTCTTGCTGTCACAATTGTAAATGACTTTGAATATAATTGAGACTTTGAGAAGGGAACCAGGAGGTCCCCCTGCCTAATCCTTGTTGTACGTCTTTTTGTCGATTGGCGATATATAAAGATAGCGAAAAGGTATTGTGGCTCTCCATAAGTAAGGATGTTATAAGTAAGGCATCCCATAAAATATAACTATCTATATATTTCATAGGGAGCCACCCAAGCTTTCTACGATAAGGCGTAACAATGGCAGTCTCTTTTGAGGATGAAAATAAAACGGATACATTGGTTTAGAAGACGCTGATTGTCGCGAACCTGAAATCATTATCGACAAAATATTTGTAATCATTTGCGAAGGGTACTAGGTGTAGGTTTTCTGCGGTTTTCCTACGCCATTGCACACCGAATGGGGTACCTATGTATAAATCGGCCGCAGCCGTGCGAAAAGGCAAAGTTCAAATAATTCGAAAACTCGAATGATTTAAATTCGTTTTCGTAATCCGTGATTCGGTTATCTTCGGATTTGATTTGTTTCAAAAAGAAAAAGAACTGCTCGCGATCCTTGACAACGGTGAAAACTCTATGTTTGGTGGTCACTAAGGCCTCAGACTGAATTTAGCTTCCGACTAGGAAGGACCTCAGAAACTAATCCGGTATTTTTGTACTAAGTCGATCGAGAGAGTAGACTATAGGATTTCCAGTTGTCGTCATCGTCGTCGTCGTTGGCTAAGCGCTTCTGAGTGGACAGAGAATCCTTTGTGGAAGTGGTGGTCGCCCTCCGGAAAAGAGGACTGGATATTTGGTACCGTAATCCCTCAGTGATGGTCGCCCACATGAGGTTGGTAAGTGGTAGAGAGTGGTCGCCCACTCGAAAGAGGTGATGGTCGCCCATCATAAGTAATTGCAGGTAACGAGGTTGGATAGTGGTAGAGAGTGGAGGCCCACTCGAAAGAGGTGATGGTCGCCCATCATAATTAGTACTATGGTGAACGAGGTTGGTAAGTGGTAGAGAGTGGTCGCCCACTCGAAAGAGGTGATGGTCGCCCATCATAAGTAATTGCAGGTAATGAGGTTGGTGTGTGGTATTGAGTGGTCGCCCGCTCGAATGTGTTTCTGTTGGTTAGATTGGCGGAGTTTAGGTTCGTGGTTTAATTTTCTACTTTCTCTCGATTGACGTCGCGAACGCGTTATTTCGTGGAATTTAATTTGAATTTGCCATTTCGTTCTTTAATAATAAAGTTTCGTTTAATCATAAATCGTGTATTTTATTATTCGTGTTGAGTCATTATATTGTACTTTCGTTCTCTCCCGAACACTGATATTTGTCCTTTCGAGTCCGTGAAATGTCACTATAGGCAACACAACAATAATCGAATTGGGGAAAAATCAAAGTAATAACTAGGTGTCTTCTGAGCTGTGTTGATAGTACATGTTTATTAAATTTCAGATGGTGCTGAATAGAATTCACCCCCCCCCCCTCGAAATATGCTTTATTTGTGTATCACATGTCAAAGTTGCGTCTATACGTAATCCCAGATTTACTATCTCATGAACGAGGGATACCGTATGCGCATCTATTTTAATCTTAGGAAGTTCCAAAATGTCGATGCCGCGTAAGGTTCCTGAAGTTCCTAATAAGATTACTTTCGTTTTGGCAAGGTTTGAAGTCAAACTGAAATCGCTGGCATACTTTGATACTGCTATAATATCAGCATTAATGCCGGAAATGGCATTCGGGAGATCCGAAACTTTACTTTGGAGCATAATTTGCAGATCATCCGCATAAAGCATATGACTAGTATGCGATAGGATATTGGATATATCATTAATCAAGATGATAAATAACAGAAGTCCCAAAATAGACAATTAGTAAATAACAGGAGTCCCATAATAGACAATTAGTAAATAACAGGAGTTCCATTCTGACAATTTGAAATTTTGCACAGCTTTATAGCTTTGGTTAATGATTTTAAAAACGTTTTGCGATGAGAATAAATATACTGGGATGAAAGGGCAACTACGACCTTCTATAAATATTTTGAATAGGTTTTTTCATCTATGATCATGTTTATTTTTAACCTATTCCAAAACGATCACATTGACATGCATGACAAAATTTAGACATTTGTGGAGTACGTATTCTTCATACGCCGCGTGACACCGATAGAAGAAGTTAAGTGAATAACACGTTCAATTTTTCATTGACATTAATTAAGAAATCTGATATTAATTGGATATAAATGCCGACGTTAAATGCGTGAATGGTCCATTATAGTAAAAAAAAACTGGAACTTAAAATGCTTTGATATCAAAACTAATTTAATATCATTCTGTCGCAAAAACTATTAAAATTTATATACAAATTCAGACGGTTAACGCACTGGACTACGAAGTCGTAGGTCGTGAGTTCGATCCCCGTCTGGTGAACAATTTTTCGATTCCGTTTTCAAGCAGCAGCTCGCTGTTGGTAAGACGAGCCACGTTGTTTGTGTTTACGTTTCGAAAGTATTGTTTATCTGGCGGAAATCGACTCATGACCGCTGCTGTACTTGGTGTAGGTTTCTGCAGTCCTACATTTCATACACAAATGTGAAGTATGACGCCATCTTTCTAATTGTAAGTCGATCTGCAGCTCTCGCAAAATCTTACGATTTACAATACAGCAACGATTGAGTAAAAAGGGCGATTCCGCCCGTTACTTAACCCATTAACGCCCAAAGGACACTTTTTTTTGCTTGAATTTCAGTCGAGTATTTCGTAACAAAATCGAAGTTCCAAAAAATTGAAAGGTCCATGTCCTACTATTTGCAAGGTCGCTCTTGCAGATTCCGAGGTCAAAATGGAGTTTCAGCCATCAGGAATTCCAATATGGCGCCGAATTTGGAAAAAATTTCCAAAAAATTGTGAAATATTTATTTTTATCAATTTTTTTCGAGCCATTAGAATACTGGGATTCTATTGAAACTATGGACAAAGGTGGATAAAATACTTGAGTTTTAAGAAAAAATTTTACTATTATACGCCACATCATTCTATTGACCTCAAAATGGCGTCCACAATGAAAATTTCTTTGAAACATTTCTGGACGATCTAACTAAAAAACTACGAGCTTTTTTAAAACAAATGTTAAGAATGAAAAGTTCTTAGAGTTCATCGAGAAATATAATGGAATTTTCTCAAATTCTTTTGATGATATTTTGAGAAATTTTTGTTCAAATTTTTTTCAATATTGTAATTTATTTACGAAAAATTCTGAAAAAAATATAGTGTTTTCTCTGATGAATTCTATGAGTTTTTTGTTCATTGTAATCTTTTCAAGAAGTTGATAGTTTTCTAGGAAATGAATTTTAAATATTACAGTTCAGGATTTTTTTTTCTCACAAACTAGTAACTTTTGAAAAAATTACAAAGAATAAAAAACTCTTAGAATTCATCAGAGAATACACTTTATTTTTTTCAGAATTTTTCGTCAATAAATTACAATATTGAAAAAAAATTTAAAAAAAAAAATTCCTCAAAATGTCATAAAATAAATCTGAAAAATTTCACGATATTTCTCGGTGAATTATAAGAACTTTTCATTCTTAGCATTTTTTTTAAAAAGCTCGTAGTTTTTGAGTTAGATTGTCCGGAAATTTTTCAAAGAAATTTTCGTTGTTGACGCCATTTTGAGGTCGTTAGAATGATGTGGGGTATAATAGTAATTTTTTTTCTTAAAACTCAAGTATTTTATCCACCCTTGTCCATAGTTTTAATAGAATCCCAATATTCTAATGGCTCGAAAAAAATTGATAAGAATAAATATTTCCCAATTTTTTGGAAATTTTTTTCAAATTCGGCGCCATATCGGAATTCCTGATGGCTGAAACTCAATTTTGACCTCGGAATCTTGAAGAGTGACCTCGAAAACAGTAGGATATCGACGTTTAAATTTTTTGGAAATTCGATTTTGACACGAAATACTCGCTTGAAATTGAAGCAAAAAAATGTCTCCTTTGGGCGTTAATGGGTTAATAAAATTAAAAAAAAATCTCATCATACATAAAACATAATATATTGCATTTAGTTTCTAAACTATCTGCGATTTATACGAGACAAGGGAATATTTTCTAAAAATTATTTTCCTCAAATCTTTATAAAATTTTTCTCAAGAAATTATTATGATTGATAAGTAGTTTTTGGTTTTCTGGTTTAATATTCAATTCTGGCGGTTTCTACATACTCCTCAGAATAATGTTCTTTGAAACAAGTTTTCATTATTGCGGAGAATTATTTTGATTTTTCGTTTCACTCCATCGTTTAGCAGATAACTGGATCGCAATGATGAGAATAGTTGTTATAGTACCTGCAATCTGAAAAATTCCTAAGTCAAAAGAAAGAATTAATTAACTAAAAGTGTGGTTATTTTTTAGTTAATTTAAACATGTTTGCATATTTAACAAAAAACGACACATTCTTCAATGTTTCAACTACTGATATATTAAATGTTATATATTAAATTTCATCAAATTAGAGCAAGATTACAATATGACTGAAAATATTCATTGAACTAATTACTATCTGCACATCGAAGAATCAAATTAAGCATATGTTTTATTTGTAACTTGAATATTTTATATTTAGGAAATTGTTTAGTATGTATATATAATCTTAAAATAGTCTTCTTGGGTCATCTTATCGCAAGAGGAATCCACTTGCGGCGAGTAGAAATCCACTTGCCGTATAACAAGATGATATAACGTGATCATATAACAAGAGGATTTCCACTTGCGGCAAGAGGACGTTTTAAGAGTGTGGATTTTATTACAAAAAAATATTGTTGTATGCATTTGCAAAAGATGTAAGCATAGACTATGTGTGAATAAGTACTGATAATTATTGGTATTTGTCAGTCCTTTATGTTATAACGTATAAATAATCAAAAACAATTGAATAAATAAGTAAATAAATAAACAGATGTAACGAGGTTCTTAGTTGACGCCCAGCGCAATAAATTATGATTTTATTTATTCAAATGCTTATTTATAAGTTTTAACAAAAACGACCGGCATATACCAAGAATTATCGGTACTTATTTGTTTAAAACGGCAGAGAAATGAAGAAATAATGAAACTATGAATAACGCATAAAATGAAAAAAATATTTTTCAAAACATGCACAGAAAAAAGCTATAGTTGTAGAAACTATACATATACTGGTTGAGTCAACTATTCTATGGTTGTGTGAGGTATTAGAAATAGTTGTATCAACTATAATATTAAACTATTGAAAGCAAAATGCTAAAAAATTACCCCGTGAATTAAACTGCGGTTTATGTTAAACAGTCCTAGAATCTGGAACTTCAGTCGATTTTGAATTAACTGAAGATTAAAGTTTCGAATCTGCAAAATATCATAAAGTATTACAATAAACTGATAAGTTGAATATAATATAAAGATGCTGTACAAATGACACTTGCCTCAGTGCAAAGTTGAACATTAGAATATGATTCATCATAAAGACGACATATTAAATCTCCTGTTTTTACTGTCTGTAAATATATAAAAAATGTTCAGCGGCACTGAAATATATTTTTATAATAGAATCATGTACACAGTAAAAGATAACTTTACTTAGTCTAACCACCCTGACTTTGTTTGACCAAGTTTGGGTCATACAACTAAACTATTAGTTATGGGAACCAAACAGAACAGATTGTGAGCACTAAACGAATTTGGTTATCCGAATAAAACTTTAACACTTATTTAGGTTTATAAATATTACTTTTCTGTTTGATAGTACAGAACAATATCAGATACGACGTTCACGCTGCATATGAGAAATTTTACATATCCAGATTGTAATTTTGGGACAAACTTGACAGAATTTGACATTTGTTCTAATAAAATCTTGAAAATTTGACTACAATAGTAAAAATTAGAAAAAATCTAGGAATTTTTACTAGACACAATTTTTCTATTCTATAAGTTCAGCCAAAAATTACTTAGTGAAAAACCGTAGCAAAATTTCCAAGAAAAATGTTGTTAGTGTGAGTTATTCAGTATGAATTATTAAAATATTTCAAATGTCAAGATGGTTAATCGAGTATTCACAAACCTTGATTAAAAAACAATACATCAAGTAATCGTTCATAAAATGAAATAACTTAAAGTGAATTCTGGGTCCCGCAACCGAACCCTTTTTTAGTGTAATAATAAAATACATTTAGGGAATACATGATGTAAAAATATAATATAAAAATACGATTTAAATTTATATCTGATTGGCATACCTCTTGTCCAACAGACTGACATATTTGACAGTAATCAATTATCATAATGGAATGGTTAAGGAACCACATTGTATTAAATAGCAACTGCCATTGAGAATCTGTTTTCCATTTCTCAAAAACTAATACTTGATAAGAAATATAAAACGATCCAGTTATTATACCTATACCGAAACTAATGATGATTAAAATTGGAAATGCGAAGCACTTCGTCGTTTCTTCACATATTCGAATAAGTTTCAAATGGCAGGTCCTGGAAAAAGAGGTTATTTGATTATTCAAGTATTTTTAAGTATGTCTAATATATTATTCGAAATTAAAACAAAAATGTGAAGATTTAAGGCTGTAGATGAGCCAATCAAACGGTATTTTTTTTGCACTACTAATTTTTTAATTTTCTTTAACGTTTGCTTCTAAAGCCAGAAACTCGTCTGGATTCATTAGAAGAATTGCAAATATGTCAGAGAAAATTTTAATTCATAAAGATGGAAAGGATGGAATTTTATAAGAAACTGTTTTTTTTGTATTGTTCTCGATTTTCGAAAAAAATGGAGGGCCGAACTCGAGAAATTCCCGGCCTGTCGGTCTTCTTTCAGTTTGCTACTCTTTTATTACAATGAAGACATTTGATAAACTATATGGCTGTTTTTTAAAATTGGCAGTTTCTCCTTTTATGTTTTAATATTACCTATGTATATTATTATACAGGGTGTACGAAAAGTCCCGGGACGGTTGAATAACTTTCAAAAGAATAAAAATTTCAAAAATCGCCGAAACACGTGATTCGATTTTTCAAACAAGCTATCTTTTGAGGGGGGGGGGGTTTCGGCCCCCCAACCTCAAGGGGGGCGGGGGGTAGGAGGGGGGCCAAAAATCATAAATGGCAACATGGTTTGAGTGGGGGCTCATTTGAAAGGTATTTTCGAGACGAATTCAGATCACTGGTCATAGAGGGCGCTGCGATCATTTTTCGGAGAGATACAAGTAAAAGAGGTTTTCAATGTAACGTTCAGAAACGGGTTAACACCCGTTTAAGAATATTGTTTTACACGATTTTAAGTTTTTTAAGTTTTTTAAGAATATTGAATTACACGATTCGGCGACTTCGAAATTTTCATTTTTTCAAACGTTAGTACGTCTAAGATCTGAAAAAGTCAAAAATCTCTGCGAAAAATGATTGCAGCGCCCTCTATGACCAGTGATCTGAATTCATCTCGAAAATACCTTTCAAATGAGCCCCCACTCAAACCATATTGCCATTTAAGATTTTTGGCCCCCCTCGTGCCCCCCGCCCCCCTTGAGGTTGGGGGGGCCGAAACCCCCCCTCAAAAGATAGCTTGTTTGAAAAATCGAATCACGTGTTTCGGCGATTTTTGAAATTTTTATTCTTTCGAAAGTTATTCAACTGTCCCGGGACTTTTCGTACACCCTGTATACAGGTTTTGATATAAGTCTGATCTTCTCTTTTTTCATTTAAGTCTTAAATAGGCTTGAAAATTATAGATTCGTGACATACAAAAACATTTGCAATAATATAACTTTTGATATAAAAGTTCAGGATCCTTGTGAGACGGCATTTTTATAGATGCACTTACCTTATAACGTGAAGCATTTTAACATCAATAATTCGCATTTTGCGAATATTATTTGCAGAATATTCTCTAGTCTCGTATTTATCTGGCTTAATGGTTCTGACATGTTGTGGCAACTCTGAAGGATCATCAGTTGCATTTTGGATCACGGTATTGAGTTGTTCTATAAGATCGCCTGTATTTCTGTTATAAGCAGGTAAAACAGTGGTGATGAATTACTTTTATTATTTGTAATTTAGTTATACTTAATTTACAATACGTATATATTCAAAAATTGATCGTAACGACCTAGACACAACAATTGGCGAAAATATTTTTGGAGATAATACGAAAAACAGAAATTGACTCTTAGTGCAGGTTTTTTATTAATAATAATAAATAAATAAAAAATGATGGGTTTACGTTTATTAGTAACCGATGGTAATCGCACTGTTATTTAAACATCTCAATACCCTGTTTAATCCTGTAATTGGTTTAGCCCAACTTGACAAAAATTTTGCGTTGAATTCAGTTAAAAATTTTGTATGAAAATGAAGTTGGGCGTTGATCTAATAGTATATTATAAACTAAGGGAGCAATTGCGAGTTTTATCGCACGAGCGAAGCCAGAGTTGACTATCACACTCGTCGGAAATCGATATTTCGCCCATGTTGTATATGATTTTTTTTAATTTGACAGTATGGGGCTCAATATTTTGCGCCCGAAGATTTCACTTCAGGGCGCAAAATCGAGTTCTACTCCCGGGGTGATAAAAAATACGTTTTCTATAGGCTTCGGATTAGCTCTTTTGGAATTCGATGTCAAAATTAAAAAAAAACTAATACCGATTTTTCACATTTTTCGAATACAATCTACTATTTTCAAGAGTATATTTTTATGTAAATCATGAATTTTACTTCGATAAGAGTGCAGTGTAGTGACTGGGAAATATTCAAATGTGGTCAACGTTTATAGTTGAATTTTGACAATATTGATATTTGTAAATATAAAATTAAGAAATCGAATTGAAACAAAAAATAAAAATTAAACGTTTTAAAAAAAAATATGGCTCTAAGAATATTTTCAATTTTTCCGAGATTTTTCGTCATTTTTAACATAAATCTTCGATTTAAATTATTTCATGCACCATGTGCTTCTAAATTTTAATCGAAATTTTACGAATGAAAATAACGCATTTATATTACGTCACCTAAAAATTGTAATAAAAAATACAACTGTTACCTTATCATATTAAGGTACAATCCTTTCATCAGTAGCATCATCACGATAGGGTGGTTAATAGAAATGTCAAAATATAGTTGTAATTCTCTTGTAATATCGGTTCTATCTTCAAGTCCCTGGGCTAAACCAATTAACATGCATGACCCTACTGAAATTATCATCCACGTTGTATTGCATATTCTAGATAATAAACTTCTATGTAATGTGGGTGCGAGTCCTGACTCGATCATTAATTTAGTTATTTCTTCCTTTTTTTGCGTGTAAATCTGCAATTTCTGGAAAGGATCGAAAAATTACTGATTTATCGCTGCATACATGTCTTTTATTATAATGAAAATTTATCTGATTTTAAATGCATGTGACGTCGTGTAGTGTTACACAAATGCAGGTATTTTCAAAAGTTTCTTAAAAATAAAATTGATTTTCAAAAAATCCAGAGCATGCAAATGTCGGCTATTTACAGATGTTTTTGAAAAATCTTCGTCTAACAAAATTACAATTTATTGTTATGAGAGATTGTTTGGTAGTAAATTACTGATAGTGATGGACAGTAATACATGTTGTTGGATACTTACTTTGGAATATCCCCATCCAAAAGCGGTAATAGAGAATGCTATTACATAATGATAACCCAATATAATACATGTAATAATTTCACCAGTGACTGATGAAAAATCATACATATAACTTTTTCTTTGTATAAAACAGCATATAATTGCGTAACTTAATCCTGTCAACCAAAGTAGGGAATAGAAGAAACTCAATTTTGAATGTTGATGACCAAGTGGATATTCAAGTACTCTAATTCCAATTATCCAACTCATTACAAACAATGGCCACTTCACATAATTTGACCCGATCATTATTAATCTGATACATTTAATTAATGTACTTATTCAGAGATAAGCTCAAATAGTATGTGTACGGATGTATTATCAGACACGTGGCTGCAATGAAGCTGAGAATTAAAGCTATAAAAAAGTGTGGGTACCTTTAAATATTTATTTTTATAGTTATTTACGCAATGATGTTAAATAAATCTTCAAACGTCTTAAAAAAACGTTAGAAAACTTTTAAAAAAATGCGATAACTCTTTCGATGGCACAGAAATCGCTGGACCAGTGACATTTTCATTTAAAATTAATGTTTTTATATATCGAAGTTCACTACACATGGGTAACTTTGTCGATTATAATAGTGATTTTTTAAGTATTAAAATACAGGTTGTCCACTTGTTATTGAAATGTCTAGATCGCGTATTTGTTAGGACTTCTGTAGAGCTTTTTATTTGCTTTTCATGTAATCTATAACGGGAATCTGAATATAGATAGAGAAACACAGTTGTCCTAATTGATACGTGACAAACTACAGATAAGCTAGAAGTGCGATAAATGTCATGATCTCGAAGAATCAGTGGTATACAAGGTCAAAAATATGGCTGAAATTATATTATGTCCTATTGGGGGAAAATATAGTAAGTCTTTGATTTCACGATCAGTATTAAAACTAATTGTTTTAATAATGTCGCTTTCTTTCTTCTATTTTGTTATTTTGCATTTTCATTTATGTATTCCTTTTGAATAAAAATTATTATTTTATAAATATCTTTATTTTGAATCCGAGTTGAATATTTTTTTTTATTCCTGTATGTGCGAATTATTTGAACCGGTACTGTGAACTCATTAATATTTGGGTAAGATATAAATCCCTCTGATCGAAAAAAATGTATCAACTTTGGAGACGCTCTACAGAGAGATCCATTTTTTTTACTTTTTCAAAACAAAAGAAGAGCCGGTCAAGTCCAGCTATGTATGTGCCTGGACTATATGTGCAACCTGAAAGTTCTTTCAAATCCAATTTTTGTTCTGATATTGTTTCAGTGATGCCACACGATTATTTTAAGACCAAAGAGACAAAAATAAAACAAAAAATAAAAAAAACCAAAACTATTCAAGAATATATTAATTTATAAAACGGTCGAAAAAATAAACCTGTCAAATGTATATTAACAATCAGACAAAAATGTGCCGAGGAAATTTTAAATAAACTCAATTTTCCGATTTTTTTGCAGGTTACTGTACACAGTTTTATTAATTTAACACCTACAAACTTCAGTTTGACTTTAAAACTTCGTAATCTAATTAATATCGAGGGAGATGTTTTATAATAAAAAAGGTCTGGTAATTACTTTAAAACTCTAAAAAATTTTAAAATAGTTGTGAAAATAGTCGTTTATCATAAATTGTTCCAAGATTTATCAACTCTGAGTTGTTTTGTAGTAACATGATGCAAAACGAATTAAACAACCTAAAAATCTCAGTAAAAGGGAAAGAATATTGCACAATTTTGAAAATACGATCATTTAAACTTAATTTTTAGTAAATAATGTCATTCAATTTTGATTTTCCTCACACATACATTTTCTTCAGTAATCTATTTTTATGTTTTTTACTTGAAAGTTGAAATAGTATAAACTCAAGTGGACCTAATTTTAGCAATTTAAGGGCCCTCTGGCGCAGCGTCCCGAAGCGAGGCTGGGAGCTGCAAAAAAAGCGAGGAAATTTTGCGCCATGAATTTGGGGTTTTGAGACATTTATTTTACAATTTTTTTCCAGGGTTAGGTTCCTAAATAACTGGGCTATCGGGTGAAGTAATATGGAAAGGATCGATGGCTGGGAAATAAGAAAAAAAACTTAAAAATTTATTTGCACGCATCTGGATGCGGTCCATTTATCTTTCGGTTTAGTCTACTTGTCTTTGTGACCAGTCGTTATATTTATAAGCATTCTATAATTCGGTACAATGAAGTTACGCTTCTTTGGGGTTAGAAATTATATTTGAATAACTTTTTCAACGCTCCTTCTATAAGTAAACAAAGCGTAAAAATGTTTTTCTCTCACTCTATTCCCAAAATACTATTTTTATCCCTATATCACGGCAGCAAAATAGCACGCTCTCGTATGAGAAAATAATATGTGCACAAGGGAGAACAGGTGTTTGCAGACTCATTCGAATTACTCGCTCTCGTCGGCAAACACCTATTTTGTTCCCTAGTTGCACAATGTACTATTTCGGCAGCCTTTATTCAAGTTCTTATTAATTTACAACTATCTGCGTTTTCTTTCTTGCTGTGTTAAATTTTTTTAAGTCGCTCGTTTTCTATTGAAGACTGGATTATTTAAAAATTATTTAAATTAAGCACAACGTCGTATAGAATGTGTTGTAATACCATGAAATTAGCGGCGCATCGAAGATTGAAAAGTTTATTTAAATGTCCTACTGTTTGGAAGCAAAAAATTCCCACCCTCGGTAAGTATTTGTGCTTATCATGTAAAAAAGCAATTACATTAAAAATGTCAACAAATCAGAAAACTGCTGCTTCCATAATATAGCAAATACAAACGAAACAAATTATATGTTTGAAGATTTTTGTGTCGAATTAACTGGAAACAAAGCAGTTTTTCAACTGTCCTCAACGACTACGGAAAACATTTTTCGAGTTGATTGAAAAGTTTCTGGTAGTAAAATCAAATGTAATTTATATTAAAATTCTTTGCCTGAATAAAATTACTCAAATAACAAACACTAACTTACTATTGCTCACGATTAACGGTAAGTAATAAAACTATCTTTGCTACCTTTAGCAATTATTGGTTCCTTCCATTAACTATTTTTTTCTATCTATTTTTTAGATAAGCAGCATTATATTTTATCCCTGTAAAATATAAGTAAATGAAAAAATTATACATGGTAATTATAACACATATTTTATTGTAGATAAAATACATAATCGATATTATTGCTGATTCCAGAAAATTGATAATTTTATTATAAAAGATATTTATCCGTTCTTCTAGGACTTGTTTTGATCTTTGGCTCCATTCCGTCGCGTTTGTGACAATTGTATAAAAATTATGAGATACGTTGTAATTGTACTTGCAATCTGAAAAATTATTTAGTATATTATTATATTATTGAACGATTTATAAACATGGCCTATTTAAATAAAGTATTTTTTTACGCCTACAGTCGTCAAATATTATAATGTAACTGAATATATGAAAAATGTCCAGAAAAACTAGAATGTATATAATGTTTGTTATTCAAAATTGTAAACATAATTATTTTAACTATGTAAAATTAAAAAAAACGCCGCATTTTCTTTAAACAACATATGTTTCACGCAGAATTTACCATGGATTACAATTTTAAAACCATTGTACGCATTTTTTTAAAGGTTTTGGGACATCTTTCAGCGCAATCGGTTTAGAAACGAGCGGTCATTCGCAAGAATAAATTTCATTGCTGTTCATTGCTGAATCGTTTTTGCTGAAATTTATAGAAACTTTATTTAAAAAAACGCATAAAATAGCTTTAAAATAAATCTGTATTTGAAAAGACATCTAGTTTCCGTATAATTCGCAAATTGTGATTTAGTTATTGAGTTGTCTTCTAAAGAGATATTTAGATGTCTGGGAATTCCTGAGTAAAAAACAGCGTCATTAAAAAATCTTACCACTGTCTTTTAAAACCGAGTTTCGAGATAAACGAAAGGCAAATTAAAAATGAAAAGAAGTTTGAAAGATAATGTTACTTGGATAAATTTAAAATGGATAATGCAAGATCAATTTAGCACATGTGAAAGTTAAGGGTAATGTAATTCAGAGATGGCCTATATTAATTTTTGCAATTGTATTCTCTTCATTTTGCAAAATGCGAAAACTTATCTGTGAATTTGCACCCATTATTAGATGTTGTAAACTATCGCGGCAATATTTTTAAAATGGTTCATGTAACATTTCTTGAATATCTTTTCACACAATCATTTATTATTTAGCCTTTTATTTTATGCTCGTCATTCAGAGTGCTAGAGGACTCTTTATGTAGTATGAACCCCGTATACAAAATACAATTATAATACAAACAATACTAATACGAGGCTTTTCGAAATATTACCCCATGCATCAATCTAAGATTCATGTTGAACAATCCCATAACTTGGAAATGCAGTGGGTTTTGAACTATCTGGAGAATAAAGTTTCGGATCTAGAAAATTTAAATTAACTGATGAATTAAATGTTTATTAAACAATAGATTGGGTTATTATATATTTTAAGAATCCACAGGTGATATGAAATGAAGAATATCTTACTTCTTTGCAAGTATTTTGGCTTGTTGATGTTTCGTCATAAAGACGACATGTTAAGTCACCAGTTTTTAACGCCTGTAAATAATATGTAATGCTAAAATTAGTAAGACAATTTAATTTATGTTGCTGATTATGCAGTTTCTAGTAAGCTATAAAATATTTTAAATATTACGAACGGAATGAATTTAAAAATGGTAAAAAAAAAACGTTCTGCCAACTTTTTTAATTCATAAATAAGCCGAAACCTTAATTTCAGCAACGACTGCGTTATCTCTTATTATATACAAACTTAAAATAAAAAAGGCCTCTACCACTGTATTCAACTGCAGAAATGAAAATCTTCCTGCTCCAATTCGAAAAATTACACGTACGTTTTCTATTTCATTCCATTCAACTTGTATTTTATAGAAACTTATAGAAGGGATGTAAAATGATTATTTACCTCTTGACTAACGGAATTACATACTAGACAATGATTTACTATCACCACAAAGTAATAAGAAAACCACACTAAGTAACCGATTAACTCATCATGAGAGTACTTCGACCATGTTTCCAAAAATGCCGCTTGATAAGCGAGAAATGCTGATCCAGTTAATGCGAAAATACCGTAAATAAATGTTAATAAAGTTGGGAATGCATACATTTTTGAGGTTTCGCGGCATATTGCAATAAGTTCTAGATGACACTGTCTAGAAAGAGCAGAAAATAGAGCATTTAAATGATTCACTTCGTTTCACTTTTATATAAAATTACAAAACATTATAAATGACACATTCAAAATGGTTTTAATTTCAACTATATTGACCTAACACTTTCAGGCACTCATTTTTCTGATGAACCATTTATAAGAAATGCTTTAAAACGATTTGCTTATATTTTCTTCCAATTTATAGTTTTGCGATTATATAAATTGAATGGATATATATATTTTTTGTTAGTTTAATTCGAGTTATACTATCATTTTAGGTATTACAGTGATTTTTTCTCTTATATAACCCTATTTCCAGATACGTTTGATACTGCTGATTAACATATGACATTAACTTAATACGTTTTTATTTTAGGAATGGGCCTGATATCCAATTTAAAAAGAAAAAAGGTGGTCTATGGAAAGTGGTTAAAGCAATTGAAACCATCACTTTGTGCAACCGTCAGTGTATTCAGAATTTCGAACAAACTAAAAAATGAGAACAGTAGAAGGAAAATTAAACCAAAATTAACTCATTTTTTAAATTTTTATTATGAAGTTTTTTAGTATGGGCTGATTCTTCTTTGAATGAGCCGCCATTTTGCCACATAAGTGCGTGCAATGTTGATTATAAACACATTTGTGATTTTTAGTAGAAACAGTCGTGCCTGGTCAGGCATTAATATTCAGGGGTGATTTTTTCAAACTTCCCTTCATCTGGGATCCTTACATTTTTGTTTAAAATCTTCAGTTTTTCGTGTTATTTCATTACATATAAGTTTCATAGGTTACACCTTCGTGGATTTTTTCCCTATACCGTGCACATTCTCCTTCCCACCCAAACTCATTTAAGGCATCTTAAACCCCAATGTCATCGAGTCAAAACTTAACTATTCAGTCCACCATTAGTATCCTGACTGGGTGCGGGTCGAAACACCGACAATTCAAAAAGTCGACAGGTCAAAGAAACCGACAACCATAAAGCCGAAACACAAGAAAATATACCTATTGGCAAACGGATAGTCATTTTTTTTACTGTCGGTTTTTTGACTGTTAGTTTTTTACCTGTCGGAATTTTAATAGGTCGTTGTTTTTGAGTTTTTGTTAATATGCAGATTCTTCTTTATAAATAACAATGTTTAGGTAAAGAAATGTAAACCCACTTAACTATCATTTACCGTGATTGTTTTTATTTTGTCTACCCATGTTTTGGTAGCATTAAAACAGGGAATGGGAAACGAAAGATCGACTGTGCAGTTAATGATAGTTCATTTTTATTTCAATTAGAACTTCGCTATCAAAAATACGATCAGGAAACAAAAAAAATAATGTTGAATATGTTTTTTTTTTGCGGTACAACTATTTCCGTTCATATCATTATCAGGAACAAAAAATGTTATGACATTTAAATACCAAAATTATGTTTAGTACTCTCTAAATCTGAATCAGCGAAAACCGCTGCAAATCAACAAATATACGCTGCAAATCAGCGGTTTTCGCTGATTTATATTGACAGAGTGAACTGTAAATGGTGTTAAAACCATTCTTACCGTATAATCCTCAGCGTCTTGACGTCAATTATTTTAACAGGAGATAAATTACTCATTAAACGTATATCGATGTTGCGCTTCTCCAGATTAATGGTTCTGACATGCTGAGGCAACATTGTATGACTTTTAGTAGCATTGCCCAACGCCGTATTAAGTTGCTTCAATTTGTCACCTACATTTCTATTAATTACGAATGATAAATTAATGTCACATATTAATAAGTCTTGATTGTACAAAAATTAGATCAATGTTGAAAATATCGACGAGTCTTTTTTTAATAACATAAATATATTGTAAAACTACCGAAATTTACGCATTAAAGATGTTGCAGTAAACTTTCAGTCCATATATATTATCCACAGTAGCCAGAATTATTCCCTTAATACAATAGGTTATGTCAAGTAAGAAAAAAAAAGAACAGTCGATGGATCCTGATATGTATTAACTTAACAATTAAATAGTTGTCAGCCAATTTCAGAATAATTAGTACATTCTTCACTTTCAATGAGATCACAACTACGATATAGTATATCAAATTTTACTATCAAGGGATAAAATATAAGTGAAGGAAGTGACATTTAGCATGATCCCCTAGAACTGATTAGTTTACTCCAATAACACTGGTCGACAAAATTCGGGCATAAAAAACTTCGGAGATGAAAGTAGCTAATCTTTGTCAATTTTGGGTCGCTGAATCCGAATCCGATAATACAATTTTCGATCGGTTCTAGTTTCCAAGAATTTTGACGTCAAACTTACAAAAAGCGTCGTTTTTTGCAATATTTGTATATCTTTTGACAGAGACGAGATGAAGGGTTCAACAATGGCTTAAAATAACGCTTAGATCGTGTACTTTACGATAAGAAATAGAAAATAAAAAAAAATCGCTTGCAGTGGTCATTTTTTTGAACGGGTCTAAAACTTGGCAGACCCTGACTGGTCTGTAACTACTGCGCGCTATGTGCTCTATGAGCGCAACATTGAGCGAGCGGGATAACCGATTTAAATCAAGTATTACAAACACAAAGATGTATTTTTATTTAATATAACATCTCTATAATATGTTTTATTAATCTTGCAGATTACCATTCCTTTATCAAAATGTAGATTCGGCTGTCGAAAGATGTCTTAACCCGTTATCGCTTGAAACCTACAACATTTTACTCCTATGCTTACTAAAATATTTTTCGTAAAGTACATGTGGTATTTTTATGTGTATTTGGGGTCACTCCAGAAGGTTATATGCTCTGATGTCGTTTTTATATGTGAGAAAACTCAAAATGGCGAGGTTCTTACGGAAAACACGAAAAAAAATCAGCATTTTTTATTTCGAAATTCAATATTTCCTACCGGAGACATTGCTGTGGCACACATTATTATATTAAATAAAAATTTGTGTAACACTTGATTTAAATCGGTCATCCCGCTCGCCCAATGTTTCGCTCTAGAGCACATAGCGCGCAATAGTGACAGACCTGACAGGGTCAGCCAGGTTTTAGACGCGTTAAAAAAAATGACCACTGCAAGAGATTTTTTTGTTTATTTCTATTTCTTATCGTAAAGTACATGGTATAAGCGTTTTTTAAGCCATTGTTGAACTCTTCATCTCGTTTCTGTCAAAAGATATACCTTTATCGTAATAAGTTAAATTGGATGACCATTAAGATGCGTCGGACTTATTTTCTAGGCACTTTAGCATACCAAATTTTTGCCACTAATACGTCAGGCTATTTACGCGAATTATTTCTCGATATAAATGAAGACCTACGTAGGTCTTCGCGTCTTCATTCTTCCGGTTTCCATATTCCACGCAGCCGAACTGTGACACGCGAAAAATCATTTACATTCTCGGTCATACAATTGTGGAACCTATTACCAGAAGATATTAAATCGGCTGACACAATTGTCACATTTAAGCGTAAATTAGCAGCCTATTTATTTTTAAACAATATCGAGCGAGCAAAATTGTAATCGGGAGCGTACAAATTTATGTACTTATTCTTTGTTTTTCACGAATATGCTTTATCTAATGTATTGTACCTTGTATTCTATAGCCATTATAATTTTGTTGTGTATTACCTCAAGACTAATTAGTCATAGTATAATAAAGACATACATACATACAAACATACAAAAGATATACCTCCTCAAATATTACAAAAAAGACGCGTTTTGCAACTTTGATGCCATAATTCTTGGAAACCAGAGCCAATCGAACATTTTTATTATCGGATTCAGATTCAACGACCCAAAATGGACAAAGATTAGCTATTTTCATCTCCGAAGTTTTTTATAAACGAATTTTGTCGACCAGCGTAATTTTATCATCAACACCATTTTCTAAGTTAAACTCCAGAAATATTTTTCAAGGAATACTCTTATTTGACTTTCGAACTTAATTCAATACTGTGAAGAATTGAATGGCAATAATAAGAAACATAAATCAGAACAATTTACGAAAATAAAGTGTAAGATGCTCACCTAATAGTATTAAGAAATAATCCGTACATAATATTCGTCACTAGCAATGGATAAACCGCTAGGAAATGGAGCAAAACTTTCATTCCCCATGAAAATTCACTTTCCCTAAATTTTACTCTGAAAATCATGGCTAAAATCACCGTAATTGAAATCACAATCCATATAAAGTTCCAAATTTTAGACATAAAACTTTTATGTAGTTTTGGCGCAATGTCCGCTTCAATCATGAACTGAAATATTCTTGCTATTTTTTTGGAACATGTCTGAAAATTCTTGAAATACATTTATGTCACTATTTTGTGTACATACATATTAGGAATTCTCTCAAGTTTGTAATATTCGCTAACAATTATCTCTTAAAATAATAAATTAAATAGCAAATTTAGAAACATAGAAAACAAACTATTTTTCGTTTGAATCTGGGCATATATGGATATTATCTTTGGAGATACAATTACGAAAAAAATGTAATAAACATTTTTTGCGCAATATTGTATGCTCATTTCTTATTTATTTATAATATATTAATCCGGTGAATATTTTCAAAAATATTTATGAAAATAGCGCACGAAAATCAAATTTTTAACAGTTTCTTCAAAAATACTGGCATTAATACGAATGATGGACAAATTTTATATGATTTTGCAAATTTTTTACCTGATCACTAAAATTAGTCAGAAATTGTAAAAAGCAATAATTTTTTCTTTTAAATACATGAGATGTTTGACGTTAGAGTTTTAGAATTTTGAAAAATTCCCACGAGAAAGTTGTACAGAACCTTTTTCTCGAAAAAATAAGGCGTCGTCGAAGAAGAAAATTTGAATCGTAAATAAAAGTGGTTTGAAAATTATTTTCGCAGGTTTTAATTTTTGTAAGAATTTTGTATTAAATATATTTCGCATGCAATGTTTACGATAAGATGAAACTAAGATAAGTGAAAAAACTATTAAGGGAATACATTTTTAAGCATTAGTACATACTTTTGCATGAATCCATCCTAAAGTCATTGAGCCGAATATCATTAATGATTGAAATCCAAATATGACGTATGAAGTTACAGTACCAAACAGCGTTGTAACGTGTAGATGTTGCATTTCCGATCGAATGGAAACCCAAGCATAGCAGAATACTGTCATATAGATTGTGGAATAAACAAAACTCAATTTAAGACGCTGATGGCCCAAAGGATATTCCAGAACTCTGATGCCTATTGTCCAACTTAATGCAATCAGTGTCCATTTTACATAATTAGACCCAAACATTGTAAATCTCCAAAGAATCTAGAAAATGAAAATAAACCTATTTCGTTATCTGATATTTCAAACACCACAAACAAAGGTGAACATTTTATTTCTTGTTCATTTTCGAAATTTTATCGATCGTTAAAAATACAAAGATTTAATAATAAAATATTGATGTGTTTTATCATAAAAAATTGAAAGGATGGTAATAATATAATAAAATAGTTTAAAATATACTAAACTTTACGTTTCGACCTCTTGGTGCGGGTTCTGAAGGTGATCATCCTTTTAATTTTTTATGACCAAAACATCAATATTTTACTATCAAATCATTTTATTTCTTCTTTGTGGGAAAATTTTTAAAAGTAATCAAAATTATCTTTAACATTTGCCTCAACTGTCCTAAATTTTAAGTATTACTTTGTTAATAACTAATAGTAAACTAATAAGCATTATTTCCAACAGAAAAAATTATTCAAAATTAAAGATGCTGTATCAGATATGACCGACCAAAGTTGCAGTATTTTACAATGTTTTTTTGAGGTCGATTATAGTTTAGTAATATATCGAAACAAAATTGAAATCACGCTAAAAAATTGTGACTATAGTAATGGAAAAAACACCACCGTGGAACTCCAAGAGGAATTAAAACAGATTTATGATATTTTTT